>JAKZJJ010000089.1:0-206545 GCA_030015415.1 Cynopterus sphinx
AGGCTTTTCATTTCTTCATTTGTTTCTCAAGAATAATTCAAACACTTGCTCAAGTGCCTACCTATCTGAGAAAGAAGTTTATGTCCCATTTGTGTTGGGAGGAACATACGTCACAGAATCTTTACCTTTAACTCTTTTAATAATGAATCTATAGAAATGACTATATTTGGAAGATATATTTTGCATTTCTTCTCTCTCGTAAATATTTTTATTTCTAAGCACACTGGCATAAAATGAAAGAAATCATGTAGAATTGTTCTTCATGTATTTTTCTGTATAAATGTTCTTTTTGTTTTCTAGAATTTCTGGTAAGTAAATAGTTTTTTTGGAAATTCATTAAATTTGGAAAAGTAAAAAGTAGAATCTGCATAAATATATTAATATCATTCAGTACATATTCTTCAGTCTTTCAGAAATTCTTTTCTGGTGTACATTAAATGAAATCTGATTTGAAAATTTATTCTTTCATATTCAGTGAAATTCGTTATTAGCGTAAGCTTTTAATGCTAATAACCTTTATTCATTATCATTCAAGATCTCTTTTGATATTTGTCTTTTCATTTTTCCTTTTATCCCAAATATATTGCAGAGAAAACAACTGTCATTATCCATACTCTCAAGATCTTTAACTATCCTTTGTTTTGTTATTTTCCTCGGAAGAGAAGAAAAAAGGAATACAAGGTTCATGAATTGAAAATGTGAGCAACTTTTAAAAATTCTAAAGAAGCATAAATTTCACCTGGGTACAAGACTAATTTCTCAAAAGTAAATTATATAATTTTAAGTTACATTAAAAAAACATTAAGTTTTTTTATTCTCAAAAAACATAAAGGAAGTGAATTAAAAAGGGTTACAGAAAAACCATTGATTTAATTTTAAAATCAAATTATTGTTTTTAAAAAGCAAAATTAGCTTCTTTTTTTTCTTTTTTATTGCTTTGAAAACAAATATAAATTTGATAAATGGAAACAACAAACACAAGTTTAAAAATTGTAGATTAAATAATAACATCATGATTTATGATATACAAAATTAATGTTTCCTAAGCATTAAAAAAGATAAAAGGAGGAAAACTTAATGTGTAATACTGACCAGAATGTTGCTTGGCCAATTTTATTGTTTAAACAAGGACAGGTGGCTTAACTTGGATGGTTTATCGCCACCCTTTCCCATTTCCATTTTTTGTCTGTTCCTGAGCTTTGAAGACAGAACACTCATTTTTAGCCTTCTCTTGGGACTGAGTTTTAATTTTCTCGATCTTTTAAATGAATTTTTCTCTTTTTCCTTCTAGACTATTAGCCATTGTCAAAAACAAACAAAAAGGAGGAAATGCTTCCATGTGAGCGGCATGCTAACTTTCTGTTTCTAAACAGAGCGATCAGAGATCCGCCTAAGCCACCATTCACAACATAGAAAATGTGCCCCAGGCAGGCTACGTGTTTCCTTTCTTCTCCTTCTCTTTTCTGGGCGCCATGGCGTTCCAGAATTTGGTTTTTCTTGTGCTGGCTGGGGAGGCAGAGGGAGCTCGCCTCTTGACAGGCGCCCTTCAGACCAGAGGGGCGGAGGGAGGGGCGCGGCTGCGCTCCCGCGGGATCCTGCACGCCTGGCCCCGGCGGGGGGCCGCTCCCCCAGCCCCCGAGGCAGGGAGGGCGTGACCCTTCACTCTCCTCCCCGCCTTCTGCCCAGTCCCGTTGGCTGGTGGGCCCCGGGAGCCCCCCAGGCAGCGGGGGACCCGGCCGCCCCAGCCCAGGCGGCCTGGGGCACTAGAGGACCAGACACGGGAGGAGCCGACGCGAGAGGCGCTCACAGAAGGTGGGCGGACGCCCAGCCCCTCGCAGCACCAGCACGCCCCGGGCTTGAAGCAGCCTTGCCCTCCAGCGCTGGCCACAGCGCCTTCGCCAGGGGGGCCAGCCGTGCCGGGCCGTGTGGCGCGGCCCTGTGGGTCCTCCCCGCCCCGCCGTGAGCTGGTGTGCAGGTGGCGTCTCTGGCCTTCCTCAAGGAAACAGACTGGCTTTCCTGAGAGGCCTGGCTGCATCTCAGGTCATTGTGTTAAAAATCCTATCTTAAATCTTGTTTATAAGTTTCCTTTCTCGTGAGGTCAGAGCAGAAAGTCTCTTTCTCTCCGGAGCCAGCAGGCCAACTCAATTTTGCTACCAAGCAGAAAGGACAAACCTGCTCATTGTTTTGAAAGTGGAGACAAAGAGCTTTTCGACATTGCGAAGCAAACTACCTGCAGAGTGCTGTTTACAGCAGTCTGGCCACTCTTAGTGTATAACTCAAGTGAGCACCCTGCTTAGCTAATGCAGGCAAAGAATTAATAAAAGAAGAATAAATACCAAATTTTTTTGTCCTCCTTACTATCTTATTACTTCTCATGGGCCAATAAAACAGGGGAAAGTGGAGCTAGTGGGTGAAGGCCAGCCATCCCAGGTGTTGACTAGACAAGACATCTCAGCTGAATGTTTTCTATATTTGTTTTTGTCCTGGGTTGTCTTCAGGCCTATTAAAGGATATACATTGCTCCTTTTTCTTATTAAGTGTAATATCTGAGATTGAAGGAATTGAAGATCTCTGCTAATTGTGATGTTTGTAAAATCTGTTGGAAAAATCATAAAATCGTATTTTCAAATTGTTTATAAAATATTACCTATATGACTTTTTTCACTGATCATAGCGCTACTTCTTCCTTGGATACATTGTTTTTATGTTGTGTTATTTTATTGATGTACCACATTTTTTTCACGTATAGTCTTTCTTTTATTTTACATGTGTTGATTTTTATATTTAAGTAGCATTTATATGCTTGCTCCTCCTTTTTAACTTTCCCTCTCCTTTTTGCATAGGTTAAGGTAAAAGGAACGTTCATAGTCTAATACCCATTAGGTAAATTGTAAATAAACACAACCCTCCAAAGACCATTTTGAAGGAAGAAGTTTGGACAGTTCTTGAGTTGATTTTGTGAATTTGATGTTGGTGAGAAATGATGTATTTCCTCTTTATTTAGGTAGCATTCATTTTATATAATGTTTTCTAAAGTGAAAATGTCATAATAATTAAGACTATCATTCATTACTATTAAGTGCTCTTTCAGTAGCATTAGACTTTGGAATGTGTTCATTGAAATCCTTTAACAAATGCCTATGCCTGTTTATACACACACATGCATGCACGTCCACACAGTTCTGGAGATAGTGCTAGATTAATGTAGATAGGAAGACCACTATACTTCTACCTTTCTAGGTGCACATGGGTCGATGCAGTAAAATGCTCTGGGAGCATCAGGGATGCAGTAATTTACCTCCTTGGCAGGGGTAAGGGACGAGGATGGCATAGAAGGATCAGAGTCCTGGAGATCACAGGACACTAAATAGGTTGAAGTTCTGTTTAAAGAAAACAACAACAAAAGGTTTACTCTTGGAACTTACATTTAATTGGCCAAGTATTTCCAATTGTACAATTTGGAACTCTTAAAAAGTCTTGTTCAGGAAGTACTTGGGTTCTGTTGACCCCTCAGGCAGAATGTTTTACTGTGCAGGTGAAAGTGCAGAATTAGTGGTTTAATGTGGACATCACCGCTTTGAATTTAATGTTTGAGATAGTTTGTCTGTGACCAGTATTTATTTTTATATCTGTTTCCACATATTCAGCTCTCCCACTGTGTTTAATTTCAAAAATAAAAACCAAACACCGTACACACACACACACACACACACACACACACACACACACACACAGGGTGGTAGGTTTAACCTAATCTTGTAACCAGTCAGGAAAGAATGACAAAGAGATGAAATAACTTTCTCAAGGTCACACTGATTCATTCAGAGGCAGAGCTAGAAGTAGAAGCGCATCTACAGATTTTAGCCTGAACGTTCTTGCTTATTACTCGTTTTTGGGAGTTTGACGCCCTAAGACAACATAAAGAATAAAAACGTGGAAAAGTGGTAGAGATTTGACCTTCCTTTTGAGGTTTTCTGGTTTCTGTTTTTAACAAGGTGGATTCTTGTAGTTGTTGGACATGTGGCCGTGCTTGGGCTCTGCAGAAGTTTGGTGTGGATCAGGGTGAACCATGTTTTCTCTAGGCCGCTCTCATGGAAACCGTTCTTACAGGGTGGGGTGTATGCAGACTGACCCAGGCTCCTGCTTCTCAGCTGTTGCCTGTTTTCTTGTCATCTGGCCTCACATTTGGTATTTTGCTCTCTTTTAAAATTTTATGGGTGTCTAGGAAATTACCAGAGGCCTGTGGGACACCGGCATTGTCCCTAGGGAAATTGTTTTGGGGCCTTGATTTCGCCTGTCGTATGTATAATCAATTAATTGCCAGCTGCTTTCGAAGCAGGTGATCATTAAGTTCCATAAATATCTTTTCTTTTCAACCATAGAATGAGGCTGTCAGCTCTCTGAGGAAGGAACAGATGTTTTTGCTTTTCAATGACTTTCAAATGTAGCAAGACAATTCAAAGGAAAGAGATCTCTGTGTCCCCTGTTTGTGTTTGTTTGGCAGATTTAGCAACAAGTTGCTGCATTCGAGTTACAACCACCTAACTCTTGTAGAACCCTGTAGTCCATGCATGTTGATCACCTGACTGGATTCTTCATAGTTTTCTCTTATATGTCCATGTTTCTTTACATGTAACGATCTCAAAGCCCTCATCAAACCCTGCACTATTTTATGTAGTTGTTTCATGTTTCTTCGCCCCATGCAGCACAGATATGAAAGTTCATTTCTTTGAATTCTGTGTGTTTCACAAGGTCTTCTCTGACTGCTGGCAGTGAATTTATAAGGCCATTTTAATAACAGTGCTCCCCCAGCTCTGAGAGCTTATAGAAGAGAGGTAACTAAATAACTAGGATTGGCTCAGGACGATTATCAGTTCGATGTCAAGTGGTCTGGATGGTGAATGCAAGTTGGGCTGGAAAATGCTTCTCAGGAGGTCTGATCACATCCAGTGGTCTAATGGCTGTCAGGTGGTCTGGAAATGTGAGTTTTTTGGGGGGTGATCAGAGGGTTATGTGGAGGCCAGGCATGTATGTGTCAGGTGTTGACACTTTTTTAATATTTATATCCAGGACAATAAAGCTAAAATTTTTGTGTCCCTGTTTTTTTTGGGAATTTGTTTCCTCTTGCCTCTTTTTTAATATTGTTAATTTTTTTAGTAGCATAATTAAAGCGACTCCATTTTATAAAATCCCTATCTTCATTCTTTTTTCAAGCAGAAAGGCCAACTTCCCTTACAAAGGGTACATCTAGGGACTCAGCACCAGAACTCTTTATCTTTGTAGGAGATTCCTTGTTACACATTAACAAAATTAATGCTTTCATTTATTAATTTGTTTCTCAGTCGTTAATAATTCAAACACTTTTTGGCTAATACGTATTGAAAGCTCAAGTGTGCCTACCTATCTGAGAAAGAAGTTTATGTCCCATTTGTGTTGGGGAGGAACATACGTCACCTAGAATCTTTACCTTTAACTCTTTAATATAGAAATGAATCTATGGTGCATACTATATTGTATGAGGAAGTCATATTTGACTTTTCTTCTCTCTCGTAAATATTTTATTTCTAAGTGCTGCACTGGTAATAAAATGAAAGAAGATGTTAAAAATAGAAATTGTTTGTGCTGTACATAGTTATCTGTATAAATAGAGCTCTAGGAATTTTATCCTAGTTCACACAAAATTTCTGGTAAGAAATGTTATCAAGAATGTGGAGACTTATAGTATTTTCACAGATTCATTTTGTAGAGTATGACTGTCCCAGAGAAAAGTTAATTTCTCATATAAATATTTGGTACAATCAAGTGTTTAACACCGTTTTGTGCTCTTCAGTTCTGCTTTTGGGTTTCTGGTTTGGCTTCATTAAATGACATGTGATTTTGAAAGCATATTTATTCTTTCACTCATTCAGTGAACATTCGTTGACTGTCAGCCCTGGTACGAGGCTTCACGTAAAGCCTTAGTCTGAATTTATTCATTAATTCTATTGGGTTGAGATTACCTACGTACACTTGATACGCACATGTGAGTCTCAAATCAACTTTTGCATGTCAAGCTTTCTCAACTGTAGCCTGCTACATAAACTTCATCTGTTTTTATCAGCAGTGAACTCTCAAGATCTCCTTCCTCTCTTCTTTCTTCCTCCCTCCTTGCCTTTTTCCCTTCTGTCTCCAGAACTTGTAGGATATATCAGAGAAGAAAACAGAAAGGAAACAAATGGTTCAGAATTAAAGGTGTCCTGTTAAAGGAAGAGCAAAAATGAAGATCCACTGTATCTCAGTACTCAAAGAAGCATAAAATTCTAACAGCCTCAGGCAAGGAGCCTGAGGAGCCTACAGTCTAGAAGAGCAGTCTTGTGGAAGAGGTGAAATGAAGGCCTTTCAAATACTCCAGAATTGCTCTAAGTCTGGAATATTACCCTGGCAAAGGTATTAAAGTTGATTTCTCAAAAAAAAAAAAATTCTCAAAAGTGCCACCTGAAGACAACTGGCCACTTGCCCTATCATCTATTTTAAAGAAAACTATTAGATTTTTTTTTAAAAGTAATTATTGCTATATAATGATTTTACATCAAAGACTTATAGGACCTTTTTTTTTTTATTTTAACAAAAAGGGTTAAGGAAGAAAGTTTAAAATGTTGGTTCGCAATATGCAAACCTTTACTGACTGCATTTAACTTGCATCCTAGGTAGTTCTTTTTCCTCCTGTGTGATTACTTGAACAACACTAACATGTTGAATAGTTATTACATAATTTCAGAGTGGTTAATAATGGACTGCTAACTAAATCACTTGGAACGTTATCGATGATTGTATTTACTGCACGGAGCTTTTTAAAAATATCAATGATTTTTAAAAATGCGTGTGTAAATCTAGGTAACTACATTTCCTAAGTGATTAAAATAGCGACAAGATTAACAACGAGGGAAATCTTCATGTTAATACTGAAGCCAGAATGTCAACCAGCGCCATGACAGTGAACTGTTGCAAATTGTTCAAATAAAAACAAGGACACAGTGTGCTTCAAGGGTCTGCTTGAGAGAGGGTGGTTTATCGCCCCACACCTACCTTCCGTGTTTGTGCCAGGGCGCTTCCTTGTGGTCTGTTTCCTTTTGACCCGCAGCCACAATAGAGACTGTTTCATATGGATGAGTTTGACCTCCTGGGACTTAGAGGACATGCTCACTTTTAAAATACAAATTCCCTTCGATCTTGATGGTCAACATAGAAGTTTTAGATCAGCATTTTAATCAGCTCAATCTCTCCTTTTGTCCCTCCTGATCACCCTGTTAGCCATTATGTCAAAAACAAACAAATGAATGAAAAACCCCAACCCTTTGAAATGACAGCCGATTTCCCACGGAGGTGAGGTCTGCATGAAACACAGCAGCACCCTGAGCCCTAACTTTTCCTACACCCTCTGCTCTCACACAGAGCGATCATGAGGAGCCACGCCTAGGCAAGGGAGACCCCATTCACCCAACCCATCGTGTACTGAAAATCCGTGACTCCGGAGGCGGGCGGGGGAGGAGGAGCCTGCTGTGGAGCCCCCCGACCCTTAATTTTCTCTTTATTCTTCTTTTTCTTTTTCTCCTTTTCTGTTGAGACTTTTCAACTTTGCTAGCGCCTGGTCCGGGGGCTTGGGAATTCTGCTTTCCTCTCCCAGCGGATGGGCTCTTCTTGGGGCGCGGTGGGTTGGGGGGGGACGAGGATGCTTCCACGCGCACCGGAGACCCAGGCGGCGGAGGCAAGTGAGCCGGGCAGCCCCCGGCCCGCCCGCGCCCGCGCAGCCCTTGGCAGGCGCCGCGCGCCGCACCAGCGCGTCCGCCCCGCGCGCCCGGGCGCGTCGCAGCGCAACCGCCGCGCATTGTGCGAAGCGGCGACAGGTGAGACCCTGGCGGGCGGGCTCGCGTCGGCCTCCCTCCCGCCTCCTCCTCGTCCCGCCTGGCCGGTCAGGAGCCGCGTCCCGCCCTTGGCTGGGGCCCAGGGGGCCCGCGATAGCCTGAGCGTGCGGGCGGGCGCTGTCACCCGCCGCCGTCCTGTGTCCCCAGGCGGACAGGTCCCCCGTGCGAGGCTGGGGACACTGATGCGGAAGGCGAGGAGGATGCGTTCGAGATGCTCCCAAGCTCCCAGGGTGGGGAGGAGGTGGGCCCGGCGGTGGCGCAGGCCGCGCAGGACAGGGCGCCAGGGCCAGCGCTCCCGCAGGCGCCCGCTGCCCGGCAGCCCGGCGCCCAGCCCCGCCGCGGCAAGCCGCACCCGCTCGCCGCCCCTCGCTACGTGAGGACCACCGCCCGGCAGCTCAGCTCGCCCGGCGCCTCGCCAGCCTCCCCAGCCAGAGCCCCAGGGTGGAGGCGGCGGAGCCATCGCTGGGCCAGGGGCACCCGGCGCGGCCCAGAAGCGCGGGCGGGGCGGCGGCCTCGCCGGCGGCCTCAGCCGCTCGGCGGACTGGACCGAGGCTGGACGCTCGCGCCCAGGCGGGGGCTCTGCGCACCTGCTGGGGCGCAGGGCGGCCGCGGCGCCTGGGGTGCCGGCGGCCAGGGCGGCTTCAGAACGTGTTCTGGGTGAGGCCTCTCCGCCGCCGCCGCCGCCGCCAGGGCCCCGGTGGCAGGTGGCCTGCCCGCCAGGGCCTCCCCTGCGCCCCACCCTCCCGGGCGCAGAAAAGCCAAGTCGACTTCTGGCTTCCCTCTCTTGGTCGAAGGAATTCTCTCCCGTCCATCCATCCGTGCACCTGCTCAGTGAAATCTCTGTTTCCTCAAAACGTTTGAAAGGGACAACTCAGTGGTGTGTGTCCTAAGTCATCCATCTCAGGAGGAGGCTCCTCTGTCTATGTCTCCAAAACATCTACCTTTCTCTGTTCCAGGGTCAGCCAGGCAGAGAAAGTCCTTTTCTACATTAGGAGCTGAGCCATCATCCTTTTCCTTTCTCGTGCCCACCCACAGCAGGAAAAGGGACAAACCTGCTCATTGTCCTTTGAAAGTGTCAGAGACAAATCGTTTATCAAGGCGACCTCCCATTGCTCTGATGTACATTGAACTACCTGCAAAGAGTTGCTGTCTTGCAGCAGTCTGGCTAAACTACTTAGTGAAGTTAAGTGAGCACCCTGTTAGCTAATGCAGGCAAATCGGCACACTATTAGAAAATTAATAAGTAGTGAAATACGATGTTAGGAATAATTTTTATATCCGTAATATACTGGTTTCTTTCATGGGCCAATCCAAACAGGGTGGAAAGTGGAGTTAGTGAAGGTAAGAAGGCCGAAAGCAGTGTTATCCATCCCACTGGTGGTGCTCCTCCTTAGTGTTTGTTATAGACTCATAGACACCTACAGCTCAGCTGAAGGGTCATTTACTGTGGCAGAGGTCAGGTTGTCTGAGTTTGTTCTTCTAGGCTTATAGGTTCCAAGGCCTTACTAGGGTATGCTTACTTCTCCTCTTATTAAGTGTAATATCAGTGTAAGAATTGAAGGAATAGGAAAAATGAAGATCTCTGCAGGTACCAATAGGGTTGTGATAAATATTTGAAATGACTAAAATTTTAAATGTAGTTGGAAAAATCTTAAAATCGTATGTTCAAATGGGTTATAAAATATTACCTAGATGACATTTTCAATGAGCATAGCGCTACTTCTTAGTTAGCTACATGGTGTTTATGTTGTGATATTTTATTGATGGACCACATTTTTTTCATGTATAGGCTATCTTTTATTTTACATGTGTTGATTTTTATATTTAAGAGTAGCATTTATATGCTTGCTCCTCCTTTTAACTTTCCCTCTCCTTTTTGCATAGGTTAAGGTAAAAGGAATGTTCATAGTCTAATACCCATTAGGTAAATTGTAAATAAACACACAACCCTCCCAAAAGACCATTTTTGAAGGAAGAAGTTTGGACAGTTCTTGAGTTGATTTTTGTGAATTTGATGTTGGTGAGAAATGATGTATTTCCTCTTTATTTAGGTAGCATTCATTTATATAATGTTTTTCTAAAAGTGAAAATGTCATAATAATTAAGACTATCATTCATTACTATTAAGTGCTCTTTCCAGTAGCATTAGACTTTGGAATGTGTTCATTGAAATCCGTTAACAAATGCCTATGCCTGTTTATAAACACACACATGCATGCACGTGCACACATGTCAGGAGATACTGCTAGATGATAGGAGATAGGAAGACCACTATACTTCTACCTTTCTAGGTGCACATGGGTCGATGCAGTAAAATGCTCTGGGAGCATCAGGGGTGCAGTAATTTACCTCCTTGGCAGGGGGTAAGGGACGAGGATGGCATAGAAGGATCAGAGTCCTGGAGATCACAGGACACTAAATAGGTTGAAGTTCTGTTTAAAGAAAACAACAACAAAAAGAGGTTTACTCTTGGAACTTACATTTTAATTGGCCAAGTATTTCCAATTGTACAATTTGGAACTCTTAAAAAAGTCTTGTTCAGGAAGTACTTGGGTTCTGTTGACCCCTCCAGGCAGAATGTTTTACTGTGCAGAGTGAAAGTGCAGAATTAGTGGTTTTAATGTGGACATCACCCGCTTTGCATTTAATGGAGGAGATAGTTGGTCAGTGACCAGTAGATATTTCTATAGCAGTTTCCACATATTCAGCTCACCCACTGACTTTCCTTTCAACAATCAAAACCAAACACCGTACACACACACACACACACACACACACACACACACACACACACAGAATTGGTAGGTTTAACCTAATCTTGTAACCAGTCAGGGAAAGGAGATAGACAAAGAGATGAAATAACTTTCTCAAGGTCACACTGATTCATTCAGAGGCAGAGCTAGAAGTAGAAGCCGCATCTACAGATTTTAGCCTGAACGTTCTTGCTTATTACTCGTTTTTGGGAGTTTGACGCCCTAAGACAACATAAAGAATAAAAACGTGAAAAAGTGGTAGAGATTTGACCTTCGCTTTTGAGGGTTTGCTGGTTTCTGTTTTTAACAAGGTGGATTCTTGTAGTTGTTGGACATGTGGCCGTGCTTGGGCTCTG
Source organism: Cynopterus sphinx (assembly GCA_030015415.1). Taxonomy (NCBI): domain Eukaryota; kingdom Metazoa; phylum Chordata; class Mammalia; order Chiroptera; family Pteropodidae; genus Cynopterus; species Cynopterus sphinx. The sequence goes on from JAKZJJ010000089.1 coordinate 11,011, forward strand.
CAGAAGTTTGGTGTGGATCAGGGTGAACCATGTTTTCTCTAGGCAGCTCTCATGGAAACCGTTCTTACCGGGGTGGGGTGTATGCAGACTGACCCAGGCTCCTGCTTCTCAGCTGTTGCCTGTTTTCTTGTCATCTGGCCTCACATTTGGGTTTGCTCTCTTTAAAAATTCTATGGGTGTCTTGGAAATTACCAGAGACCTGGGGGACACCGGCATTGTCCCTAGGGAAATTGTTTTGGGGCCTTGATTTCGCCTGTCGTATGTATAATCAATTAATTGCCAGCTGCTTTCGAAGCAGGTGATCATTAAGTTCCATAAATATCTTTTCTTCTCAACCATAGAATGAGGGCTGTCAGCTCTCTGAGGAAGGAACAGATGTTTTTTGCTTTTCAATGACTTTCAAATGTAGCAAGACAATTCAAAGGGAAAGAGATCTCTGTGTCCCCTGTTTGTGTTTGTTTGGCAGATTTAGCAACAAGTTGCTGCATTCGAGTTACAACCACCTAACTCTTGTAGAACCCTGTAGTCCATGCATGTTGATCACCTGACTGGATTCTTCATAGTTTTCTCTTATATGTCCATGTTTCTTTACATGTAACGATCTCAAAGCCCTCATCAAACCCTGCACTATTTTATGTAGTTGTTTCATGTTTCTTCGCCCCATGCAGCACAGATGTGAAAGTTCATTTCTTTGAATTCTGTGTGTTTCACAAGGTCTTCTCTGACTGCTGGCAGTGAATTTATAAGGCCATTTTAATAACAGTGCTCCCCAAGCTCTGAGAGCTTATAGAAGAGAGGTAACTAAATAACTAGGATTGGCTCAGGACGATTATCAGTTCGATGTCAAGTGGTCTGGATGGTGAATGCAAGTTGGGCTGGAAAATGCTTCTCAGGAGGTCTGATCACATCCAGTGGTCTAATGGCTGTCAGGTGGTCTGGAAATGTGAGTTTTCTGGGGGGGTGATCAGAGGGTTATGTGGAGGGCAGGCATGTATGTGTCCAGGTGTTGACACGTCTTTAATATTTATATACAGGACCAGAACGAAAAACCGTTTGAGGCCCAGGTTAGTTAGGGCAATTGTTTCATCCTGCCTCAGATTTCATAATGTGAATGATTTTAGAAGCCTCATTAACGCGACTCCATTTTATAAAATCCTATCTTCATTCTTTTTCAAGCAGAAAGGCCAACTTCACTTACAAAGGGTAAATATAGTGACTCAGCACCTGTTATCTTTTTCTTTGTATGAGATTCCTTGTGACAAATGAAAAAATTGATTGCTTTCTTTTCTTCATTTGTTTCTCAGTCTGGAATAATTCAAACACTTTTTGGCTAATACGTATTGAAAGCTCAAGTGTGCCTACCTATCTGAGAAAGAAGTTTATGTCCCATTTGTGTTGGGGAGGAACATACGTCACCTAGAATCTTTACCTTTAACTCTTTAATATAGAAATGAATCTATGGTGCATACTATATTGTATGAGGAAGTCATATTTGACTTTTCTTCTCTCTCGTAAATATTTTATTTCTAAGTGCTGCACTGGTAATAAAATGAAAGAAGATGTTAAAAATAGAAATTGTTTGTGCTGTACATAGTTATCTGTATAAATAGAGCTCTAGGAATTTTATCCTAGTTCACACAAAATTTCTGGTAAGAAATGTTATCAAGAATGTGGAGACTTATAGTATTTTCACAGATTCATTTTGTAGAGTATGACTGTCCCAGAGAAAAGTTAATTTCTCATATAAATATTTGGTACAATCAAGTGTTTAACACCGTTGTTGTGCTCTTCAGTTCTGCTTTTGGGTTTCTGGTTTGGCTTCATGAAATGAGAAGTGTGATTTTGAAAGCATATTTATTCTTTCACTCATTCAGTGAACATTCGTTGACTGTCAGCCCTGGTACGAGGCTTCACGTAAAGCCTTAGTCTGAATTTATTCATTAATTCTATTGGGTTGAGATTACCTACGTACACTTGATACGCACACATGTGAGTCTCAAATCAACTTTTGCATGTCAGAAAGCTTTGTCAACTGTAGCCTGCTACATAACCTTCATCTGTTATTATCAGCAGTGTTCTCTCAAGATCTCCTTCCCTCTCTTCTTTCTTCCTCCCTCCTTGCCTTTTTTCCCTTCTGTCTCCAGAACTTGTAGGATATATCAGAGAAGAAAACAGAAAGGAAACAAATGGTTCAGAATTAAAGGTGTCCTGTTAAAGGAAGAGCAAAAATGAAGATCCACTGTATCTCAGTACTCAAAGAAGCATAAAATTCTAACAGCTTCAGGCAAGGAGCCTGAGGAGTCTACAATCTAGAAGAGCAGTCTTGTGGAAGAGGTGAAATGAAGGCCTTTCAAATACTCCAGAATTGCTCTAAGTCTGGAATATTACCCTGGCAAAGGTATTAAAGTTGATTTCTCAAAAAAAAAAAAAAATTCTCAAAAGTGCCACCTGAAGACAACTGGCCACCTGCCCTATCATCTATTTTAAAGAAAACTATTAGATTTTTTTTAAAAAAAGTAATTATTGCTATATAATGCTTTAACATCAAAGACTTATAGGACCTTTTTTGTTTTTAATTTTAACAAAAAGTGTTAAGGAAGGAAGTTTAAAATGTTGGTTGGCAATATGCAAACATTTACTGACTGCATTTAACTTGCATCCTAGGTAGTGAACAACACTAACATGTTGAATAGTTATTACATAATTTCAGAGTGGTTAATAATGGACTGCTAACTAAATCACTTGGAACGTTATCGATGATTGTATTTACTGCACGGAGCTTTTTAAAAATATCAATGATTTTTAAAAATGCGTGTGTAAATCCAGGTAACTACATTTCCTAAGTGATTAAAAGAGCGACAAGAGTAACAACGAGGGAAATCTTAATGTTAATACTGAAGCCAGAATGTCAACCAGCGCCATGACAGTGAACTGTTGCAAATTGTTCAAATAAAAACAAGGACACAGTGTGCTTCCAAGGGTCTGCTTGAGAGAGGGTGGTTTATCGCCCACCTACCTTCCGTGTTTGTGCCAGGGCGCTTCCTTTTGTCTGTTGCCTGTTGACCCGCAGCCACACTAGAGACTGTTTCATATGGATGAGTTTGACCTCCTGGGACTTAGAGGACCTGCTCACTTGTCAAATACAAATTCCCTTCGATCTTGATGGTCAACTTAGAAGGTTGAGCTCAGCATTTTAATCAGCTCAATCTCTCCTTTTTGTCCCCTTCTGATCACCCTGTTAGCCATTATGTCAAAAACAAACAAACGAATGAAAAACCCCAACCCTTGGAAATGACAGCCGATTTCCCACGGAGGTGAGGTCTGCATGAAACAAGCAGCACCCTGAGCACTAACTTTTACTACACCATCTGATCACACACAGAGCGATAAAGTGGATCCACGCCTAAGCAAAGGACACACCATACACCCAACCCATCTTTTAATGAAAATCCGTGCCTACGGAGGCATGCTGGGGAGGGAGCCTGCAGTGGAGCCCCCGACCCTGACATTTCGCTTTCTTCTTCTTCTTCTTTTCTCCTTTTCTGTTGAGACTTTTCAACTTTGCTAGCGCCAGGTCCAGGGCTTTGGAATTCTGCGTTCCTCTCCCAGCGGATGGGCTCTTCTTGGGGCGCGGTGGGGTGGGGGACGAGGATGCTTCCACGCGCACCGCGGAGACCCAGGCGGCGGAGGCAAGTGAGCCAGGGCGGCCCCGGCCCCGCCCGCGCCGCGCAGCCCTTGGCGGGCGCCGCGCGCCGCACCAGCGCGTCCGCCCCCCGCGCGCCCAGGGCGCGTCGCAGCCGCAACCGCCGCGCATTGTGCGAAGCGGCGACAGGTGAGACCCTGGCCGGGCGGGCTCGCGTCGGCCTCCCTCCCGCCTCCTCCTCGTCCCGCCTGGCCGGTCAGGAGCCGCGTCCCGCCCTTGGCTGGGGCCAGGGGGGGCCCGCGATGGCCTGAGCGTGCGGGCGGGCGCTGTCACCGCCGCCGTCCTGTGTCCCCAGGCGGACAGGTCCCCCGTGCGAGGCTGGGGACACTGATGCGGAAGGCGAGGAGGATGCGTTCGAGATGCTCCCAAGCTCCCAGGGTGGGGGAGGAGTGGGCCCGGCGGTGGCGCAGGCCGCGCAGGACAGGGCGCCAGGGCCAGCGCTCCCGCAGGCGCCCGCTGCCCGGCAGCCCGGCGCCCAGCCCCGCCGCGGCAAGCCGCACCCGCTCGCCGCCCCTCGCTACGTGAGGACCACCGCCCGGCAGCTCAGCTCGCCCGGCGCCTCGCCAGCGCCTCCCCAGCCAGAGCCCCAGGGTGGAGGCGGCGGAGCCATCGCTGGGCAGGGGCACCGGCGCGGCCCAGAAGCGCGGGCCGGGCGGCGGCCTCGCCGGCGGCCTCAGCCGCTCGGCGGACTGGACCGAGGCTGGACGCGCTCGCGCCCGGGCGGGGCTCTGCGCACCTGCTGGGGCGCAGGGCGGCAGCGGCGCCTGGGGTGCCGGCGGCCAGGGCGGCTTCAGAACGTGTTCACAGGTGAGGCCTCTCCGCCGCCGCCGCCGCCGCCGGGGCCCCGGTGGCAGGTGGCCTGCCCGCCAGGGCCTCCCCTGCGCCCCACCCTCCCGGGCGCAGAAAAGCCAAGTCGGCTTCTGGCTTCCCTCTCTTGGTCGAAGGGAATTCTCTCCCGTCCATCCATCCGTGCACCTGCTCAGTGAAATCTCTGTTTCCTCAAAACGTTTGAAAGGTGACAACTCAGTGGTGTGTGTCCTAAGTCATCCATCTCAGGAGAGGAGGCTCCTCTGTCTATGTCTCCAAAACGTCTACCTTTCTCTGTTCCAGGGTCAGCCAGGCAGAGAAAGTCCTTTTCTGCATTGGGAGCTGAGCCATCATCCTTTTTCCTTTCTCGTGCCCACCCACAGCAGGAAAAGGGACAAACCTGCTCATTGTCCTTTGAAAGTGTCAGAGACAAATCGTGTATCCAAAGGCGACCTCCCATTGCTCTGATGTACATTGAACTACCTGCAAAAGAGTTGCTGTCTTGCAGCAGTCTGGCTAAACTACTTAGTGAAGTTAAGTGAGCACCCCTGTTAGCTAATGCAGGCAAATCGAAAGCACACTATTAGAAAATTAATAAGTAGTGCAATACGATGTTAGGAATAATTTTTATATCCGTAATATTCTGGTTTCTTTCATGGGCCAATGAAAACAGGGTGGAAACTGGAGCTAGTGAAGGTAAGAAGGCCGAAAGCAGTGTTATCCATCCCACTGGTGGTACTCCTCCTTAGTGTTAGTTCTAGACTCATAGACACCTACAGCTCAGCTGAAGGGTCATTTTACTGTGGCAGAGGTCAGGTTGTCTGAGTTTGTTCTTCTAGGCTTCTAGGTTCCAAGGCCTTACTAGGAGTATGCTTACTTCTCCTCTTATTCAGTGTAATATCGAGTGTAAGAATTGAAGGAATAGGAAAAAATGAAGATCTCTGCAGGTACCAATAGGGTTGTGATAAATATTTGAAATGACTAAAAATTTTAAATGTAGTTGGAAAAATCTTAAAATCGTATGTTCAAATGGGTTATAAAATATTACCTAGATGACATTTTCAATGAGCATAGCGCTACTTCTTACTTGGCTACATGGTGTTTATGTTGTGATATTTTATTGATGGACCACATTTTTTTTTTATGTATAGGCTATCTTTTATTTTACATGTGTTGATTTTTATATTTAAGAGTAGCATTTATATGCTTGCTCCTCCTTTTTTAACTTTTCCCTCTCCTTTTTGCATAGGTTAAGGTAAAAGGAACGTTCATAGTCTAATACCCATTAGGTAAATTGTAAATAAACACACAACCCTCCCAAAGACCATTTTGAAGGAAGAAGTTTGGACAGTTCTTGAGTTGATTTTTGTGAATTTGATGTTGGTGAGAAATGATGTATTTCCTCTTTATTTAGGTAGCATTCATTTATATAATGTTTTTCTAAAAGTGAAAATGTCATAATAATTAAGACTATCATTCATTACTATTAAGTGCTCTTTCCAGTAGCATTAGACTTTGGAATGTGTTCATTGAAATCCTTTAACAAATGCCTATGCCTGTTTATACACACACACATGCATGCACGTGCACACATGTCAGGAGATAGTGCTAGATGATAGGAGATAGGAAGACCACTATACTTCTACCTTTCTAGGTGCACATGGGTCGATGCAGTAAAATGCTCTGGGAGCATCAGGGATGCAGTAATTTACCTCCTTGGCAGGAGGTAAGGGACGAGGATGGCATAGAAGGATCAGAGTCCTGGAGATCACAGGACACTAAATAGGTTGAAGTTCTGTTTAAAGAAAACAACAACAAAAAGAGGTTTACTCTTGGAACTTACATTTTAATTGGCCAAGTATTTCCAATTGTACAATTTGGAACTCTTAAAAAAGTCTTGTTCAGGAAGTACTTGGGTTCTGTTGACCCCTCCGGCAGAATGTTTTACTGTGCAGAGTGAAAGTGCAGAATTAGTGGTTTTAATGTGGACATCACCCGCTTTGCATTTAATGGAGGAGATAGTTGGTCAGTGACCAGTAGATATTTCTATAGCAGTTTCCACATATTCAGCTCACCCACTGACTTTCCTTTCAACAATCAAAACCAAACACCGTACACACACACACACACACACACACACACACACACACACACACACACAGAATTGGTAGGTTTAACCTAATCTTGTAACCAGTCAGGGAAAGGAGATAGACAAAGAGATGAAATAACTTTCTCAAGGTCACACTGATTCATTCAGAGGCAGAGCTAGAAGTAGAAGCCGCATCTACAGATTTTAGCCTGAACGTTCTTGCTTATTACTCGTTTTTGGAGTTCGACGCCCTAAGACAACATAAAGAATAAAAACGTGAGAAAGTGGTAGAGATTTGACCTTCGCTTTTGAGGTTTTCTGGTTTCTGTTTTTAACAAGGTGGATTCTTGTAGTTGTTGGACATGTGGCCGTGCTTGGGCTCTGCAGAAGTTTGGTGTGGATCAGGGTGAACCATGTTTTCTCTAGGCAGCTCTCATGGAAACCGTTCTTACCGGGGTGGGGTGTATGCAGACTGACCCAGGCTCCTGCTTCTCAGCTGTTGCCTGTTTTCTTGTCATCTGGCCACCCATGTGGAAAGATGCTGTCTTTTAAAATATTATGTGTGTCTTGGAAATTAACAGAGGCCATGGGGACACCGGCATTGTCCCTAGGGAAATTGTTTTGGGGCCTTGATTTCGCCTGTCGTATGTATAATCAATTAATTGCCAGCTGCTTTCGAAGCAGGTGATCATTAAGTTCCCATAAATATCTTTTCTTTTCAACCATAGAATGAGGGCTGTCAGCTCTCTGAGGAAGGAACAGATGTTTTTGCTTTTCAATGACTTTCAAATGTAGCAAGACAATTCAAAGGGAAAGAGATCTCTGTGTCCCCTGTTTGTGTTTGTTTGGCAGATTTAGCAACAAGTTGCTGCATTCGAGTTACAACCACCTAACTCTTGTAGAACCCTGTAGTCCATGCATGTTGATCACCTGACTGGATTCTTCATAGTTTTCTCTTATATGTCCATGTTTCTTTACATGTAACGATCTCAAAGCCCTCATCAAACCCTGCACTATTTTATGTAGTTGTTTCATGTTTCTTCGCCCCATGCAGCACAGATGTGAAAAGTTCATTTCTTTGAATTCTGTGTGTTTCACAAGGTCTTCTCTGACTGCTGGCAGTGAATTTATAAGGCCATTTTAATAACAGTGCTCCCCCAGCTCTGAGAGCTTATAGAAGAGAGGTAACTAAATAACTAGGATTGGCTCAGGACGATTATCAGTTCGATGTCAAGTGGTCTGGATGGTGAATGCAAGTTGGGCTGGAAAATGCTTCTCAGGAGGTCTGATCACATCCAGTGGTCTAATGGCTGTCAGGTGGTCTGGAAATGTGAGTTTTTTGGGGGGTGATCAGAGGGTTATGTGGAGGCCAGGCATGTATGTGTCTTGGTGTTGACAGGTAGTGAATATTTATATCCAGGACCAGAAAGCTCAAAAGTTTGAGTCCCAGGTTAGTTAGGGCAATTGTTTCCTCATGCCTCAGATTTCATAATGTGAATGATTTTAGTAGCCTCATTAAAGCGACTCCATTTTATAAAATCCCTATCTTCATTCTTTTTTCAAGCAGAAAGGCCAACTTCACTTACAAACGGTACATCTAGGGACTCAGCACCAGAACTCTTTATCTTTGTAGGAGATTCCTTGTGACACATGAACAAAATGAAGGCTTTCATTTCTTCATTTGTTTCTCAGTCGGGAATAATTCAAACACTTTTTGGCTAATACGTATTGAAAGCTCAAGTGTGCCTACCTATCTGAGAAAGAAGTTTATGTCCCATTTGTGTTGGGGAGGAACATACGTCACCTAGAATCTTTACCTTTAACTCTTTAATATAGAAATGAATCTATGGTGCATACTATATTGTATGAGGAAGTCATATTTGACTTTTCTTCTCTCTCGTAAATATTTTATTTCTAAGTGCTGCACTGGTAATAAAATGAAAGAAGATGTTAAAAATAGAAATTGTTTGTGCTGTACATAGTTATCTGTATAAATAGAGCTCTAGGAATTTTATCCTAGTTCACACAAAATTTCTGGTAAGAAATGTTATCAAGAATGTGGAGACTTATAGTATTTTCACAGATTCATTTTGTAGAGTATGACTGTCCCAGAGAAAAGTTAATTTCTCATATAAATATTTGGTACAATCAAGTGTTTAACACCGTTTTGTGCTCTTCAGTTATGCTTTTGGGTTTCTTTTTTTGCTTCATTATATGTTTTATGTTATTTTGAAAGCATATTTATTCTTTCACTCATTCAGTGAACATTCGTTGACTGTCAGCCCTGGTACGAGGCTTCACGTAAAGCCTTAGTCTGAATTTATTCATTAATTCTATTGGGTTGAGATTACCTACGTACACTTGATACGCACACGTGTGAGTCTCAAATCAACTTTTGCATGTCAGAAAGCTTTGTCAACTGTAGCCTGCTACATAACCTTCATCTGTTATTATCAGCAGTGTTCTCTCAAGATCTCCTTCCCTCTCTTCTTTCTTCCTCCCTCCTTGCCTTGTTGCCCTTCTGTCTCCAGAACTTGTAGGATATATCAGAGAAGAAAACAGAAAGGAAACAAATGGTTCAGAATTAAAGGTGTCCTGTTAAAGGAAGAGCAAAAATGAAGATCCACTGTATCTCAGTACTCAAAGAAGCATAAAATTCTAACAGCCTCAGGCAAGGAGCCTGAGGAGCCTACAGTCTAGAAGAGCAGTCTTGTGGAAGAGGTGAAATGAAGGCCTTTCAAATACTCCAGAATTGCTCTAAGTCTGGAATATTACCCTGGCAAAGGTATTAAAGTTGATTTCTCAAAAAAAAATTCTCACACGGGCCACCTGAAGACAACGGCCCACCTGCCCTAAAATATATTTTAAAAAAAATTATTTTATTTTTTTTAAAAAAGTAATTATTGCTATATACTGCATTTACATCAAAGGCTTATAGGACCATATTTGATTATAATTTTAACAAAAAGGGTTAAGGAAGGAAGTTTAAAATGTTGGTTGGCAATATGCAAACATTTACTGACTGCATTTAACTTGCATCCTAGGTAGTTCTTTTTCCTCCTTTGTGATTACTTGAACAACACTAACATGTTGAATAGTTATTACATAATTTCAGAGTGGTTAATAATGGACTGCTAACTAAATCACTTGGACCGTTATCGATGATTGTATTTACTGCACGGAGCTTTTTAAAAATATCAATGATTTTTAAAAATGCGTGTGTAAATCTAAATAACTACATTTCCTAAGTGATTAAAATAGCGACAAGATTAACAACGAGGAAATAATAATGTTAATACTGAAGCCAGAATGTCAACCAGCGCCATGACAGTGAACTGTTGCAAATTGTTCAAATAAAAACAAGGACACAGTGTGCTTCCAAGGGTCTGCTTGAGAGAGGGTTGGTTTATCGCCCCACACCTACCTTCCCGTGTTTGTGCCAGGGGCGCTTCCATTTTGTCTGTTTCCTTTTGACCCGCAGCCACAATAGAGACTGTTTCATATGGATGAGTTTGACCTCCTGGGACTTAGAGGACATGCTCACTTTTAAAATACAAATTCCCTTCGATATTGATGGTCAACATAGAAGTTTTAGATCAGCAATTTAATCAGCTCCAATATCTACTTGTAGTCCCCTTCTGATCCCCCCAGTTACCCATTATTTCAAATAACAAACAAACGAATGTAAAACCCCAACCCTTGGAAATGACAGCCGTTTTCCCACGGAGGTGTGAGTTCTGTATTATACACGAAGGCAGCACCCTGATCCCTATCTTTTCCTACAACATCTGATCACACACAGAGCGATCAAGAGGATCCACGCCTAAGCAAAGTACACCCCATTCACCCAACCCATCTTTTACTGAAAATCCGTGCCTACGGAGGCAGGCTGGGGTGAGGAGCCTGCAGTGGAGCCCCCCGACCCTGACATTTCGCTTTCTTCTTCTTCTTCTTTTTTCTCCTTTTCTGTTGAGACTTTTAAACTTTGCAAGCGCCGGGTGCCGGGGCTTTGGAATTGGCGGTTCCTCTCCCCGCGGATGGGATCTTATTGGGGCGGGGTGGGGTGGGGGGGGGACGAGGATGCTTCCACGCGCACCGCGGAGACCCGGGCGGCGGAGGCAAGTGAGCAGGAGCGGCCCCGGCCCCGCCCGCGCCCCGCGCAGCCCTTGGCAGGCGCCGCGCGCCGCACCCAGCGCGTCCGCCCCCCGCGCGCCCAGGGCGCGTCGCAGCGCAACCGCCGCGCATTGTGCGAAGCGGCGACAGGTGAGACCCTGGCCGGGCGGGCTCGCGTCGGCCTCCCTCCCGCCTCCTCCTCGTCCCGCCTGGCCGGTCAGGGAGCCGCGTCCCGCCCTTGGCTGGGGCCCAGGGGCCCGCGATGGCCTGGCGTGCGGGCGGGCGCTGTCACCCGCCGCCGTCCTGTGTCCCCAGGCGGACAGGTCCCCCGTGCGAGAGGCTGGGGACACTGATGCGGAAGGCGAGGAGGATGCGTTCGAGGATGCTCCCAAGCTCCCAGGGTGGGGGAGGAGGTGGGCCCGGCAGTGGCGCAGGCCGCGCAGGACAGGGCGCCAGGGCCCGGCGCTCCCGCGGGCGCCCGCTGCCCGGCAGCCCGGCGCCCAGCCCCGCCGCGGCAAGCCGCACCCGCTCGCCGCCCCTCGCTACGTGAGGACCACCGCCCGGCAGCTCAGCTCGCCCGGCGCCTCGCCAGCGCCTCCCCAGCCAGAGCCCCAGGGTGGAGGCGGCGGAGCCATCGCTGGGCAGGGGCACCGGCGCGGCCCAAGCGCCGGGCAGGGCCGGCGGCCTCGCCGGCGGCCTCAGCCGCTCGGCGGACTGGACCGAGGAGCTGGACGCGCTCGCGCCCAGGCGGGGCTCTGCGCACCTGCTGGGGCGCAGGGCGGCAGCGGCGCCTGGGGTGCCGGCGGCCAGGGCGGCTTCAGAACGTGTTCACAGGTGAGGCCTCTCCGCCGCCGCCGCCGCCGCCCGGGGCCCGGTGGCAGGTGGCCTGCCCGCCAGGGCCTCCCCTGCGCCCACCCTCCCGGGCGCAGAAAAGCCAAGTCGGCTTCTGGCTTCCCTCTCTTGGTCGAAGGAATTCTCTCCCGTCCATCCATCCGTGCACCTGCTCAGTGAAATCTCTGTTTCCTCAAAACGTTTGAAAGGGACAACTCAGTGGTGTGTGTCCTAAGTCATCCATCTCAGGAGAGGAGGCTCCTCTGTCTATGTCTCCAAAACATCGACCTTTCTCTGTTCCAGGGTCAGCCAGGCAGAGAAAGTCCTTTTCTTCATTGGGAGCTGAGCCATCATCCTTTTTCCTTTCTCGTGCCCACCCACAGCAGGAAAAGGGACAAACCTGCTCATTGTCCTTTGAAAGTGTCAGAGACAAATCGTTTATCCAAAGGCGACCTCCCATTGCTCTGATGTACATTGAACTACCTGCAAAAGAGTTGCTGTCTTGCAGCAGTCTGGCTAAACTACTTAGTGAAGTTAAGTGAGCACCCTGTTAGCTAATGCAGACAAATCGAAAGCACACTATTAGAAAATTAATAAGTAGTGAAATACGATGTTAGGAATAATTTTTATATCCGTAATATACTGGTTTCTTTCATGGGCCAATGAAAACAGGGTGGAAAGTGGAGCTAGTGAAGGTAAGAAGGCCGAAAGCAGTGTTATCCATCCCACTGGTGGTACTCCTCCTTAGTGTTTGTTATAGACTCATAGACACCTACAGCTCAGCTGAAGGGTCATTTACTGTGGCAGAGGTCAGGTTGTCTGAGTTTGTTCTTCTAGGCTTCTAGGTTCCAAGGCCTTACTAGGGTATGCTTACTTCTCCTCTTATTAAGTGTAATATCAGTGTAAGTATTGAAGGAATAGGAAAAATTGAAGATCTCTGCAGGTACCAATAGGGTTGTGATAAATATTTGAAATGACTAAAAATTTTAAATGTAGTTGGAAAAATCTTAAAATCGTATGTTCAAATGGGTTATAAAATATTACCTAGATGACATTTTCAATGAGCATAGCGCTACTTCTTAGTTTGCTACAGGGTGATTATGTTGTGATATTTTATTGATGGACCACATTTTTTTCACGTATAGGCTATCTTTTATTTTACATGTGTTGATTTTTATATTTAAGAGTAGCATTTATATGCTTGCTCCTCCTTTTTAACTTTTCCCTCTCCTTTTTGCATAGGTTAAGGTAAAAGGAACGTTCATAGTCTAATACCCATTAGGTAAATTGTAAATAAACACACAACCCTCCCAAAGACCATTTTGACGGAAGAAGTTTGGACAGTTCTTGAGTTGATTTTTGTGAATTTGATGTTGGTGAGAAATGATGTATTTCCTCTTTATTTAGGTAGCATTCATTTATATAATGTTTTTCTAAAAGTGAAAATGTCATAATAATTAAGACTATCATTCATTACTATTAAGTGCTCTTTCCAGTAGCATTAGACTTTGGAATGTGTTCATTGAAATCCTTTAACAAATGCCTATGCCTGTTTATACACACACACATGCATGCACGTGCACACATGTCAGGAGATAGTGCTAGATGATAGGAGATAGGAAGACCACTATACTTCTACCTTTCTAGGTGCACATGGGTCGATGCAGTAAAATGCTCTGGGAGCATCAGGGATGCAGTCATTTACCTCCTTGGCAGGGGTAAGGGACGAGGATGGCATAGAAGGATCAGAGTCCTGGAGATCACAGGACACTAAATAGGTTGAAGTTCTGTTTAAAGAAAACAACAACAAAGAGGTTTACTCTTGGAACTTACATTTTAATTGGCCAAGTATTTCCAATTGTACAATTTGGAACTCTTAAAAAGTCTTGTTCAGGAAGTACTTGGGTTCTGTTGACCCCTCAGGCAGAATGTTTTACTGTGCAGAGTGAAAGTGCAGAATTAGTGGTTTTAATGTGGACATCACCCGCTTTGCATTTAATGGAGGAGATAGTTGGTCAGTGACCAGTAGATATTTCTATAGCAGTTTCCACATATTCAGCTCACCCACTGACTTTCCTTTCAACAATCAAAACCAAACACCGTACACACACACACACACACACACACACACACACACACACACACACACACACACACAGAATTGGTAGGTTTAACCTAATCTTGTAACCAGTCAGGGAAAGGAGATAGACAAAGAGATGAAATAACTTTCTCAAGGTCACACTGATTCATTCAGAGGCAGAGCTAGAAGTAGAAGCCGCATCTACAGATTTTAGCCTGAACGTTCTTGCTTATTACTCGTTTTTGGGAGTTTGACGCCCTAAGACAACATAAAGAATAAAAACGTGAAAAAGTGGTAGAGATTTCGGCCTTCGCTTTTGAGGTTTTCTGGTTTCTGTTTTTAACAAGGTGGATTCTTGTAGTTGTTGGACATGTGGCCGTGCTTGGGCTCTGCAGAAGTTTGGTGTGGATCAGGGTGAACCATGTTTTCTCTAGGCAGCTCTCATGGAAACCGTTCTTACCGGGGTGGGGTGTATCCAGACTGACCCAGGCTCCTGCTTCTCAGCTGTTGCCTGTTTTCTTGTCATCTGGCCTCACATTTGGTTTTTTGCTCTCTTTTAAAATTTTATGGGTGTCTTGGAAATTACCAGAGGCCTGGGGACACCGGCATTGTCCCTAGGGAAATTGTTTTGGGGCCTTGATTTCGCCTGTCGTATGTATAATCAATTAATTGCCAGCTGCTTTCGAAGCAGGTGATCATTAAGTTCCCATAAATATCTTTTCTTTTCAACCATAGAATGAGGGCTGTCAGCTCTCTGAGGAAGGAACAGATGTTTTTGCTTTTCAATGACTTTCAAATGTAGCAAGACAATTCAAAGGAAAGAGATCTCTGTGTCCCCTGTTTGTGTTTGTTTGGCAGATTTAGCAACAAGTTGCTGCATTCGAGTTACAACCACCTAACTCTTGTAGAACCCTGTAGTCCATGCATGTTGATCACCTGACTGGATTCTTCATAGTTTTCTCTTATATGTCCATGTTTCTTTACATGTAACGATCTCAAAGCCCTCATCAAACCCTGCACTATTTTATGTAGTTGTTTCATGTTTCTTCGCCCCATGCAGCACAGATGTGAAAAGTTCATTTCTTTGAATTCTGTGTGTTTCACAAGGTCTTCTCTGACTGCTGGCAGTGAATTTATAAGGCCATTTTAATAACAGTGCTCCCCCAGCTCTGAGAGCTTATAGAAGAGAGGTAACTAAATAACTAGGATTGGCTCAGGACGATTATCAGTTCGATGTCAAGTGGTCTGGATGGTGAATGCAAGTTGGGCTGGAAAATGCTTCTCAGGAGGTCTGATCACATCCAGTGGTCTAATGGCTGTCAGGTGGTCTGGAAATGTGAGTTTTTTGGGGGGTGATCAGAGGGTTATGTGGAGGCCAGGCATGTATGTGTCCAGGTGTTGACACGTAGTGAATATTTATATCCAGGACCAGAAAGCTCAAAAGTTTGAGTCCCAGGTTAGTTAGGGCAATTGTTTCCTCATGCCTCAGATTTCATAATGTGAATGATTTTAGTAGCCTCATTAAAGCGACTCCATTTTATAAAATCCCTATCTTCATTCTTTTTTCAAGCAGAAAGGCCAACTTCCCTTAAAAAGTGTACATCTATTTAATCAGCACCAGAACTCTTTATCTTTGTAGGAGATTCCTTGTGACACATGAACAAAATGAATGCTTTCATTTATTATTTTGTTTCTCATTCTGGAATAATTCAAACACTTTTTGTATAATACGTATTGAAAGCTCAAGTGTGCCTTCCTATGTGTGTTTGTTTTTTTTGTCCCATTTGTGTTGGGGAGGAACATACGTCACCTAGAATCTTTACCTTTAACTCTTTAATATAGAAATGAATCTATGGTGCATACTATATTGTATGAGGAAGTCATATTTGACTTTTCTTCTCTCTCGTAAATATTTTATTTCTAAGTGCTGCACTGGTAATAAAATGAAAGAAGATGTTAAAAATAGAAATTGTTTGTGCTGTACATAGTTATCTGTATAAATAGAGCTCTAGGAATTTTATCCTAGTTCACACAAAATTTCTGGTAAGAAATGTTATCAAGAATGTGGAGACTTATAGTATTTTCACAGATTCATTTTGTAGAGTATGACTGTCCCAGAGAAAAGTTAATTTCTCATATAAATATTTGGTACAATCAAGTGTTTAACACCGTTTTTGTGCTCTTCAGTTCTGCTTTTGGGTTTCTGGTTTGGCTTCATTAAATGAGAAATGTGATTTTGAAAGCATATTTATTCTTTCACTCATTCAGTGAACATTCGTTGACTGTCAGCCCTGGTACGAGGCTTCACGTAAAGCCTTAGTCTGAATTTATTCATTAATTCTATTGGGTTGAGAGTACCTACCTACACTTGATACGCACACATGTGAGTCTCAAATCAACTTTTGCATGTCAGAAAGCTTTGTCAACTGTAGCCTGCTACATAACCTTCATCTGTTATTATCAGCAGTGTTCTCTCAAGATCTCCTTCCCTCTCTTCTTTCTTCCTCCCTCCTTGCCTTTTTTCCCTTCTGTCTCCAGAACTTGTAGGATATATCAGAGAAGAAAACAGAAAGGAAACAAATGGTTCAGAATTAAAGGTGTCCTGTTAAAGGAAGAGCAATAATGTAGATCCACTGTATCTCATTACTCAAAGAAGCATAAAATTCTAACAGCCTCAGGCAAGGAGCCTGAGGAGCCTACAATCTAGAAGAGCAGTCTTGTGGAAGAGGTGAAATGAAGGCCTTTCAAATACTCCAGAATTGCTCTAAGTCTGGAATATTACCCTGGCAAAGGTATTAAAGTTGATTTCTCTAAATAAAAAAAATTTCTCAATAGTGCCTCCTGAAGACAACTGGCCACCTGCCCTATCATCTATTTTTAAGAAAACTATTAGATTTTTTTTAAAAGTAATTATTGCTATATAATGCTTTTACATCAAAGACTTATAGGACCTTTTTGTTTTACTTTTAACAAAAAGGGTTAAGGAAGGAAGTTTAAAATGTTGGTTGGCAATATGCAAACATTTACTGACTGCATTTAACTTGCATCCTAGGTAGTTCTTTTTCCTCCTTTGTGATTACTTGAACAACACTAACATGTTGAATAGTTATTACATAATTTCAGAGTGGTTAATAATGGACTGCTAACTAAATCACTTGGAACGTTATCGATGATTGTATTTACTGCACGGAGCTTTTTAAAAATATCAATGATTTTTAAAAATGCGTGTGTAAATCTATGTAACTACATTTCCTAAGTGATTAAAAGAGCGAAAAGATTAACAACGATGGAAATCTTAATGTTAATAATTAATCAAGAATGTCAACCAGCGCCATTACAGTGAACTGTTGATAATTGTTCAAATAAAAACATGTACACAGTGTGCTTAAAAGTGTCTGCTTGAGAGAGGGTGGTTTATCGCCCACACCTACCTTCCGTGTTTGTGCCAGGGCGCTTCCTTTTGTCTGTTTCCTTTTGACCGGCAGCCACAATAGAGACTGTTTCATATGGATGAGTTTGACCTCCTGGGACTTAGAGGACATGCTCACTTTTAAAATACAAATTCCCTTCGATCTTGATGGTCAACATAGAAGTTTTAGATCAGCATTTTAATCAGCTCCAATCTCTCCTTTTGTCCCCTTCTGATCACCCTGTTAGCCATTATGTCAAAAACAAACAAACGAATGAAAAACCCCAACCCTTTGAAATGACAGCCGATTTCCCACGGAGGTGAGGTCTGCATGAAACACAAGCAGCACCCTGAGCCCTAACTTTTCCTACACCATCTGCTCACACACAGAGCGATCAAGAGGATCCACGCCTAAGCAAAGGACACCCCATTCACCCAACCCATCTTTTACTGAAAATCCGTGCCTACGGAGGCAGGCTGGGGAGGAGGAGCCTGCAGTGGAGCCCCCCGACCCTGACATTTCGCTTTCTTCTTCTTCTTCTTTTTCCTCCTTTACTGTTGAGACTTTTCACCTTTGCTAGCGCCAGGTCCGGGGCTTTGGAATTCTGTGTTCCTCTCCCAGCGGATGGGCTCTTCTTGGGGCGCGGTGGGGTGGGGGGACGAGGATGCTTCCACCCGCACCGCAGAGACCCTGGCGGCGGAGGCAAGTGAGCAGGAGCGGACCCCGGCCCCGCCCGCGCCCCGCGCAGCCATTGGCGGGCGCCGCGCGCCGCACCCCGCGCGTCCGCCCCGCGCGCCCAGGCGCGTCGCAGCCGCAACCGCCGCGCATTGTGCGAAGCGGCGACAGGTGAGACCCTGGCCGGGCGGGCTCGCGTCGGCCTCCCTCCCGCCTCCTCCTCGTCCCGCCTGGCCGGTCGGGGCCGCGTCCCGCCGCGGCTGGGGCCCAGGGGCCCGCGATGGCCTGAGCGTGCGGGCGGGCGCTGTCACCCGCCGCCGTCCTGTGTCCCCAGGCCGGACAGGTCCCCCGTGCGAGAGGCTGGGGACACTGATGCGGAAGGCGAGGAGGATGCGTTCGAGGATGCTCCCGAAGCTCCCGGGGTGGGGAGGAGGTGGGCCCGGCGGTGGCGCAGGCCGCGCAGGACAGGGCGCCAGGGCCCGGCGCTCCCGCGGGCGCCCGCTGCCCGGCAGCCCGGCGCCCAGCCCCGCCGCGGCAAGCCGCACCCGCTCGCCGCCCCTCGCTACGTGAGGACCACCGCCCGGCAGCTCAGCTCGCCCGGCGCCTCGCCAGCGCCTCCCCAGCCAGAGCCCCAGGGTGGAGGCGGCGGAGCCATCGCTGGGCAGGGGCACCAGCGCGGCCCAGAAGCGCCGGGCGGGGCCGGCGGCCTCGCCGGCAGCCTCAGCCGCTCGGCGGACTGGACCGAGGAGCTGGACGCGCTCGCGCCCGGGCGGGGCTCTGCGCACCTGCTGGGGCGCGGGGCGGCCGCGGCGCCTGGGGTGCCGGCGGCCAGGACGGCTTCAGAACGTGTTCTGGGTGAGGCCTCTCCGCCGCCGCCGCCGCCGCCGCCGGGGCCCCGGTGGCAGGTGGCCTGCCCGCCAGGGCCTCCCCCTGCGCCCCACCCTCCCGGGCGCAGAAAAGCCAAGTCGGCTTCTGGCTTCCCTCTCTTGGTCGAAGGGAATTCTCTCCCGTCCATCCATCCGTGCACTTGCTCAGTGAAATCTCTGTTTCCTCAAAACGTTTGAAAGGGGACAACTCAGTGGTGTGTGTCCTAAGTCATCCATCTCAGGAGAGGAGGCTCCTCTGTCTATGTCTCCAAAACATCTACCTTTCTCTGTTCCAGGGTCAGCCAGGCAGAGAAAGTCCTTTTCTGCATTGGGAGCTGAGCCATCATCCTTTTTCCTTTCTCGTGCCCACCCACAGCAGGAAAAGGGACAAACCTGCTCATTGTCCTTTGAAAGTGTCAGAGACAAATCGTTTATCCAAAGGCGACCTCCCATTGCTCTGATGTATATTGAACTACCTGCAAAAGAGTTGCTGTCTTGCAGCAGTCTGGCTAAACTCCTTAGTGAAGTTAAGTGAGCACCCCTGTTAGCTAATGCAGGCAAATCGAAAGCACACTATTAGAAAATTAATAAGTAGTGAAATACGATGTTAGGAATAATTTTTATATCCGTAATATACTGGTTTCTTTCATGGGCCAATGAAAACAGGGTGGAAAGTGGAGCTAGTGAAGGTAAGAAGGCCGAAAGCAGTGTTATCCATCCCACTGGTGGTACTCCTCCTTAGTGTTTGTTATAGACTCATAGACACCTACAGCTCAGCTGAAGGGTCATTTTACTGTGGCAGAGGTCAGGTTGTCTGAGTTTGTTCTTCTAGGCTTCTAGGTTCCAAGGCCTTACTAGGAGTATGCTTACTTCTCCTCTTATTAAGTGTAATATCGAGTGTAAGAATTGAAGGAATAGGAAAAAATGAAGATCTCTGCAGGTACCAATAGGGTTGTGATAAATATTTGAAATGACTAAAAATTTTAAATGTAGTTGGAAAAATCTTAAAATCGTATGTTCAAATGGGTTATAAAATATTACCTAGATGACATTTTTCAATGAGCATAGCGCTACTTCTTACTTGGCTACATGGTGTTTATGTTGTGATATTTTATTGATGGACCACATTTTTTTTTTTCACGTATAGGCTATCTTTTATTTTACATGTGTTGATTTTTATATTTAAGAGTAGCATTTATATGCTTGCTCCTCCTTTTTTAACTTTTCCCCTCTCCTTTTTTGCATAGGTTAAGGTAAAAGGAATGTTCATAGTCTAATACCCATTAGGTAAATTGTAAATAAACACACAACCCTCCAAAAGACCATTTTTGAAGGAAGAAGTTTGGACAGTTCTTGAGTTGATTTTTGTGAATTTGATGTTGGTGAGAAATGATGTATTTCCTCTTTATTTAGGTAGCATTCATTTATATAAGGTTTTCTACAAGTGAAAATGTCATAATAATTAAGACTATCATTCATTACTATTAAGTGCTCTTTCCAGTAGCATTAGACTTTGGAATGTGTTCATTGAAATCCTTTAACAAATGCCTATGCCTGTTTATACACACACACATGCATGCACGTGCACACATGTCAGGAGATAGTGCTAGATGATAGGAGATAGGAAGACCACTATACTTCTACCTTTCTAGGTGCACATGGGTAGATGCAGTAAAATGCTCTGGGAGCATCAGGGATGCAGTAATTTACCTCCTTGGCAGGGGGAAAGGGACGAGGATGGCATAGAATGATCAGAGTCCTGGAGATCACAGGACACTAAATAGGTTGAAGTTCTGTTTAAAGAAAACAACAACAAAAAGAGGTTTACTCTTGGAACTTACATTTTAATTGGCCAAGTATTTCCAATTGTACAATTTGGAACTCTTAAAAAAGTCTTGTTCAGGAAGTACTTGGGTTCTGTTGACCCCTCCAGGCAGAATGTTTTACTGTGCAGAGTGAAAGTGCAGAATTAGTGGTTTTAATGTGGACATCACCCGCTTTGCATTTAATGGAGGAGATAGTTGGTCAGTGACCAGTAGATATTTGTATAGCAGTTTCCACATATTCAGCTCACCCACTGACTTTCCTTTCAACAATCAAAACCAAACACCATACACACACACACACACACACACACACACACACACACACACACACACAGAATTGGTAGGTTTAACCTAATCTTGTAACCAGTCAGGGAATGGAGATAGACAAAGAGATGAAATAACTTTCTCAAGGTCACACTGATTCATTCAGAGGCAGAGCTAGAAGTAGAAGCCGCATCTACAGATTTTAGCCTGAACGTTCTTGCTTATTACTCGTTTTTGGGAGTTGGACGACCTAAGACAACATAAAGAATAAAAACGTGAGAAAGTGGTAGAGCTTTAGGCCTTCGCTTTTGAGGTTTTCTGGTTTCTGTTTTTAACAAGGTGGATTCTTGTAGTTGTTGGACATGTGGCCGTGCTTGGGCTCTGCAGAAGGTGGGTGTGGATCAGGGTGAACCATGTTTTCTCTAGGCAGCTCTCATGGAAACCGTTCTTACCGGGGTGGGGTGAATCCAGACTGACCCAGGCTCCTGCTTCTCAGCTGTTGCCTGTTTTCTTGTCATCTGGCCTCACATTTGGTTTTTTGCTCTCTTTTAAAATTTTATGGGTGTCTTGGAAATTACCAGAGGCCTGGGGGACACCGGCATTGTCCCTAGGGAAATTGTTTTGGGGCCTTGATTTCGCCTGTCGTATGTATAATCAATTAATTGCCAGCTGCTTTCGAAGCAGGTGATCATTAGAAGTTCCCATAAATATCTTTTCTTTTTAAACCATAGAATGAGGGCTGTCAGCTCTCTGAGGAAGGAACAGATGTTTTTTGCTTTTCAATGACTTTCAAATGTAGCAAGACAATTCAAAGGGAAAGAGATCTCTGTGTCCCCTGTTTGTGTTTGTTTGGCAGATTTAGCAACAAGTTGCTGCATTCGAGTTACAACCACCTAACTCTTGTAGAACCCTGTAGTCCATGCATGTTGATCACCTGACTGGATTCTTCATAGTTTTCTCTTATATGTCCATGTTTCTTTACATGTAACGATCTCAAAGCCCTCATCAAACCCTGCACTATTTTATGTAGTTATTTCATGTTTCTTTGACCCATGCAACACAGATGTTAAAAGTTCATTTCTTTGAATTCTGTGTGTTTCACAAGGTCTTCTCTGACTGCTGGCAGTGAATTTATAAGGCCATTTTAATAACAGTGCTCCCCCAGCTCTGAGAGCTTATAGAAGAGAGGTAACTAAATAACTAGGATTGGCTCAGGACGATTATCAGTTCGATGTCAAGTGGTCTGGATGGTGAATGCAAGTTGGGCTGGAAAATGCTTCTCAGGAGGTCTGATCACATCCAGTGGTCTAATGGCTGTCAGGTGGTCTGGAAATGTGAGTTTTCTGGGGGGTGATCAGAGGGTTATGTGGAGGCCAGGCATGTATGTGTCCAGTTGTTGACACGTAGTGAATATATATATCCAGGACCAGAAAGCTCAAAACTTTGAGTCCCAGGTTAGTTAGGGCAATTGTTTCCTCATGCCTCAGATTTCATAATGTGAATGATTTTAGCAGCCTCAGTAAAGTGACTCCATTTTATAAAATCCCTATCTTCATTCTTTTTTCAAGCAGAAAGGCCAACTTCACTTACAAAGGGTACATCTAGGGACTCAGCACCAGAACTCTTTATCTTTGTAGGAGATTCCTTGTGACACATGAACAAAATGAAGGCTTTCATTTCTTCATTTGTTTCTCAGTCGGGAATAATTCAAACACTTTTTGGCTAATACGTATTGAGAGCTAAAGCGTGCCTACCTATCTGAGAAGGAAGTTTATGTCCCATTTGTGTTGGGGAGGAACATACGTCACCTAGAATCTTTACCTTTAACTCTTGAATATAGAAATGAATCTATGGTGCATACTATATTGTATGAGGAAGTCATATTTGACTTTTATTCTCTCTCGTAAATATTTTATTTCTAAGTGCTGCACTGGTAATAAGATGAAAGAAGATGTTAAAAATAGAAATTGTTTGTGCTGTACATAGTTATCTGTATAAATAGAGCTCTAGGAATTTTATCCTAGTTCACACAAAATTTCTGGTAAGAAATGTTATCAAGAATGTGGAGACTTATAGTATTTTAACAGATTCATTTTGTAGAGTATGACTGTCCCAGAGAAAAGTTAATTTCTCATATAAATATTTGGTACAATCAAGTGTTTAACACCGTTTTTGTGCTCTTCAGTTCTGCTTTTGGGTTTCTGGTTTGGCTTCATTAAATGAGAAATGTGATTTTGAAAGCATATTTATTCTTTCACTCATTCGGTGAACATTCGTTGACTGTCAGCCCTGGTACGAGGCTTCACGTAAAGCCTTAGTCTGAATTTATTCATTAATTCTATTGGGTTGAGAGTACCTACCTACACTTGATACGCACACATGTGAGTCTCAAATCAACTTTTGCATGTCAGAAAGCTTTGTCAACTGTAGCCTGCTACATAACCTTCATCTGTTATTATCAGCAGTCTTCTCTCAAGATCTCCTTCCCTCTCTTCTTTCTTCCTCCCTCCTTGCCTTTTTTCCCTTCTGTCTCCAGAACTTGTAGGATATATCAGAGAAGAAAACAGAAAGGAAACAAATGGTTCAGAATTAAAGGTGTCCTGTTAAAGGAAGAGCAAAAATGAAGATCCACTGTATCTCAGTACTCAAAGAAGCATAAAATTCTAACAGCCTCAGGCAAGGAGCCTGAGGAGCCTACAATCTAGAAGAGCAGTCTTGTGGAAGAGGTGAAATGAAGGCCTTTCAAATACTCCAGAATTGCTCTAAGTCTGGAATATTACCCTGGCAAAGGTATTAAAGTTGATTTCTCAAAAAAAAAAAAAAAATTCTCAAAAGGGCCACCTGAAGACAACTGGCCACCTGCCCTATCATCTATTTTAAAGAAAACTATTAGATTTTTTTTAAAAAGTAATTATTGCTATATAATGCTTTTACATCAAAGACTTATAGGACCTTTTTTGTTTTTAATTTTAACAAAAAGGGTTAAGGAAGGAAGTTTAAAATGTTGGTTCGCAATATGCAAACATTTACTGACTGCATTTAACTTGCATCCTAGGTAGTTCTTTTTCCTCCTTTGTGATTACTTTAACAACACTAACATGTTGAATAGTTATTACATAATTTCAGAGTGGTTAATAATGGACTGCTAACTAAATCACTTGGAACGTTATCGATGATTGTATTTACTGCACGGAGCTTTTTAAAAATATCAATGATTTTTAAAAATGCGTGTGTAAATCTAGGTAACTACATTTCCTAAGTGATTAAAATAGCGACAAGATTAACAACGAGGGAAATCTTAATGTTAATACTGAAGCCAGAATGTCAACCAGCGCCATGACAGTGAACTGTTGCAAATTGTTCAAATAAAAACAAGGACACAGTGTGCTTCCAAGGGTCTGCTTGAGAGATTGGTGGTTTATCGCCCCACACCTACCTTCGCGTGTTTGTGCCAGGGGCGCTTCCTTTTTGTCTGTTTCCTTTTGACCCGCAGCCACAATAGAGACACGTTTCATATGGATGAGTTTGACCTCCTGGGACTTAGAGGACATGCACACTTTTAAAATACAAATTCCCTTCGATCTTGATGGTCAACATAGAAGTTTTAGATCAGCATTTTAATCAGCTCCAATCTCTCCTTTTTTACCTCCTGATTACCCCTGTTAGCCATTATGTCAAAAAACAAACAAACGACTAAAAAACCCTAGCCCTTTGAAATGACAGCCGATTTCCCACGGAGGGGTGAGGTCTGCATGAAACACGAAAGCAGCACCCTGAGCCCTAACTTTTCCTACACCATCTGCTCACACACAGAGCGATCAAGAGGATCCACGCCTAAGCAAAGGACACCCCATTCACCCAACCCATCTTTTACTGAAAATCCGTGCCTACGGAGGCAGGCTGGGGAGGGGGGGCCTGCAGTGGAGCCCCCCGACCCTGACATTTGGCTTTCTTCTTCTTTTTTCTCCTTTTCTGTTGAGACTTTTCAACTTTGCTAGCGGCAGGTCCCGGGGCTTTGGAATTCTGTGTCCCTCTCCCAGCGGATGGGCTCTTCTTGGGGCGCGGTGGGGTGGGGGGGGACGAGGATGCTTCCACCCGCACCGCGGAGACCCTGGCGGCGGAGGCGCCCGGAGCGGGGAGCGGACCCCGGCCCCGCCCGCGCCCCGCGCAGCCATTGGCGGGCGCCGCGCGCCGCACCCAGCGCGTCCGCCCCCCGCGCGCCCCGGGGCGCGTCGCAGCCGCAACCGCCGCGCATTGTGCGAAGCGGCGACGGGTGAGACCCTGGCCGGGCGGGCTCGCGTCGGCCTCCCTCCTCGCCTCCTCCTCGTCCCGCCTGGCCGGTCGGGAGCCGCGTCCCGCCCGCGGCTGGGGCCCCGGGGGGACCCGCGATGGCCTGAGCGTGCGGGGCGGGCGCTGTCACCCGCCGCCGTCCTGTGTCCCCAGGCCGGACAGGTCCCCCCCGTGCGAGAGGCTGGGGACACTGATGCGGAAGGCGAGGAGGATGCGTTCGAGGATGCTCCCCGAAGCTCCCCGGGGTGGGGGAGGAGGAGTGGGCCCCGGCGGTGGCGCAGGCCGCGCAGGACGGGGCGCCAGGGCCCGGCGCTCCCGCGGGCGCCCCGCTGCCCGGCAGCCCGGCGCCCAACCCCGCCGCGGCAAGCCGCACCCGCTCGCCGCCCCTCGCTACGTGAGGACCACCGCCCAGCAGCTCAGCTCTCCCGGCGCCTAGCCGGCGCACCCCCCCACCCAGCGCCCCAGGGTGCAGAGGCGGCCGGAGCCATCGCTGGGCCGGGGGGCACCCGGCGCGGCCCACCCGGGCGGGGCGGGGGCGGGGGGCCTCAGCCGCTGGGGGGACTGGACCGAGGAGCTGGACGCGCTCGCGCCCGGGCGGGGGCTCTGCGCACCTGCTGGGGCGCGGGGCGGCCGCGGCGCCTGGGGTGCCGGCGGCCAAGGACGGCTTCAGAACGTGTTCACAGGTGAGGTCTCGCCGCCGCCGCCGCCGCCAGGGGCCCCGGTCGCAGGTGGCCTGCCCGTCAGGGCCTCCCCCTGCGCCCCACCCTCCCGGGCGCAGAAAAGCCAAGTCGGCTTCTGGCTTCCCTCTCTTTGTCCAAGGGAATTCTCTCCCGTCCATCCATCCGTGCACCTGCTCAGTGAAATCTCTGTTTCCTCAAAACGTTTGAAAGGGGACAACTCAGTGGTGTGTGTCCTAAGTCATCCATCTCAGGAGAGGAGGCTCCTCTGTCTATGTCTCCAAAACATCTACCTTTCTCTGTTCCAGGGTCAGCCAGGCAGAGAAAGTCCTTTTCTACATTGGGAGCTGAGCCATCATCCTTTTCCTTTCTCGTGCCCACCCACAGCAGGAAAAGGGACAAACCTGCTCATTGTCCTTTGAAAGTGTCAGAGACAAATCGTTTATCCAAAGGCGACCTCCCATTGCTCTGATGTACATTGAACTACCTGCAAAAGAGTTGCTGTCTTGCAGCAGTCTGGCTAAACTACTTAGTGAAGTTAAGTGAGCACCCCTGTTAGCTAATGCAGGCAAATCGAAAGCACACTATTAGAAAATTAATAAGTAGTGAAATACGATGTTAGGAATAATTTTTATATCCGTAATATACTGGTTTCTTTCATGGGCCAATGAAAACAGGGTGGAAAGTGGAGCTAGTGAAGGTAAGAAGGCCGAAAGCACTGTTATCCATCCCACTGGTGGTACTCCTCCTTAGTGTTTGTTATAGACTCATAGACACCTACAGCTCAGCTGAAGGGTCATTTACTGTGGCAGAGGTCAGGTTGTCTGAGTTTGTTCTTCTAGGCTGATAGGTTCCAAGGCCTTACTAAGAGTATACTTACTTCTACTCTTATTAAGTGTAATGTCGAGTGTAAGAATTTAAGGAATAGGAAAAAATGAAAATCTCTGCAGGTACCAATAGGGTTGTGATAAATATTTGAAATGACTAAAACTTTTAAATATAGTTGGAAAAATCTTAAAATCGTATGTTCAAATGGGTTTTAAAATATTACCTAGATGACATTTTTCAATGAGCATAGCGCTACTTCTTAGTTGGATACATGGTGTTTATGTTGTGATATTTTATTGATGGACCACATTTTTTTTTCATGTATAGGCTATCTTTTATTACATTTGTTGATTTTTATATTTAAGAGTAGCATTTATATGCTTGCTCCTCCTTTTTAACTTTTCCCCTCTCCTTTTTTGAATAGGTTAAGGTAAAAGGAATGTGCATAGTCTAATACCCATTAGGTAAATTGTAAATAAACAAACAACCCTCCCAAAAGACCATTTTTGAAGGAAGAAGTTTGGAAAGTTCCTGAGTTGATTTTTGTGAATTTGATGTTGGTGAGAAATGATGTATTTCCTCTTTATTTAGGTAGCATTCATTTATATAATGTTTTTCTAAAAGTGAAAATGTCATAATAATTAAGACTATCATTCATTAATATTAAGTGCTCTTTCCAGTAGCATTAGACTTTGGAATGTGTTCATTGAAATCCTTTAACAAATGCCTATGCCTGTTTATACACACACACATGCATGCACGTGCACACATGTCAGGAGATAGTGCTAGATGATAGGAGATAGGAAGACCACTGTAGTTCTACCTTTCTCGGTGCACATGGGTAGATGCAGTAAAATGCTCTGGGAGCATCAGGGATGCAGTAATTTACCTCCTTGGCAGGGGGTAAGGGACGAGGATGGCATAGAAGGATCAGAGTCCTGGAGATCACAGGACACTAAATAGTTTGAAGTTCTGTTTAAAGAAAACAACAAAATAAAAATTTACTCTTGGAACTTACATTTTAATTGGCCAAGTATTTCCGAATGTACAATTTGGAACTCTTAAAAAAGTCTTGTTCAGGAAGTACTTGGGTTCTGTTGACCCCTCCAGGCAGAATGTTTTACTGTGCAGAGTGAAAGTGCAGAATTAGTGGTTTTAATGTGGACATCACCCGCTTTGCATTGAATGGAGGAGATAGTTGGTCAGTGACCAGTAGATATTTGTATAGCAGTTTCCACATATTCAGCTCACCCACTCACTTTCTTTTCAACAATCAAAACCAAACACCGTACACACACACACACACACACACACACACACACACACACACACACACACACACACAGAATTGGTAGGTTTAACCTAATCTTGTAACCAGTCAGGGAATGGAGATAGACAAAGAGATGAAATAACTTTCTCAAGGTCACACTGATTCATTCAGAGGCAGAGCTAGAAATAGAAGCCGCATCTACAGATTTTAGCCTGAATGTTCTTGCTCATTACTCGTTTTTGGGAGTTCGACGTCCTAAGACAACATAAAGAATAAAAACGTGAGAAAGTGGTAGAGCTTTAGGCCTTCGCTTTTGAGGTTTTCTGGTTTCTGTTTTTAACAAGGTGGATTCTTGTAGTTGTTGGACATGTGGCCGTGCTTGGGCTCTGCAGAAGGTGGGTGTGGATCAGGGTGAACCATGTTTTCTCTAGGCAGCTCTCATGGAAACCGTTCTTACCGGGGTGGGGTGAATCCAGACTGACCCAGGCTCCTGCTTCTCAGCTGTTGCCTGTTTTCTTGTCATCTGGCCTCACATTTGGTTTTTTGCTCTCTTTTACAATTTTATGGGTGTCTTGGAAATTACCAGAGGCCTGGGGGACACCGGCATTGTCCCTAGGGAAATTGTTTTGGGGCCTTGATTTCGCCTGTCGTATGTATAATCAATTAATTGCCAGCTGCTTTCGAAGCAGGTGATCATTAGAAGTCCCCATAAATATCTTTTATTTTTAAACCATAGAATGAGGGCTGTCAGCTCTCCGAAGAAGGAACAGATGTTTTTTGCTTTTCAATGACTTTCAAATGTAGGAAGACAATTCAAAGGGAAAGAGATCTCTGTGTCCAATGCTTGTGTTTTTTTGGCAGATTTAGCAACAATGGAGACCAGAACTTGTTTTAGCTGTTAAGGAAATGTTGATGCCCTAGGTCATTTGCACGGAAATATTTCCCAGTTAATTTGAAGGACAGCTCTTTCACTGTTTTTGGGAAACAGTTGCTTCTGAAATTTGAGAGGTTCTTTGCACAGCTTGTTAATAACATTTTTCAGTTAATTAAAGTTTAGACAGGTAAAGTGTTAAATCTGTAATGATAAATCATTTTGAGAGGACTCTTTCCAAAGTCAATGACATGCTTCCCTCTTTTTTAATCATAGAAATATAATTTCTCTATTTTAAATGGCTCATGTCGCCTTCAGGCTCATCATGGTTACATCCTTTGACTCCCTCCCTTACCGGCTATTGACGAGTGTGGGCTTGTGGCTCCAGCGGGCTGTATCTGAGTTTTTGTGTCTGTGCAGTTTTCTTGAATCTTTCCTTGCTGTTAGCCACTTCTTCTTACAGCGGTCTTAGTCTCTCCTCTCCCCACTCCAGACTTCTAATTCCCTTTTTCTGATCAATTTGTTACTGGTTTCTAAATCCAGCAATTACTATATTAGCTATATTCATTGCACTTCTCCTAAATGCCACTCTGTGTCAGCGCATTACATAATTATCTATCATCCTTATAACTATATGTATAATCCTTGCAGAACAGCTGTTTATCCTCATTTTTCCATTGAGCCAACTGAAAGTTCAGGCAAGTGACGTAAGTCGCCCAAAGGGCATCCAACTAGTAAATAGGCCACCTACAATACGATATGTACTCAGAAACCCAACTCTGTTGTCAATGTGTGTGAACTGAAAACCAGTGCGCCAGTGAGCTTTTGGGTGACTAGCATATTAATAAAGGGCTTGGGGTTTAGAATTTGGATTGTGTCATTCTCATTTTGGCTTTTCCGTAGGTTATCTTGGTTTTTGTATCACTAGAATTTTCTCGTATAGGCTGGTAATTAGTAGACAGAATCGTTTAAGGCGAAGAGTAGTCTTATTTTTAGTTGCTGCGTCTGACAGAGTATAAGTGTCAACTTAATGTCCACTAAATGAAATTCAGAAATCATTCCTGGTAGGTAATGCATCTATCTGCCTTACTGGAAGAGGAAAGGCGATAGCAAAAATGCTGTTCTTTCCCCTATATCTTGCCTTACTGGGTTCCATATATCAATAGAATTAAGCAACGTACCCCGGGACCGGGAGCCCTGTTCTTAAGTCAGTGTAGTTTGGTCTGAAGCATCCTTTCTCACGGTTTCTTTAGAGAGCAGTTTGGATCGAAGTCAGTGACAGATTTTAATTACTGCTTTATGAGCTGAGGACTGGTCTAGTTTTAAGTGCATTTAGGCATTTGGATAAAAGCCACGTGTGTTTGAAATCGAGCAGGAGCTTTTAGAGCTGTGTTTCCTTCTGATTCTATTGAAGTGGTGCTTGGTGATGGTAGCAGTCGTTGTTCTCACTACTATTGTTCTAGGTACATTTGCTGTTTAGTTACAGAACTCTCAAAATAACTTTCATGTAGGAAAGGTGGAGGAGTAATTTCAAATTAGTGATAAGATTAAATGAAATCGTGTATATGAAACCCCTACAATTCTGCCTGGTACATACGTGCTGTCTACTTTCCTGTCCTGGTTTATCGCTTTAATAAACTTTATTGTTCAAAGTGGTCAGAACCAAATTGTTAAAACAAGACAACTCTAAAATCGTATCGAAGAACTTGGCAGATTATATTCACACGGTAGTCGAAAATTAATATTTCTTGTCACTAGTTTTTTTTGAAAATTGTTTATTTTATACATCATGGTTTGTTTTTTTTTTTTATAATTTCCTATGATCATAAGCACTTTTGTCAGTATCAGAAATTTTAGTTTACTTCCAGGTGTGAATAAGATTAGCAGATGGTGGGGGTGTCGCTATGTGATTAGGAAGAGGTGCTGATTTTTAAACTGTAGATGGGGAAAAGGAGCTGATTGACACTCTTAGTATTTCTGTTCTATGCAGCATCTGGCTACAGACACCTGACTTTGCAACCTTAACCTCCCACAGTTTCCATCACAAACTTCCTACTCGAGCTGAGTCATTCTGCTCAGTGTTCTATGACATGCATTTCATTTTCCTAACTCTGCCTTAGTCTTGCAGTTTTTACCCTCTTGGAGCACGCTATTGGTCTCTGTTGATTTAACATATGAAAAGAGGTGATTCAATTCTCATTTCCTTGGTATATTGTCCAGCTAGACCTAGCTGGCAGTCACATCCCTGTCTTTGCCCTTTATGTCAGTATCATATTTCATATCCCTCTTGGATTTGGGGATGACTTTAAGTTTTTTTCTCACCTCCTTTGGCTTTTCCTTCCTCTTTGCATGCTTTTACTGATTCTATTCATTCACCATCCACTCTTCCGGCAACCAGTCCACAATTACCTGTTCTGTGCCTGCCGTGTGCCAGTCGCTATGACGAGCACTGACCTGCTGAGGTTTTTGTCAAAAATGGTTCTCGGTTTTGTTTTTAAACAGTCAGGTTGAGTGTCCATTGATCTTAAAATAGCAATGATAATGCAGCCATTTGAGCTTCCACGGATATATTTTATTGGTAATGAAAGAGGTAAAGGAAACAGAGAAACTTTCATTATTCTGTTCATTCCTGCTTTTGCATTAAAGTAATAACATGACATTAACAAAATTTAACAGGAAGGGAACGTTAGGAAGAAAACTTTCTAAGAAAAAACTTTCTAAGGCTTTTTTTATGTTAATAATATAAATACATGGAAAATATTACTGTAAATCAATTTTAAATGGTTGTAAAGCAAAGTATTACAACAACATTAGAAGAATAAATAATGAAAGTTATCGGATACTGTCAGAGAATGCAAACCACGCTAGAGAATGGTTGGCTATCCTTCAACATCTGCTCCACTCTGGTTGAGAAAAAAGGAAAAAAATTATGTCTTCCCCCTTTCCAGGGATGTACTTGGTGTGATGACTGCACAGGAAAATTACTGTCAGTCTCCAGCATACCCTGGACCCTCTGGAAGCTTTATTATTTGCTACACCAGAGCTGCAACGGGCTGAAAATAGTCCTTTTATTTACAGGGGGAATACAATAATTAATTGAGAAATTCAAACCTGTATTATGTTTTAAAAGTATGCTTAAAATGTTGACACACTACTCAGTTGGCTCTCTTTTCATACTTCAGACAGAAGGTTTCTCTGACGTAATAGCTCTGTATGGAAAATAATTCTGTTTCACTTAAATTATTATTTTACAATCATTGCGCAGGGAAAAGAAGCGTTAAATTAGCTTTGCTGGGGCAGTAGTGCAGGTTGAGAAGTCTTTTAAGCTTCCTCCCTTTCAAAGTATCCCCATGACTGGCCAATGCTCTCTTAGCTCTTCTTAGTAGCCTAGTTTCCCAGGATGTAGACGTGCATACAATCTTGTTGGGAAGCTGCTTCCTGTAAGTCCCATCCAACCCTAAGATTTTATAGAAGTGATGGTTCCAGCAATTACTTTCCTCCGAGTAGTGATGCTCTGCAAATTTGGAGCTTTTCTTTGATATTAGAGCTGAAGAAAATCCCTGTGCTGGAAGATCCATTTATACCGTGGAGTTAAGGTACTTCGGGTATTGGTAATAGTTGGTGGTGGAAGCGGTGATGTTTTGAGATCAATAGCTTTGATGACTTGTTAATTGGTGGTAAAGGAGATTTGGATCGACTAGGCTGCCGTTATCCTGTGTGAACTTAGCACCTTGTGGTTTTGAGCACTAGGGTATTGACTCTGTGTGGTGGGTGTGTTATTGAACCCCAGTATGTGAGTCGGTCCACCTGTGCACCCTGCCTGGAAGAAGTGAACAATCGGGGTTTGCAGTGGCGGAAGGAAGTTATTTATTATTATAGGATTGGCCAATATGGAAAGCGTGAGCCCTGCTCTGACAGGCCCGACTCCATGATGGTGTGAAAATTACAAATTATATAGGGCAGAATCATGAGACCTTGTGGGCTAGGGGTTGGGGTTGTGTGAGGAGCTGATTGGTTGAATGTGAGGTTAGGGTCGTCATTTCTTCCAAGTCTTGAGGACAGCTCTGTCTGGTTTCATGGAAAAGCAGGAAGGGGTCCACCTTAGGGCTCAGGAGCTGAAACCTAGATGGGGATGTTATCTTTAGCCTGCCAGAGGTCCAGACCTTGTGACCATCAGTCAGGTCTGCCGCAGGGGTTAATGTTAATCAAGAGGAAAGGATAGGTCTCTGAGGTGTATGGATAGAGAGAGGGGGAAAAATGATTTATTTCTAAAACTGTAGTCACAAAGTAAATCAAAATCACGAAGACAGCTACAGGTGGTTGACAGGTTTTATGGAAATATGTGAAAGGGAAAGCTGTGTTGTACGACGTATGACTCAAGGGTTTAGTGCCTGTGGAGTCTTTCTGATACGGCAGCAAATAAATTGACCGAGGCCTTTTAGATTTATTATTTACCATATAAGTCATGTCGTATTCTTAGATGGATTACAGCTTTTGCGTATTTCCTTTTAGTTAAAACTGCTCAATAAAAGTAATACTTTTAATGATCTCATTTCAGTATACTTTAAGATGTTGGTTTCTGTCAGGTTTTTAATATTCCCTATTATTATGTATATTTACTGAAATAATTTCTATGAATTCATGATATTCCATTTAGAAGATTGCACTGGCATGGGATATTTCGAGAGCTCTAAGGTTTTCTACTTTTTAAAGAAAGTTTTATTGGCTTTAAACAGGTGTGGCTTGTTTAGGATCGTTAAGAAACCAATGGACTAGAACAGAAGTATTTCAGAATCCAAATTAATGCGTTTGAATACTCCGGAAAGTTCTGTAAGCAATGAGTCTCTTAATCATTAACATACAAGTCTATCTTTTAAAAGAGTAATAAAAACAGTGGGATAACAATATAGATACTTTTGCCACTAATTATTTTTACCCTGTATACTTGTAGATAATTGCTCTTAAAGCTGTATACCAATACTTTCCTGCCTGGAGAGGTAAGGAATGTGAATTCTCTGTGGTAGGCATTACATTTTGCAGCCACCCGGGATGTTCTGCAAGCCTGTCCTCCTTTCCTGCCCTTGTAGTACTTGATAGTAAAGGCTTTGAGGGTATAAAATGTTTGGGAAGTATCCTGCCAGTTTATTTCAGGATAAGGGTTTGATCAGTCTCTATTCTGGTTTTAGAGAAATCCAAAAGCACGTTGACTCTGTTAGACCCAGTATATTAGGGACGTAAGGATAAACGAGAACGATAAGGATTCAGGCGGAGAGAGATTTGAACTGAAAATCTGATATAAGTGACAAGTGATCCGTGGAAGCCTTTCTTCTCTGACTTGGGTAATTTCTCTAAGGACCCTCATTTGACTCTAAATTCACTGATGATTTTCATTGCCATATGCTTTGGGATAATATAAACTAAGGAATGTGGTCTTAAGTTTAATTTTAGGCTAAACTAGGCTTGAGCTACCAGTTTTCTCTGTATGTATCTTCTCGGCTTCATGACCAGCTAAACTTAACAGTAGACTGCTGGGTCTATGTTTCTAGCCCCTGTCTCTCACCGGGGCATCAGGCACATCCCTCTTAGATATTGCAGGTCTAGGAGATTGGCTGTGTGTAAACTATACTGATGATTTTTCCTACCTTCTAAGCACTCTTCTGGATGTCTTGATCAAGGCATTGCTGTCTGACGTTGCCGTATTTCTTGATTCTTCCATTCTTCTCAAACTTGAACTTGACATCACTTAGTCTTCCCATTTTCTCTATTCTTAAACAGAGAATTAAGTCTTCTAGTTATTGTTTCCATTATCTCTACATTTTCTAGAAAAGATCACCCAAGGCTAAGATCCTAAACATTCTTCCTGGCCACAGTCTGGCTCTTCTCGAGTAATTCTCTACAAGGCAAGAGAGTAAAATAGTGAAAAGACAATGATGAGACTGGCACAGGGGCTCCCAACCCTTGGGCTGTAGACTGGTACGAGTCCACATACCATACCACGGCCTGTTACGAATCAGGCGCACTGCTAGAGGTAGTGATGGCTGGGGGAGCAAAGCTTCATTTATACTTGCAGCTGCTCCCCAGCCCTAGCATCAGCACCTCAGCTCCACCTCAGATCATCAGGAATTAGATTTTCATAGGAGGACTGGTTCTTGGTGCCAACAATTTTGGGGACCACCACTCTGGTGGACCTAGGACATCCTTGGGCAAGTGACAGACTCCCAAGTGCTTGGTTGTATCTTGGCTTTGCTACTTTTTTTTTGTCCTTCCAGTTCCTCTAACACTGTTTAATTAAGATAGCATGTTTTAAATAGACTTCATTTTTAAAGGATTCCTCCTTGAGCTTTGGTCATTGTAACTTGATCATTAGCCCTGCAGAGTGTGGACTGTGTGGTCTGTACTTTTATATTTTCATATAGAATTTGGTCAAAAGCTTTTTCCTGGGTTGCTGGCCCACTCAGCAGAAGTGGAAGGTTTCTGGAATAAAAATTAGGAGAGCAGAGTGAGTATGCATCCAGTTTTAGCACTGTCCCTTTCCAGTCTTGTGACCTCCAGCAGATTCTAGAACCTATTCATTCTTCAGTTAATTTCTTTGAAATTGTGAGAAATCCCCGGTCTGCCTTACAAAGCTGGCAATAGCTGAATAGTTCTGTCCAAATGAAACTCCAGTGCAGGGACTGATGATTTTACTCTTTCCTTGTGCAAGAGGGTCACTGCATCTGTTGTGATAGTAACCTGATGACTGTTTCCCTGGCTGTTGTCTCTGCATTTATCCTGCTTTGTAATTTTTGCAAAAGGAATATGAGTAGAT
Source organism: Cynopterus sphinx (assembly GCA_030015415.1). Taxonomy (NCBI): domain Eukaryota; kingdom Metazoa; phylum Chordata; class Mammalia; order Chiroptera; family Pteropodidae; genus Cynopterus; species Cynopterus sphinx. The sequence continues at coordinate 46,419 of JAKZJJ010000089.1, forward strand.
ACGTACGTATGACTGCAAGGCTGATTCCACATGATGAAGGTGGTACTCTTTTTAACTAGGGTTTGTAAGTACGTGTAGGGGAGGGGATTAGTGCAGAAATAATCGATGAATATAAATGATTAGTAAGTTTCCTGTCATTAGATGAATATTATTATTAACATGAATGTAATAAATTTATTAAAACAAGGAAAGCTTTTTTTTTTTAATAAATAGAGGTTAGGAATTATTGCAAGGGGCTTAAATACTATACATTACCTTGTTGATATAATTAAAATCAATTGAATATACGTAACTTAGAAGCCTAAGATATTTAAATCTGCGATTGCCTTATTTTACTTTTAGAAATGATTTTAAAATGATTTTTCTAATGCTTTTAGATTATGAACACATTTTTTTTGAGATCACTGTTTACTTATCATTTCCTTCCAGTTGAACCCAATTTTTATTTATCCCACTTAAAAATACAGTAACTGTAATCCAGATATTCCAGGAAGGATAGTCTTCCACTAAATATCAAGAGTTTGCTTGAGTGGAAAAAATGTGAGAAAACTATGCCTAAAAGGAAGCAGTTCATCCACTCTTTTACACATGCTCCAAAATCTACCCCTAGAATGCATAGATAAAATCTGTTGCTGCCAGCAGAGAGCTCTTTTTCCGATACTTGCTCATACTGGCCTCAAGACTTGCTCCCATTGAATCGTGCTTGGATGTGACACTCAAAGAAAGACTACGAGGTACCCTGGAAGAAAATGGCTGAAAATGTCCATCCCATAACACAATATTTTTGGTAGGAAGATTTTAAAGATATAGTTCTGATTTTTAGAACTCTACAGCTGTGAGGGAGGGAAGGAAGGAAATGGGATCAGGCAGAAGGAGTTGAACTGTCATGTGGTTTCAGCTAGAATGTAGCTGATCCCTGTGGGGTTTCCGTGAGCTGGGTGCCCCTGCAGAGAGCTGCACTTTGGGCAAAGGTGAGAGTCTTTAAATCCCCACATGGGCCAGGCATCGTCCTGAGGCTGCCTCTAGAAGAGGAGGATAAACTTGGGCGAGGCAGCTTTCTTCTGAAGGAGGTAATTCCAGGCACAGGACCTGACTGAGTCCTCACAGCCAACTTTCCTAGCAGCTGGGAGAGAGGGTTTCAGTCCCAAAGGGGTCTGGGTGGTACACTACACCATCCACCAACACATCTCATGAGACCGTGCAAACGCTCAGTGCCGTGTAGCATCATCCCATAGTTCCTATTCAGCTAGCTACAGGCTTTCTTCTTCTGTCTTCTGTGACTCAGCTGTCTTTATTGTCAGTCACTGCTCTGTGGAACTAATCCAAACCCCCTTCCGCAGCCTCGCCCCCCACCTCGATCCTGTATGCACCTCACACTCCCGCTTCCGCCTGCCCTCATGCTTCCTCTCCATTTCCAGGTCAAACTCACGCATCAGGGCCCCTTTCCAAGGTGCCAAGGGGAAGGTCCAGCTCTTGCCTCATCATGAGGACACTCATCTGCACAGGTAAGTGACCGCCAAGCCATTTTGGGGTCCACAACCCCGCCACTTCTCTGATACTCCACACAAGCAGGTTCAAGGGACTTTGCTATCCTATTATGGACCACTTAGTCCTAATTAGCAGAGGCCACAGGACTAAAGGTTCCCTTGGTCCTTCTGAAAACGTGAAGTAATGAGTGTAGGAAGGTGACGCAATGTCTGCCTTTCTGCCTTGCAGGATGGTTCACAGGCCTGCTCCCCTTGAAACCACATTCATTATTATGGGGAGTTGCCAGGATCATTCTCTTCAGTAATATTTTCATCAGTTCTAATTAAGTCCCCACACAAACACCACTACATGCTTCTCAAACCGGAGGATGCCCAACCCCAATTCTGTGCCGGGGGAACGCAAAACAGTATATGATACATCTTTGTGCAACAATACAATATTGTTTATTAAATAGTTTAGGAAAAACCAAGAACCACCCAAGGAACAGGGATGGGGAGGACGGCTCCAGGAAAAACAGTCCAGGCTCAAGTTTCATCCAGGTAAGGGATAAGGAATAAATGTCCAGCAAGGGCTCTAGGCGTGCTCCAGGCTCAATAGCCCCTCCAGGCTCAATAGCCCCTCCAGGCTCAATAGCCCAGTGCTTCTGAAGGCCACAGGGATGTTCGGTACCATCCTGATCTGAATCGTCCAATGGATCAAGTCCTTCACCCGCAGCATGTACTCCTTGCAGAGCTCCCACCTGCAGCTCTTTGCTCCAGCCTCTGGCCGATTCCCGCACCCTTTCACCAGCCTCCTTGACGCTCAGCATTTTTGAGTTCATCCTTAAAAATGCAGGGAGAGGGGCTCGGCCCCACCTTCCCCCCACCCCCGCAGCCCGCAGCCCTGCCTTGATTTACAACGGCTGCACTTTGTTGTTCTTCCTCTTGCTAGACGGCCAACAGCAGCACAAATGCTGGAAAAAGCGCAAGAAACTCCTCACCTTCCCCCGTCTGCCCTGGCTCTGGCCCGAGCCAGGGGTCGGCCTCTCACCTTCCAACTGCGTCTCCGGGGCTCCGCTGTTGCCACTGGCAGTGGACATGGTGTCCGAAGGGCCAGGCTGGGGGGACGGGCTGGAGGTCACTGACTGAAGTGCAGGCACGGGGCTTCCCGATGTCAGTCCCACTGAGCTGCTGCTGCTCTCCACGCTCACTTCGGGTGTGGGACTGGTCATCTCCGCCTCCAGCTGGGGTGCCGGACTGCTGGTCCCACACTCCGGTCCAGGTGAGGCAGTGTCGCTCTCCACCTCCAGGAGGGGTGCCGGACTCGTGGTCCCACGCTCCGGTCCAGGTGAAGCAGCGCCGCTCTCCGCCTCCAGGAGGGATGCCGGACTGCTGGTGCCTGCCTTGAGTGAGGGTTCAGGGCTGCTGGGCTCTGACTCGGAGTATACTGAAGGAGAGCTGGTCTCCAAATTGGAGGTGGGTGCGGTAATGGGGGAGCTCTAGTCCCGGCTGCCTGGTGGACTGCCCGGCCCTTTGGTCCGAGCCGGATGGCTCGTCGCTGTGGCTCTCAGAGCTGGCAGGGGAGGTCCCCGGGTTGCGGGCGGGCCTCACGAAGATGGTGCAACCCTACCCGTGGGGCGATTTGTGGCACAGGATGAGATATGTGGCCATGGTCTTGTCATACCTATTGTCCCTGACGGCCGACTCGATCTGTTCTTGCTCGTACCCCAGAGTTAGCATTTTCTGGACTACCTGGGAGTTTAATGACTCACATGTCGACTCCTGAAAGGGCCTCAGTTCTGCCTGCCCCACGTTCATCCACGGATGAATCATCATCTGCTCAGTCGTGGCTCTGTAGCGGGGGTTCACGGTGAGGCACTTGCCGATGAGGTCTGCAAGGTCTGCAGAGACAAAGTTGGGCAGGGCGTACTGCCCTCTCACAATTTTCCTCGCCAAGTCCTTGTTGTTATCACCCACGAACGGCAGTTTGCCACAGGCCATTCGAAAGAGAACAACTCCCAGGCTCCATACGTCCACTCCGGGGCCGTCGTAGCTCTGTGCCAGGAGGATCTCTGGGGCAACATAGCGCAGGCTGCCGCAGAACGTGTTCAGCTGCTGGCCCACGTGCTTATTGCAGAGGAAAAGTCTGCCAGCCTGACGTGGCGGTCGGCATCCAGCAGGATGTTCCGCGGCTTCAGGTCCCGGTGGACAATGCCCTTCGCGTGACAGTAGTGAACCGCAGACACCAGCTGTCGCCAGACGCTGCGGACCTCGCGACGCAGCATGTCACAATGGGCCTTCAGGTGGTCAGCCAGGTTCCCTCCGCCCACCAATTCCATCACAAGGAACAGCGTGTCCGAGGTTTCAGTGACCTCGAACAGCTGCACAATGTTCGGGTGGTTCAGTTTTTTCATCGCTTGGATTTTGCGTAATGGTCGAGAGGACCCAAGCTGATGAATGACCTTGATGGACACTTCTATAGCAGTTTGGATATGCCGGGCCAACTTGACCTTGGCGAAACTGCCCTCACCAATTGTTCTGAGGAGCACGTAGCCCACACTGCGGGGCTGCTCCTGGCTAGGGGTGGCCACAAGGTCATTGGGCATAGTGACGCCCTCTCTACTCTTACTCATTCTAATAATGTAACTACACTCACTAAGCTAACAACAACTGCACTAACTAACAAAAAAAAAAAAAAACGAGAGCTATACTAAAAACACTAACTCTAAAGATAACTACGCTTACTAACAAATAAACAAAGGGCTATACTAAAAACACTAACGCTACTAACTGTACTAACTGAAAAAATAACAGGAAATAAAATATACGAAAAAATAATAAAATAAAGCACTAACTCTACTAAATGTACTAATACTAACTCAAAAGGTCTAACTAAAAAGTAACAGAAAATAAAATATATAAATAAATAACAAAATAAAGGGGGGGGGAGGGAAGGAAAGGGAAGAAAAAAACAGGGGAAGTAAGGGAAATGAAAAAAAGGAAAGTAACAAAAAAGGAAAAACAAGGATAAAATAAAGACAAAAAATATAACACAACAAACCGCAAAAGGGAGAAAACAAACTAACTGGTCCAGTCCTACAGGTCACCGCCAATCAGCTTCCTGGGCTCTATGGACAAAATCCTGAGGCCGTTCAGGGTCTTATATAAAATATTTCCGTAACTGCATCACAACATGCGTTATTGCATCATATGTAGCAGATTCTGTAAACCCATCACTATGGTACATTATTGGGTCAGAGCAACACACGGACCCTTCCCTGCTGGGGATAAGCCGCAGTGCTTTTCTCACTTCCTGGTCGCAAGACCCCTTTACCCTTAAAAAACTAACTAACTAACTAACTAACTAACCCAAAGAACTATTCATTTATGTGAGAAAAACTGATATTAACTTTATTAGACATTAAAAAAAGTAGGATGCTTCAGTGACCTTTCCATTTATGTTTTAAATCTGTAATAAATTGTCTTTTTCAAGACCTTCGAGTGTCTACAAATAAAATATTCCTTTTTCTTAAAAATGGTGCTACGACTTAACTGGCATCACGATATTACAGGAAACTGTTGTGTTCACCAGAGAAGTGATATGATTAACATCTATAGAGCTGAGAGGGGGGTGGCTTTCATGATCCTTTGGCCATTAAGATTATGAGCGGATTTCTCATCAGGAAATGTACAGCCCGGAGGCCCTGGGTTGATGTACTCCAAGTGTTGAAGGACAAAAGCTTTTAACTAAACATCCTACATTGGGCAAAAGTACCTGAAAATGGGGGAGACCTGAAAACATTCCCACACAGCCCAGCGCTGAGAGATCTTTACCACTCTGCCCGCCCTGCACACAACGGGGACAGATCTTCACCCCTACACCGGCCCTGCAGGTGGGAATGGAAGGACACTGGGCAGAGGCTCAAGGCCTCGTGGAGAAAGAAGAATCTCTGCTAATGCTCCGCAGGGTCACTGGTAACAGCTCGTACTGGAGTGACTGGTTTGTAGCTCTGCCTGTTGTTTTCTACTTGATTTAAGAGACTAATACACTTTAAAAACCAAGCGTTAGTTTGTTTTCGGACGCACAGAGCATGAAGATGTACTTTCGGGACATTGACAGCGGGTTGAGTTAGCTGTGAGGGAAGAGAGTTTTGATATGTTCTTGAAGGTACGCTGGTACAGGTGAGCATGAGTGTTGTAACTGTAGGCTGTTATGTCAATTGGGTGACCAAAATTGAGTTCTCATACATACAAATAAGTAAACAAAGGGACATTTATTAGTGCCATGAAGAAGTATGGAGTGTCCTATCCGTTCCATGTCTCCCATAACACTCTGTTTTGGACCCCTGTGTTGACACTGTTTCTCCCTGGGAAATCTTCGCCACGCACATCTCTACTTCTCTCCTTTTCTTCTTCTTCTAGTGATTTCCGATTCAGTCAAGCGTCAGTCTCGCTTCTGAAATGACAGTCCACTTTTTCTACCTCTTGACTAGGCTGCCTCAGAGTGAATGCGTCTGGTCATGCAGTCTGTATCTTCCTCTGATCCAAACATCTCATTTAATGAAACATAGAGCCAGCCTCACAAGAGGGTTCCCTGAACTTGTCCCAAATCTTGAGGGTCAAAATACGATTCAGGGACTAGCAGTTGGTTAGAAACACAGGATCACAGTCCCCATTCAGACCTCTCAACTGTGAATCTCCATTTCACAAGACCAGTGAGGCAGAGCACATCAAGCTTGAGACACATCCCCTCTCAAGCTCCATACACAATGGACAGCTCATCGAGTCTAGGTTGTCCTTCAGTCCCTCTAGCAGGAATATCACAGTAACCTCCTAAGCGATCTCGCTGCCTTCAGTCTCTCCTATAATTGAACCTTCACACGATGTGTATTTGCTCCTAGATCACGTGTCCTCTTCCACAAACTATCAACTGCTTCCACTGCCTAGATGGTAAGTTCCAAAGGCCTAACTTGGTTCCCATACCCTGCTGTTCTGTTTATAGCTTCCATCATCCCCTTCCACATACCTATCCTCCAACCTTCTTGGTCCTCTCCTACCCAAGTATACATTCCACACCTTTCTGTCATCCTTTGTGCTGTTTCTTCCTAAACATGCTGTTGCCGCTGACTTTGTTTATCAAAACCCTACTTAGCCTTTAAGATCCAGCTCAAATGCCTTGTCTTTCAAAAGACCCCTCAAGCTTCTTGCCTGAACTCATCTCAAAAACAGTGCAACCATCTCTATTTTGCCCTAGTTTCATTCTAGTTTGTGTGAGGCTTAAATCTTAGTACCTAGCAAAAGACGTATAGCCCACGGTAACATAATATGATTCTATATGTTGTAATTAAGTAAATGCATAAATGAAACAAACGAAAACCAGCTATCAGCAAAGTTTACACATACCATTATCTCTTTGACCCCAAAATTTGGTATCTCATGGGATTGCCAACAACAGTATTAGATTTTCTGAGACAATCCTGTTTCATTAAGTTTTCCAATTTCTCCCTATGTTTTACATTTGAATTAAAACTATGCTTTTCACTTTCATGTCTCTGAGCTGCATCACTAGGCCACCTCTGAAACAGGCTTCAGAGGTGCTGGGGAGTCCATGTGCTGAGTGACGGATCATGCCAAGTATCCTCAGGCTCTTTTACTTGCGATCTCCCCCCCTGGTTTTCCATGAGTCTGGCTTGGTGCCTCTACACCTACACATCATGCCCTCCTCCCTTCTCCTTCCTGCCTTCCTAGTTTCCTACCATTGGAGCGGAAAAAGAGAGATCTAGTTCCCTTTGCTAAGCATCTGACGTGACAGAGTTGGTCAATGAGTTGCTGTGCCTGTCCTGGAAAGCCAGTTTGAATGTCTTCCTGTGCCTGGCCTGACAGCATCCAGCACTTTGTTAACTGAAGAGTGAAGCACTCTTTGGAGCTCAGTTGTGCCTGTTTGTGGTGGACTCCAGCTGCCTTTTCATGTCTGCTGCTGCAATATTGTTGCCATTGGTATTAATCTCTGGCTATATTACTTGCTGTGGGTTTATAATGACTTTACATGACACGCGGAAGGAAGAAGAAGCCACAGAGCAAACTTTACAGTGTGAGGAAATGGAGATCGAAGCGAAATGCGGAACGAAGATCCTGGAGGTGGACCAAGACCTATGTAACTCCATAAACCTAGCTCTTCTCCAGTTGTAATCCTGGAAGAGGGAGACCTGTTTGGATAATAACACTTGGCGAAGATGAAATAAGTTTGTTGCTCTAGCATCAGAAAAGCTCATTCCTGGGGTATGAATACTGTCACAATGATCCTTACATTGGGAGTAAAACAGGGACCAACATGGAGTGAGGGGCCCTCACGGCTCAGTGTCTCTACCTGATTATTTTTTAATTAAATGTTTTTGGTGACACTGGTTAATGAAATCCAGTAAGTTTCAGGTGTACAATTTAACATGTTATAAGGCATCTATGTGTTGCAGTGTGTGTTCCCCTCCCGTAGTTAGATTTCATTCTGTCAGCACATATTTGACCCCTTTTATGACATCTACTTCCCTCCCTCTTCCGCCCCTACACTCTGGTAACAACTAGTCTCTTCTTCTCCATGTCCATGAGTCTGTTTGTGTGTTGCTTTTAGCTTTATATACCACAAGTAAGTGATATTATGTGGTTCTCAACTTTTTCTGTCTGGCTTATTTCGCTTAGCATGATTATCTAGAGGTCCATCCACACTGTCGCAAAGGGCAGTATTTCGTCTCTTCTTATATTTGAGTAGTATTCCATTGTATGTATGTACCACAGCTTCTTTATCCAGCCATCTATCATAGGACACTTCAGTTGTTTCCACATCCTGGCCACTGTGAATAATGCTGCTATGAACACAAATATCTTTTGGGATATGTGTTTTCACCTTTGGGGTAAATACCCAATAGAGGGATTGCTGGATCATATGAGCTATTATAAAAGGTACAAATATACCATTAAAAAAATTAGATGTACCTCAGGAAAAGCACCTATATTGTGGTAATTCAAAGTAAAGTAAGATTCCCTTTGGTGAAGGTTATCAAAAATTCTTTGCCTGAAGGTACTTAAAAGGTTTTTAAATGTTTTAGTCGAAAATTAACATTTGAAACTTAAAAAGCTGAAAAATTATTATTGAAAAACAACATTAACGTTTGGAGAGCCTTCAGGCAGTGGGGAGATCAGCATATCACAGACACAGAATTGTGACTCATCAAGGGGAGCCAGGAAGGTAAAACAGAAGTAAGGAGTGTGGAAAGCCCTGAAACGTAGTAAGGGCTCATTGTAAATTAGGTAGGAATGGGGAGACAGAGGTGATGTTTGAGATTTAAAGTAAAAAAAAAAAACCAGACCTGATCATTGTAACAATGATTATAATAAGTAGAAGGATGGGGAATAAGGGAAATAATCCAGGAAAGAGGCATAAAGCAGATGGTGGTGAATCCCCCAGCTGACTGGACATAGGGAAGAAGCCCCAGTGTCATCAGTGCAGGTGGAACCTGAGGCTTTGTCCTTGAAAGGGAGACTATGAATGCCACTCCTAGTAAGACCACTTGGCACGTTGCGATCAAGTCTGATTTCAGATGTGTTGACTCTAACATACTGGGTTTCCACAGGCAGATAAATGGCACAATTAGAGCTTGCGAATGTGACTGGATGTTGTATAAAAGTCAGCAGCATATACAAATGTATGTGTAAAGTCAAAGAGTAGGGGAGGAGTTGTGAAAGAGCACACTAAGGGCTTTACTCTTAGAAACATGTATTTAGCAGCAAGAAGAAAACAGGAGAAAAAAGAGTGCTTTGCAGCAGGGTGATGAACAAGGATTTTTAGAACTTACTGACAAATTGCCTCAACTCCTACTACAGGTAAAGAAAGATGAATTCTCAAAACTAAGGGGAACAGACATCGCTTCAGAAATCCCTTCAATACACTGATGGGGCTGGAAATTGAATAAGAAAGGACAAAAGAGTGGTACAAAAGTAGAAGCAATGTTTTCAGAACTTGTGCAAGATGAGCTAGTCCATATGAGGGGAAACCGAGGAAGATCACATAAAACTGCAAACTTCCCAGTAAAAGTAGAAGGAGTCCCAGCTCTGAGTAAGTGGTCTGGATGACTGCTGAAAAGAAGGGAAGGCATTTGAAACAGGAAAGGGCCAACAACAGGCAGTAATTGAAAGGAATGTAGTGTCCGTCAAGCAGTAAAGAGTAAGCAGGCAGCTTGCACTGGGCCTCTTAAAAGGTCAGTGGACTTTATGGCCACTGCTTTGTGGCTCACTCTAATAACTGCTGATAGCTCCGAGTAGGAGAACAGGAGGTAATGAGTATTAAGATAGAAACTCCAGGTCAAAAGGCTGAGAAATGATATGACAATAGCAGACCTATCTCTGCACAGATCTGCATAATAGAGAAACCAAGGTTCCAGAAACAGAATTTTCTTTCTTTCTTTTTTTTTTTTTTTGAGTATTTATTCTTCATTTACTTATTTTATTTTCAAATTAAATTTATTGGGGTAACACTGGTTAATACAATTATATAATTCTCAGGTGTACATTATCATTTGACATCTGTATATCCTATTGTGTGTTTACCACCCAAAGTTCAGTTTCCTTCAGCTACCATATATTTGATCCCTTTATCCACTTCACTGTCCTCCTACCCTGCTATATGTGAACCCCTTGACCCTGTCTACCTCTCCCCTTTCCCCCCACCCCTGACCCTTTGGAAACCACAATTATATAGTCTACGTCCATGAGTCTGTTTGTTTGTCCTGTTCATTTGTTGCTTTTAGGTTTATAACCCATATATAAGTTATATCGTGTAATTTTCAACTTTTATGTCTGCTTATTTCACTTAGTATGATTATTTCAAGGTTCATCCATGTTGTTGCAAATGACAGTATCTCATCTCTTCTTATGGCTGACTAATATTACATTTTATATATGTACCTTAGCTTCTTTACCAATCATCTATCATAGAAACAAAATTCTTTAAATTGGTATTCAAGCATAACTTTATTTTCTAGGGATGTTATCTAGACCTAACCCTCCAGCATACACCAAAAGTAGACACAAGAAATAGGTCCTTTGCGCTGAAGTTTCCAGTGATATGGGAGCAGGTCCAGGAAGAAGAGCACCTGGGAAGGAGCGACCCTATGAAATTGCTGCTGGAAAAAACACACGCATCACAAACACACATATCACAAACACACATAAACCACCGCTACCTACTGTTGCTATGAGATTCGATGATCCAAAGGAAAGAAAAACAAAAGAGCAGATTTCAAAAAAAAATACTATGGTCTGATTTTTAAAAAACCCAATTTTAAATTAATAGGAATAAAATAAACTTTTTGAGAGGAGGGGAAAAATGAGTTAAAAAATGAGTTCATGAGTTTTGGTCAAGATGGTGGAATAGGTAAACACTGTGCTTGCCTCTTCTCATGACCACAACAAAATTTTAAGTAAACTACAAGAATCATCACTGAGAATCGCCTCAAGTCTAGCTGAACAGACGTCATACAACTAAGGACAACCAGGAGAAGCCATGTCGAGACTGGTAGGAGAAATGGGGACACAGATCAGGCTGGTCACATACCCAGATGTGGCAATAAAAAATGTGGAGGATCCCAGGGGTAAGGGGTCCAAGCCCCACACTAGACTCCCCAGCCCAGCATTCCAGGGCCAAAAAGAGAAGTCCACGTGACACTGGCTATGAAAAATGGAGATTTTGGCTGAGTGAACTGGCTGTGGTCCCAGGTGTGCCTCTTAAAGGACCGGCATGCAGTCTTATTACAGATGGACTCACTTGCTTTGAGCTCCAGCACTGAGGCAGCAGCCTGAAAGGTGCCAGGTACATATGGGGAGGAACTAATTTGGCTGGCTTCAGGGTAAGGGCTAAAAGCGTGGCTTTCTCCCACACAGAAGGGGTGGCAGAAGCCATTGTTCCTTTGTTAAACCCTACCTCTACCCAGCCTGCGGGGAGGAATATCTAAATGCCTGTAATGAAACTTTCTTAATCAGCTCAATGCTGCATTCCTGGTTTTGTACGTCTCTCCTGCCTCAGAATCTAGCCATGACACACTGGAGCTTACATTTTCTCAAAGCTAAAGGTGAGGTTTGATCATCTGCTCTAGAAAAACACACACCAAGCAGAAGTAGAGAATGTATTCAAGCGGCCTGTTGACACTCTTATCACAGAAAGAGAAGCTAAAACAAAGGCTCAGCCTTAACATTTGTCACCAACCATGAACTGGAAGGCAGTGAAAGATCTGCAATGTGCTCTTCTACTTATAGAGGAGAGTGCGTGGATGGTGTTTAGAAGGGAAATTAATTCACGGAGCCATGATAGTTCCAACTATTATCCCCATCACTGTAAGCTGAGGCCTACCTTAACAAGCTGTGCTTTTGTCTACAGAGCTCAAATATAACTAACCAAATAAAGCAGCGACTTTGAACAAGCCATTTCTAAAGACCAAAGACTTAAAGTAACAGCTGGGACTTCGGAACCAACAATTTCCATCCTATCCCTGTATAGTCCCAAAGGGGAGATAGTTTATTAGCTTAATCTTGTTTCTACTACATATTACTAATTTTCTGAAGCTGCTGACAAAGGAAAAGCTCCTGTTAGTGCTTTTGCCTTTATCTTTGACCATACTTGTGAAATGCTACCATGTTTGCATTCATAGCCTGTAACCATTATTCTAAAACAGACTCAAAGACTTCTGCATAACAGGCTCAATAGTTAAGAGCAGGCATTTCAGAGTTCAGCAGGAGATGGGAACCATCTCTCTGCTGATGACAATGTTCAGTCTCCCTCTCTCTAAAGCAGACATAATAATACGTCCAGGGGGCTCATGAGAATCGAATGATGTGTAAAATCCTCAGCAAAGTAAATATTCAAAAACTGTCTGAATATTGTCATTTAGAGATCACTCAGTTGGACTTATTTACCAGTGAGGTTAATGAGTAACAAGTTTGAAAACAAACTCAGTTCTCAAATACCTAGCTCAGTTACTCTTTAGCAGGATTTTAGTCTCAAATTATTATTAAATGTCAGTGTGATCTTAATTAAAGCCGTTATTCAACAAGGTTCTGTGTGAGATGTGTCTTAATTGTGCTTCACGTAATTGGTCTTCCTTTGCAAAAACTTTCCTCATACTTACAGATATTGCTTCCTGTTCATAGCTAAGGAGACCATGGGATAAGCTGATGACTTATTTAATCAGTAGTCATTTTACTACTGGATACAAAAGAGACTGTTTTTCATTAACACTGTGTAACTATGTCTGATAGATGGTTGACCTCAAATTTGCATTTGTAGCAGCCTATCATATCTATAAGGATCCACGATCTTTATACTCTTGATATTAGCTCCTTTACAATATCTTTGTACAAATCTTTTAAAGAATATTTTAATAAGAGTTAATCCCTCAACTAAGGATATAACTGTTGAGCAAATTCAACTTAGTGAAAATTCTGTTTCATCTAAAAAGGAAGTTGTGTTCCTCTAAGCTAAAACTCAACTTAAGGTAGTTATCGAGAGCTTTCACTAAGTGCCGCATCAAAAACATACCAAAAAAATCCTTTAACTTTGTCAACATCAGCATGTAAAACATGTAATTATTTTCTCTAATATGACTGTTAACCCTAACTATATCCATATTTGTTTTCATCGGTACTTGGAGAAAGACACCACAAAGACTATTTTCTTGAGCAATGTATAGGGCTTCCATTCCTCTTCAATTTTCAGGACTTACTAAAGTTTTCTTCAGTTTTAAAAACCAAAACTATTAATTTTGTAGTGCTGAAATTTTAAGAAGTCTTACAGACAGTCTGTAAACTTGGAAATTAAAACTGTTCTGAGAATTCTCTTTCCATAATTTGAAGTAACCAGCAGAGGGCAGAGCAAAACATTTCATTCTTGGATCCCTGTGCATGAATGGGAAGGAACTTCGAAAAGAGGCTGAGTTCTATTTTTGACTAAAATTTAGCACCTCAGTTGCTATATTTCATGTATGCTGAGCTCAGAGACATGCCCAGAAGAAATGTCAACCTAATATTCTCTTCGGCAAAAATAGGAGTATAGAAATGAACATTGTGATAGAATAAAGAACTGTAGAAGAACTGCTTGGGATTAACAGAATACATACACGGAATGATGTAATAATAACAGTTCCTTGCTTGGTTTATGCGAACACATGGTATACAATAAATAGTTTACGAATCAAATTGGAAATACTTGGTATGTGTGATAAGATGTAAACATATCTGTAAAAAAGGAACCTACAAAAATAATTTTATCTATGTCCATATATACATTCCATAATGACTTCTTAACCTAGAACATATAACCTACAGACAGCTTATTCAAATGTTTTTAAAATTTTTGTACAGAATTGCTTGAAACTTAAATTTTATTCTGTCTTAATATTCTATAACTTCAATGTTCCACAACTCCTTATACTTTTGATTACATTTCAAAAGAACATGCTTAAAGAACATATATAAAGAAAGAAGCAAAAGAAAAAAATTTCTGGGGATAGGCCTGATGTCACAGAGAATATATAAGATTACATTTAATATGCTTTTTTTTAAAGACAGGGTTTTAAAATTCAGTTACATTTCCAGGTCAGAATATTTGTATTTCATATCTCAAGTTGTTGTTGATTTTTTCCAAATAAGAACAATAAAAGAGTGAAACAGAGAAAGTTCCTATAAGAAATTAAAGGCAGCATTAGTACCACTGAAGCTTCTAGGAACTACCTGGAGACCAATTCAATCTCTCTCAATCTCTCCAATTAATCAATCAATCAATCAATGTCTCTGTTGCTGTCTCTGTCTTTCTGTCTTTCTCTCCCTCTCTCCGTCCCTCCCTCTCTCCCTTCCTCCCTCTCTTGCCATCTTCCTCTCTCATGCCCTCCTCTCTCAGCTTAGCAGTTCACCAATTACATACATAAAGTGAACCAAAGCCTTAATGAGCAAGCCAGGGAAAATGTTCCATCATTAACCTAAGTTCTAGCACAGCACTTCTCACCAGCAGAGTTAAGACTCTTGAGAATTCAAAGGGAGGGCCTCCCTGGAGTTGAAGTAAAAAGGCCAAGAGCAGCTTCCACATCTAGGCCATGACTAATAGTCAAAATAACACATTTTCTAGAGCAAGGCTTTCCCAAACCTGGCTGATCAAAAATTCCTACATCCAGAATCCTACCTCAGACCTAGTCAACCAGACTCTCCGGAAATGGACCCCAAGAATTAGTCAGTGTTTTAGAAGGCTCACTTCTAAGGAAAATAATGCAGAGGATGAAGCTACAGATCTAGCCAGGAGTTAGCTAACGGAAGACCTGGTAGGCCATGAGTAAAAGCTTCGGTGTTACACTAAGGCATAGCATCTCCAGCACATGTGACATGATCAGCCCTCGGTGGAGAAGGAAATGGAAGGGGAAAGAATGGAACCACGAGATGACTTAGGAGGTGAGTGCATTAGCCCAGGCACAAGATGAAGGCAGTGGAACAGAAAACAGGGCCACATTTTCTACATACATATACCTTTGAATCGATAGAATTTAACAAGAGATTGGCTGTTTTGAATCAATGGCATATAGCAATAGATCATTAGCTGAGGAAGGTGAACAAAAGGAAGATAATAAAGTCGGCTTTCTTGGGTTGGAGTTCCATCTCTGCCAATTACAAAACTGTGACTGGGCAAGTTACCCTAGTCTCAGTTTCACATCACACAATAGAAGTAGGATTCAACAACTAATTTAAATTAAATCAATCGAAGTGATCCGCTTATTGGCACAGTGTTTGGCCTTCAGCATGCACTGACTAAATGCTGGCTGCTATTGTTTTTGCTGTTGCTGTTAATTACGTTGCTGTAGAAAGATACTCCCCCGAGGCTTACTCTGGGAAACATCTTTTTAAAAGGGAAAGAAAAGCTCCCTGATGTTGTGTATGGGGACCCAAGGCCACTTTCGCTTTTCTGTAAATGTTGCTGAGGAATGTTTGTTTGTTTTAAAGAAAAACAGAAAGAGAAATGTTTAAGGAAGGAAATAATTTGGTTGTTTTGATGATCCTCAGAGCCAGCTGAAAATAAAATGGCACAGTATTGCTATCAGATTGATGTCTGCTAATTCAGCACATCAACACAGCTATATTGAGAGAAAATTTGTTTATTAGATAGCAAACCAGATGTTATATTTGTACGTATCTTCTTCTAATTACTTGAAAAGCAGCAGACCTAGGCCACTGCCTGTTTTACAATTTATGCCTGGGAAGGAGAGTAATCAATCAGAAGCACCATCAGGTGACACCTCAAAGAGCTTGTGTTGCTTCCTGAATAATCTCAGGACCAGTCTTCTGTGAGTGACCTCAGCTGGCATTTACTGTGTCAAGTTGCTGCGTTCTGCCTTCCAGTCAAGATGGTGGAGTAGGTAAATGCTGTGCTAAGTCCTCTCACAACCACATAAAAATTACAATTAAACCACAGAACAGTCATAATTGGGACTCACCTGAAGTCTAGCTGACCAGAGGTCCTACAACAGGAGTCTCACAGAAGGGGCCACCTCAAGATGGGTGGGAGGGGCAGAGACTCAATACGGACTGGTCCCACACCCATGTGTGTCGGCTAAGAGTTGGGAGAAATACCTCAAGGGCAGAGGTTCCCCTGGAAGTGCAAGGGGTCCCGAACTCACATTGGGTTTCCCAGCCCAGAAGGCATGTGCTGGGAGAGAAATTCGCACAATTTCTGGCTGTGAAAACCAGTAGAGGTTTTGGCTGAGTGAGGCTGGAGCTCCAAGCATTCCTCTTAGGGGGCCCATGCATAGACTCACTCCTGATGGACTCGCTCGTTCTGAGCTCTAGCTCAAGCAGCAGCTCTATAGGAACCAAGGATACCCAGGGAGGAACTGATGGCCTGGCTTCGGGGCCAGAGCTGGAGGGGCAGCTTTCTCCCAGACAGAGGAGCTGGCAGAGGGCGCTGTTCTGTTGCTGAGCCTTCCCCACTGCCAGTCAGGCATCATATCTGAGTCTCCATCAAAGTGGCTCACATTCGTCACCCTGCCCTGGTGATTCCCTAGACTCTCCCACCCCCAACCTTGCTGGCTACCTAAGATGCTTCTGGTGGCTTTTCCACGCAAAAGGTCTGTCTTGGTTCATGCTGTGGAATGTCCTAAAATCTCTCACGGGTTCAAAAAACCTGAACAAACAGCATCTGGCCTCGGGGTGCCCCATGCTTCTAGCTGAGCAGCCCCAAGCCCAGCAATGGCTGAAGCTTGGTTTGCAGCTTGGCGTCTCGAGGTCCTTCTAAGCCCAGTGTGGGTGGCAGCCATCTGAACTGTTTGGTGGCTCGTGCTAGACAACCCTGGACAGGGCACTGGCTGCAGCTGAATTTGGCTTTTGCCAGGGTCCCACCCAGTAGAAACCAGACTTGCATGACCAGTGGCCAGCTTCAGTCTGAGCTGGAGCATCACGTAGGATCACACCTGAGGATGACACAACAAAGGGGCAGACAAGGCAGGCACCTGAGCCGGGCTAAAGCATATCCTGCTCTGTAGGGTCAGCCTCTGCACAACACGACCTCCTCTGGCATGGCCAGTCCTCTTAACCAGTAAGCCCGAGGGTCAATCCCTCCCACTGATTAGCAAACAACAAAGGCTCAGCTACTCCAGGAGGGCACACACAATCCATACAAGGGACACACCTGGAACACCTGGCTCAAGGGACCAGGAAAGACTGTGCTGCTGGGCCCCATGGCACACATACTACATAAAGCCACTCTACTAGGATCAGGAGATTTGGCAGCTCTGCCTAATACATAGAAACAAACAAAGGAAGACAGTCAAAATGAAAGACAAAGAAATTTCTCCCAAATGAAAGCATAAAACAAAACTCTAGAAAAGGAACTAAACAAAATTGAGATAAGCAAGCTACCAGATGCAGAGTTCAAATCACTTGTTATAAAAATGCTCAAGAAACTGAGGGGAAGAGTATATTAACTCAATGGAAAACTTTAACAAGGAGATAAAAAACATAAATTGGAGATAGAAGACATAGAAAAGATCCAGTCAGAAATGAAGACTACAATAACTGAAATGAAGAATGCCTTAAGGAGGAATCAACAGTAGATTAGATGAAGCCAGGGATTGAATTAATGATGTAGAATTTAAGGTATCAGAAAACACCCAATCAGAACAGCAATAAGAAAAAAGAATCCCATCTATTGCATGTCACCCTGAACAAGCCTGATCTCCTCTGATCCGGGAAACTAAGCAGGGTTAGATCTGGTTAGTACTTAGATGGGAGATCACCTAGGAAGACCAGATGCTGTAGGCATAAAAAATTTAAAAAAATAATAAGGGATTGTAAGCTTACAAGGTAGTTGCAATCTGTGAGGTCAACCAAAGGTTGCCTTGCCTAAAGGAAAAAAAAATAGGGATAGTTTAAGGGGCCTCTGGAACAATATTGAGCATACCACAATTTGCACCATAGGGATACCAGGAGCGAGAGAGCAAGAAATTGAAAAGCTATTTTAAAACAATGACAGAAAATTTCCCTCACCTGGCAAAGAAAATAGACATACCAGCCCAGAAAGTGTAGAGAGTCCTAAACAAGATGAACCCAAAGACGTCCACACCAAGACACATCATGATTAAAATGCCTACGGTTAAAGACAAAGAATCTTAAAAGCAGTTAGTTACCTACCAGGGAGCTGATTTCTTGAGAAAAACTGCAGGGCAGAAGGCAATAACATGAAATATATTCAAAGTTACAAAAACCCAGGAATCTACAACTAAGATTACTCTACCCAGCAAAGCTATCATTTAGAATCAAAGGACAGAAAAGGAGCTTCCCAGACAAGAAAAAACTAGGAGTATTAATAGGACACATTGGAAAGGCTTCTTTAAGAAGAAAAAAGAATAAAAAATCTGAATATAATAGCAATAAATACATATCTATCAACAATCACTGTAAATGTAATATAGAAATGTTCCAGTCAAAATACAGGTAGCTGCATGGGTAAGAAAACAAGATCCCTCCATATGCTGCCTACAAGAAACTCACTTCAGACAGAAAAACACACACAGACTCAAAAGGATGGGAAAACATGTTTCATGAAAATGGAAACAAACAAACAAGCTGGGTTAGCAATACCTATACCAGACCAAATACACTTTAAAACAAAGGCCATAACAAAAGACTAGGAAGGACCCAGTTATCCCACTTCTAGGTATTTATCTAAAGAAACCCAAATCACTACTTTGAAGGGGCATTAAAATCCATCTATTCATTGCATTGCAGCATTATTTACAACAGTCATGGTACGGAAGCAACCTAGGTATCCATCAGTGGATGAACGGATAAAGAAGAGGTAGAAATATGTACAATAAAATAGTAGTCAACCCTAAAACAGAATGAAATCTTGCCCTCTGCAACATGGATGGACTTAGAGGGTACTATGCTGAGGAATAAGTCAGAGAAAGACAAATGTCAATATTTCACTTACATGTGGCATCTGAGGAACAAAATAAACAAAACAGAAGCAAATTCATAGATACAGATGACATTTTGATGGTCGCCAGATGGGAAGGGGTTTGGAGTAGCTGAAAAAGCGGAAGAGATTAAGAAGTACAAATTGATAGTACCAAAACGGTTATACAGATTAAGGTAGAGCCAAAGGAATATAGTCAATAATATTGTAATAACTATGTATGGTTTCAGAAGGGTACCAGAATTTATCACTGTGTTTTACACCTGAAGCTAATATATTATCATATGCCAAATATAATTAAAAATTAAAAACTCAAAAAAAAAAAAAAAAAAGAACAGTTGCAGCATTGTAGGTACATAACACAAGATTTCTGCCTTGAACCTTAGCTTGAATTTTGAGGTTTTGGTTGCATTTTTATGTAATACTAAAAAGAAATGCTTTTTTCCACCACATGTTGTGATCATAGCAACATAGATTTCCTCCATTTTTTTCAGAAGTCCCTATCAGCCTTCAATAAATATATATACAATATATAATCAATATTTATGATAAGGCAATTTTCAGATTCAAAATAATTCCATCCTAACAGTCTCTAAACTCAGAATTATATTTTGGCTCTGCTTTAAGATAATTTTTGCAAGAATACCCTATCTTCCTGCCATTGATAGGGTCAGTGGGACCTGTAATACGACCTAACTGGTCCCTTGAGGACCTAAGCATGAAAAAACAGCAACGACAACTTGGCCACCTATCTCTTACTTACAGAAAACTAATTGATTTCTGATCTGCTTCCAAAGTCAGCCCCTCAGTCTCTAATCAAAATGGCCCTCCTCCCAGGCAGCTGCTCTCAAGGGAATTAGTGACACCAGATTTTCCACAGGAAGGATCATGAGAAACATGTCTTTTTAAAGTCTTCATCTCACCATAGTACGTACAGTATATTTTCTGGTCCCTATTTGCCATGCAGATTTCTCAGGGTACTAATACTAAGCACCACTCCCTTAACTTGTCATCCATCTTCCAGTCCCTCGTATTTTTGATCTCCAACTTCTTTTTCAATGTCCCTAAACATGTCCAAGATTCTTCATAACATTCACCTGACCTAGAAATTACAGAATAATTAAAGAAATGGACGTTACCCAACTTCATTTAGTGACTGCACAGGGACCATGAACCACAAAGAAGATGCTGAAAGGTTGAATGTATTTCAAGCAGAAGAAGGTGCTCCTCTAACGGAGATGACATGGCGTGATAAAAAGCCAAGTGACCCGAATGTCAGGGGGCTACAATTCTGACTCTGCCAAAACTGTTTCAACCACAGACAAGTCACTTCACCATTCTGAGTCTCAGTGACCTCCTTGTCGACGTAAGAGAATTGGCCTGAATTAAATCATCGTTAAGGTCTTCTCCAGTTTTGACATTTTACTGTTCTATTGAATATCAAAATCAATCAGGTGTGTACAACACAGAGACACATGGCTTGAAAAAAAAAAAAACACGGAAAAACCATAGCAGAGTGTGAGACATCCCTAGATCTCTCCCCTTGAAAACCACCATAAGGTGAATATCTAAAATTCAATAAATACTACCCAACCTGCTCACCAGTACATCTGAGCATGGGATCTGCACATGAGAACTACTACAGGTCAGACCCCGGGTGTCAGAGATAAAGAAGCTGGGAGATAAAGGAGCTGCTCTCGCAGCCACCCAACCCCCCTAGGAGGAGGGGGAGGGGTGAAGTCACGGCAACTTTCCTGAACTTCCCTGAATAACCCTGAACAACCCTAGATGTGCCAGAACTTCTAGCAGCTGGCAACAGGGCCCAGTCATCAGGACAGAAAGCAGAGAAGTGGAGTGGGACCACAGAGAAACAGCAGCTCATTATTACCAGCCTGGGCTGCAAAACCTAGGCTGAGCCACAGCCTCCAACCCCCAACCCAGTGGAACCTTCTCCGCATACCCTCTGAGACCGATCAACACGGAGCCCCAGAGGGATCTGAGCAAATGCTGCCAAGATTGAAACTGCCTCTCACAGCTTCTGGAGCTCCCTGCAGGAGGCAGGGAGGGGAGAAGGAGCAGCAAGTTCCCTGAACAGCCCTGCCTGGGAACATTGAGAGCCTCCCGTGGCCCGCTGGCTCCAAGTCCCAATCACCAGGGCAAAAAGCAGAGGAGCGACCAGCAGTGAAACAACAGTTGATTTTTAGTGACTGTGGTTGCAAAACCAAGGCTGAGCCACAGCTCTCAGTCCCCAAACTAGAGGGCCCCTCCCCCATACCCTCCAAGACAAAACACCACAGGGTCCCGGGGAATCTGAGCAAACATCACCGAAACTGGTGCTAACACTGACAGGGACTGAAACTGAGGACAGTGAACAGAATTAAATATCTATCATAAAATTAAAATGCATTTTTAAAACTTTATATAAGGTAAGGGACCAAGAGGCTAGATGCCACCTATTGGAAACCAAAAGAAAAGTACCTTCTTTGCAGCAAGCTAAAAAGAAACCTTTATATAATAAATCTTTCTGGGGGAAAAAAAGCTGAATACATTTCCATTAATGCCCAGGAGGAGAAATAGCCCATTTAACACCATGAACAACCAAGGGGACAAGGCATCTCAGAAAGAAAAAGAAAAATCTCCAGGATATAAGCCTACAGACACAGAAATATGTAACTTAAATGATAGAGAATTCAGGGTGTTACTTCCAAAAAAAAAAAAAAAAAACCAATGAGATTCAAAACAACTCAAATCAACAATTTCAAGAACTGAAGAAACAACTAGATAAGCAGAGCAAGAAGATTGAAATCCTCAAGAAGAACCAGATAGAACTTCTGGAGATGAAGAACACAGGGCAAAAGTTGAAAAATGAAATAGCAGGCCTGGGAAACAGAGCTGACAAAATGGAGAAAAGGATCAGGGATATCGAAGACAGAAATCTAGAAATAAATCAGAAGAAAAAAGAGAGAAACCGAAGAATGAAAAATAATGAAAGAGAAATTCAAGAAGTACCTGATACCACCAGGAGAAGAAACATAAAAATAATGGGGATCGTCGAAGGCGAGGAAAAGGAACAGGGATTAGAAAGCGTTTTCAGACAAATAGTTGATGAAAATTTCCCAAATCTAAGGAATGTGCTGGAGCTTGGAATTCGAGAAGTCAACAGAACACCCAATTATCTCAACCTAAAAAGGCCTTCACCAAGACACAATGTACTAAAATTATCAAAAATCAACGACAGAAGAATTCTCAAAGCAGCCAGAAAGAAAAAAAAAAAAAAGGTAACTTATAAAGGTAAACCCATTAGCTTATCCTTGGAATTCTCAGTGCCAACCTTAAGCCAGAAAGGAATGGAATCAAATATTTAAGGCATTAAGTGAAAGGAACTACCAGCCTAGAATGATGTATCCAGCAAAGCTCTCCTTAGATACGAAGGAGAAATTAAGACTTTTCCAGACATACACAGATGACTGGCTAAAGAGGCTGCGGCATATATACACAGTGGAATATTTTTCAGCCATAAGAAGAGATGAAACACGGCCATTTGAAACAATATGGATGGACCTTGAGATACTCATGCTAAGTGAATTAAGCGAGACAGAAAAAGTCGAAAACCACATGATATCCCTTACATGTTTGGATCTATGTAACGGGAAACTAGTATCAGAGACAGCCAGAACTGCAAAAATACAGGTTTTGTGCCGATAACTGAACTTTAAGCAAGGGAGAATGAACGTAATTTCCCAGGATTCGAGTTTCTTCTTCTGTAAACTGGAGACAAAACCTATCTCATCAGGATTGTTATGAGGTAAATGAATTAATATTTGTAAAGTGCTTAGGATGGTGTCTGGTACATAATAGCCATCATATGTTCTCAAATGCTGAAGATAATTTAAAAAATGAAGGAACCAATTCAAGGAACTAACAATGTATGCAGACTGGTCACAGCCTGGGAGTGGGACCCGGGATTATCAAATAATTTTTATCCAAAAGGAGGAAATAAAGTGAGAGTGAAGTAAATACGAGCAAAAGAACAGAAATATATCTCCCAGCCAGACTTCACAAAGCCTTTACCCCTACACTAAGAAAGGAGTAAGATGAAAATAGAACCATCGACATTTTAATTGTCGTTAATTCATTCTTTCTACTTTGTAAGTGCAGATAGCTCGCTCCGCATGTGAATTATCATTCTAAATCCATCCATTTATCATCAAGGGACACCTTCCAGAACTGGTCCCAAATTAAAGCCTACCCTTCATCGCTGGTTGAGTGACGCCACTGCCAAACGAGCAAAACACCCTTCACTGTGATCTCACCTTCACCTTCCCTCAGACAGCTGCCCACGCACCTAGCCACACTCTCAACCACTTCATCCACAAAAACAACTGTACCTGTGGGGAAGTATCTGTAGACGCGTCGTCTGAAACTTTTCACCCTCCAGACCTTGAGAATCTTGACTCCCCTACTTTCTACCACCCACTCCCTCTGCTCTTGTCTTGTAACTTCGTAGCCCACTCTTCCCAGCACTCCCCCACCAACATCCTCCACTGTTGCCTTCACCAACCATCACATGCATCCACCACGGCCCAACGGCAACCTCAGACCAGTGCAATGCCTTACCCAGTGCGGGGACAGACCAATATGAATCCATTATCTTCCACCTCAGCTGGCCCCCATCAGGCATCCCTGTTATTCTCTTCAGCTCTCGGTCCCATTTCTGTCATGTCCAAATGAAACGCCTTCCACACACTTTTTAAACACCTGGCCTCACATACCCCTAGTCACCCCAAAGAGAAGGCGATGCCTCTGAATTCACAGAAAACAATGAAGCCAGCAGCACTCCCTGAACTTCCCATCGTCAACCTACAAAAGCCTGTCTGCATCTGCCCTCTCCTTCCCATGCTCGCCCTCACACACAGGTGTCCCTGCCCCTGTCCCAGGCCCATCCCCCACCTGTGCTTCACATCTCATGCCTTGTGGCTTTCTCAGGACAAAACTCTATCAATTTTCCTATCTCTAATAGTCAACATTTCCTTCTCTACTGGATCCCTCTAATCAGCATCAACACATGCTCTAACACCTTCCCCATTCTTTAAAAAAATAAAAAAAAGAAAGAAAGAAAGAAGAGAAAGAAATAAAGAAGAGAAAAAAAGAAAGAAAGAAAGAAAGAAAGAAAGAAAGAAAGAAAGAAAGAAAGAAAGAAAGAAAGAAAGAAATAAATTACCTTTCATAACCCACTCTGTCTTTCTTCTCCTTGAAACAAAACCTCTGGGGCTAATCCCACACTCGCACACCTCACCTCCCTTCTGTTCACCAACCCCCTCACCCTCCCATTCAAACCTCAGCGCCCATGGTGCCCCCCACTCAAATTCCTCTCCACGAGGCTCTCACAATCATTTTGGTAATTTCAGTGATGGCTGTTTAGTCTTAATCTGACTTGACCTCTTGGCAACATTTTATGCCACTTAATACTCCATCTGTCTTTTTTTTTTAATCATTTTTTCTTGTTCTGCCTCTCTGACTGCTCTCTATCTGCCTCCTTGCAGCTTCTTACCCTTGCCCAACACGTTGTGTTCATCTGTGTGTCAGGCCCGCCTTGCTTCTCACTCCATAGGCCCTCTTCAACACATAGTGGGGCTTCAGGGATCACCCGCAGGCTGAAGGCTCCTCCACCTCTCCCAGGCCCGAGACTCAAATACCCCATTACTGTCGCATCTCTCCTCAGACATCCTCACAGTCAGTAAGCCCGAAATTGGACCATCCTCTCACTCTGCTGCTCCCGCATTTAAAACACAGTAAACAGCATCGCCCAAGCCAGGAACGTGAGCAGGTACCTGTGTCTGCCTTCTCTCTCACCTTCACATGGTCCATCAGCCCCCTGAGTTTCTTCATTTTCATCTTCCACAGCAGCGCTTTTCAAAGTGTGGTCCGAGACCAGCAGCACCACCACCACCTGGGAACTAGTCAGAAATGCAGGCGTCCCAGCCCCACCCCAGACCACAGAATCAGAAGCTCCGGGGGCAGAGCCCAGCAACGCGTTTTCACAAGTTCCTCAGGTGATTCCAACATCCGTCCACCGCGTCTTGAGAACCGGTCACCTGAGGATCATTGGAATCGTACTTCTTGCATCCCCACTGCTGCTCACACAGCTGTGGCCAGTACCTCCCCTCTCTCAGAAATTCCTCAGCATCTTCCAGCCTCCACTCCATACCCGTAGAAAACCCCCCGGTCCATACTCTACAAGCACCCAGAACGTTCTCTCTAAAATATGAACCTCATCACGGCATTTCTTCAACCTAAAATCCTCCAGTGGCTCCTACGCTCTCAAGGACCAAATTCCAAATCCGAGGCCCTTCCTTCAAGAAGCCTTCACAAATGGCTCTGGTACCACCGAGCATCTTTTCTTAAGATACCTTCTCTGGCCCTGCTACCTCACCCGGCGACTTTACGTTCCAGTCATAATGACCAGTAAAAACCTCAGCACTCTTCTACTGACCCCATTGAACACGGAGCCACTGTGTCTGTTCATCCTTTTGACAGAAGCAACGAAGCGCAGGGAGACCATCTCCATTTTCCATGGAAAAATTCAATAAACATTGTGTGACTGATGGATGACTACATGTGGTCAGGGGCAGAAAGAAAAGTCCGACTTACACAATAAATGCACATTGTATGTATCTCATCTGAATGTAAACCAGGAGTCTGCAAACCAGAGCCTGCAGGCTGAATCCGGACAGCTGTCTGTTTCCCTCAATAAAGTTTGATTAGGATACACAGCCGTGCTTATTCATCACACTCTGCCTATGGTGCTTTCACACTGCAGCGTCAACGCTGAGCAGTTGTGACAAGACTAGAAAATATTTACAAAGGCCTAAAATACCTTCTACCTGGCCAGCTTTAAAAACTGTGCCAAAGAGAATAAAAAGGCAATAACACTTCTTTCAGATTTCCAATGTCCTGTAAAAACCAGGAGAAAAAAATAATCCTTGAAGCTGCTGGCTGGGTAATGTTTTCTAGTCCAAGGCATCTTCGCTTTGTCATAGATTTACAATTCCACCCTTCCTCCTGGCTTTTCAGATAAGAGAAGGAAAGCTGCAAGAAATGCGAGTCACATCAACAGAACTAATTCATATTCAGCACGCATTCAGGAGAAGGATACAACAATCATGACAGAAAAGTGGGGCTGAGTCACCTGTTCTCATAAAAGTCCATCATACAAATGCCAAATGAATTCCGAGTCACCCAACACGGTCTGTCAGATGGGTGACAAAAATGCCATTTGTGAAAGCCAAGACATCACAGAGATGAAAGTATGCCGCTGCCTTAAAAAGTGTGACTGCCACTAAAGCGTTTTTCAAAATGTTTTCTAACACTTTAATTAACTTTATGGTTGGGAACTATTCTAAAAGCCCAAAAGTACTGGGAACATTTCTTCTCAGCTCAGAAAACTTTGTGAGGAGGGAATAACAATCAGAATCCTACTGCTTTGTCACAAAACTTGTGAATTCAGCATAGTAAGAGGGCGGAGGAGGGGGGGAAATCACCTTTTTTGCCTAAAATAAAATACGCAAAAAGCAGCACATGTTAGCTATTCACTAAGTCACATATGAGAACGGAGAACAAAATAATCTCAACATACACGCTTAAGCTTACTCATATGTATGAAAACTGGGACACCAACTTCTGCAGGATCCAGTCAAACAGCTATTCACGGAGCAGTCGTAACCTGAGACAAATTACTGTCAATCACAGGGATAAGAATAGATGTGATGAAGGGCAGAGAAATAACAGTTTTTAAAATATATATTAAAAGCCTTCTATTCACACTGAACTGTACGACTACAGACACAGGGGCTGGGATTCTGCCCATTATGCAGTCCATCCTGCGGTAAGGAACGATTACTGATATGCAAACGTCTTCCTTGTTACCTAGGAACGTGTCGTCCAGGTCCTCTGCCCATTTGTAAACAGGGCTGTTGGCTTTTCGTTGTTGAGCTTATGAGTCCTTTATATGTTTTGGATATTAGCCCCCGTAACAGAGGTCGTTTGCAAATACCTTCTATTTCTTGCTTGGCCGCCTCTTGTTTTGCTGATGGTTTCTTCTGCTGTGCGATGTTTTAGTGTGATGTAGTCCCATTCATTTAGTTTTGCTTTTGGTCTCCCTGGCCTTTGGGGTCAAATTCACAAAATCCCTCTGAGACCAAGGTCCATACATGCAGTGCCTATGTTTTCTTCTATTTATTTTATTGTTTCAGGTCTTACATTCAAGTCTTCAATCCATTTGGAGTTAGTTTTTGTGTAGGGTACAAGAGAGCAGTCCGGTTTCACTCAATTGCCAGCTTTCCCCACACCGCTTGCTAAAGAGACGTTCCTTCGTCCACTGTATGCTTTTGGCTCCTTTGCGAACAATTAGCTGCTCTTATAAGTGTGAACTTATTTACGGGCTCTCAGTTCCGTTCCATCGGTCTGTGTGTCTGTTTTTCTGCCAATGCTATACCGTTTTTATTACTATAACTTTGTAGTATAGTTTGAAGTTGGAGAATGTGATACCTATGGCTATGTTCTTTGTACTCAGGATGGCTTTGGCCATTTGGGGTCTTCTGTGGCTCCAGATAAATTTGAGGATTTTTTTTGTTCAATTTCTGGGAAAAACATCCTTGAGATTGTGATAAATATTACACTGAATCCACAGATTGCTTTGGGGAACACTGACATTTTAACAATGTAAATTCTTCTAATCCATGAACATGGATTATCCTTCCATTTCTTTATATCTTTCAATACTGTCTTGTAGTTTGCAGAGTACAGGTCCTTCACCGCCTTTGTTAAATGTATCCCTAAGTGTTCTATTGTTTTTGTTACTTGTATTCATGATTTTTCTCTTAATCAGAAACCCTATATTACTCCTCTTTTTAAAGAAGAAGAAATTAATCCATTTACATCAGTTTACACAGAAAGTGGGAAATCTAGGGCTCAAATCCAGGACAGTCTGACTAGAACACCACTTCAACCACTAATCTCCAATAACTGATTTAAATGTCTTATTTATTTAAAGTGGATGTAAGCCAGCTGGGAATAGAGGCTTTCTTTCCATTTTTGTGTGTGTAGTAACTAGGGATGGGGTAGGGAAAAAAAGCGATGAGCTAAAAATAATAATAATAATAATAATAATAATAATAATAATAATAATAATAATACAAGTTATAATTACATATCAAGAACCTGATCTAAATCAGAAAAGGAAGTCAATCATTAGCCCATTCAGGCTGCTGTGATGAAATACCAGCAGCTTAAAAGTCAAAAGGAATTTATTTCTCACAATCCCGGAGACTGAAAATCTGAGATCAAGGAGCCAGCATGGCCTGGTTCTCTGGTGAGGGCCCTCTTCCCCGATCTCAGCTGGTGCCTTCTCACTGTATCCTCACATGGGGGAAGGGCAAACAAACCCTGCGTAACTTCTCTTACAGCAACACCAATCCCATTCATCTAATTCTATCACCATCACATTAGGTGTGAGGATCCAAACATGTGAATTTGGGGCGGGGGGGAGCGGACAGGGATGGACAAATATTAAGGCCATGGAGGTAGTCTTAGGAAGAACTGAAGGAACCTGTTAAGTGGTGAGAATGAGGTGCAAACTCAGATATTGAGAATATAGAGGAGGAAAAAAAAAATATATATATATATATATATATATATATATATATATATATATATATATATGTATGTATATATATATGTATGTATGTATGTATGTTTCTTTCCCCAAAAGAAAAGACAATCAAATACTCTGTTGTGCAAGATAAGAAATCTCTATATAAGGGATAAACCAAATGTAAAATAAAGTAAATATGGCTACTTTGGAACAGTGATTGTTTATTAAAATAACAGAACCCATTTGAACTTGGCCCCAGGAATAGCTTGTTGGACTAGTCTGGGGCTATAATACTGAGATATTGAGAAGGAAGCTAGAGCACACTACTGTGTCTGCAGGGCAATGTTTACAATGTCCAAATGCCTTTCAACTGTTAGAATAAACGTATGGATAAAATATTAATCTTAAAAATGTTCTCTAAGGATAAAAGTGTGCCTGGTAGAAGCTGGAAGGTACAAGGGGCTTGGACTCCAGGGAGGTGAA
Organism: Cynopterus sphinx; assembly: GCA_030015415.1. Classification (NCBI taxonomy): domain Eukaryota; kingdom Metazoa; phylum Chordata; class Mammalia; order Chiroptera; family Pteropodidae; genus Cynopterus; species Cynopterus sphinx. The sequence goes on from JAKZJJ010000089.1 coordinate 75,514, forward strand.
GGTAGAGGCACTAATTAACTAGCCCAGTTGTCAGAAGTGGCTGCTGTGGCAAAAGGTATAATCTGAAGCTGATAGAACAAAAGCAAACAAACAAAAAGGGTGAAAGATGTTACCTTAGGTTAGAATAAGAACTATTTAAAGGTAAAGTGGAATGGCAACATTAACTATACTGCAAGGAACAAAGAAAAGCAGGAGACGGGGACACCTAACTCACCTGTTACAGCTAGAGGTGATGGTAATGTTGACATGGCACCAGCAAACAAAAATCCCAAAGTCAGAAACCTCTACCCCAGAGCAGGGGAACCACCCTGGGAGCAGGGCTAAAAGGAGGAGCCTGGGGCCAGGGGCAGGGCCCTGCAGCCTGTGAGTCACAGCACAGTTGTTCTTTACCCAGGTGGATGTACCACCACAGGATTTTTAAGTTCTTAAAATTAAGCAGAAAAATTAAATGAGTAAAACTGAGGGAAAGAATTACAGTCTTAATCTACTTTAGCTACCTTCCTCATCATGGATTAATGCAATCGTTAGCAGGCTAATGAAACAGATGTAAACCATGCCTACAACATGAATTTCGGTAAATAAAAGCTTCTATTTTACTACTGACTTCTATGCTGAGATCAGAGCAGTCTGCCAGGAAAAGAAATATGCAGCTGAAATAATTTTAAAAGCTCATCTGCAAAGTAAATATAATTTTAATACCACATTTAAAATAAAAAGAACTGAGAGTTAGTAGTATACACAATAATGTTTCCAAAATAAAAATGCAGCCAAAAACTCATATGCTTATATTCTTTTAGAGTTGAAAGCTGTTATGGGTTCTACTGCTTCTCAGAAAAAGACTATGGGTTTACTAAATAGCAACTAGTATTCTTCCTGCTCTGAAAAAATAATTAATTCAAATACAAATAACCGATTCCATTTGTTCACTTGCATCTTCATTCTGACCACTGGTGATGATGAACAGAAAGCATTTCCTTAGTTTTCTTGCAGGGGTTGCTGTTTGTAGTCATCACTGATATGTTTCAACATGTTCAGATCGTGTTCCTTGTATTCCCTTTAGGATGGAATATTCATGTCTTTCCTCTAATTCTAGCCTCACTAATGCACTCATGTAGACCTATGTTCATTTAAATACCCACCAAAGACCCCCTGCCCGTCTGGTAAGAACAGAGATCACTACACATTTAGCAAAATCAACGAATCTGCTAAACTCAAAAAAGACCCCAAACCAAATATATTCTACTAGAAAGACATGTAAGGCCAGTTCTAAAAGATTAAACCAGTTTAACCATATACTCCTGCCAAAACCCTTGAGCTAAGTAAACGTGCTTTAATTTTTTTGTGTGTGTGATGTCAAGAGGTAAAGTAATATCTGGCAGTTAGGACTGAGGAAACCCTAGAAAAGCTTGCTCGTGGATAATCAACAATTAGGTGTGATAAATACAGTTGCTAGAAAAGAGTTGCTGGCCAATATGACCCAGGACAAAGGGACCACGATATGAATAAAGGAAAGGGAAACTGAAGAGGCCACATTCCAAACTTGTCCTTGCAAAATGACCTCCATTGACAACCAACGGGCAAGGAGCCCAGGCCTGGGGTTGGCCACAGGCTGAGCAACAGCCTGCCTTGTTCCCAGGTGTCAGGGGGGTTGTATTCTGTGTGTTTTCTCTTGTTCTAACTCAGAACTCTATTTGAAATACATAACAAAAACAAACAAACAAACAAAAGCAAAAGGCAACTGTGAGAAAACTATCAGCGATAACTTCAGATTAGTGATGGATATGGAAAAGGACCACAGACGATGCTGTCAGGCCCTAAAAGAAGGTCATTCTTTCCGTCGTGTGAAAACATGGTTCTGAAAAGGGCTTGTCCGCCTTTCTGGCGACTGAAATAACGTTGAGTATCACGGCCCTAATGTTGATCAGCTCCCAACGCCAAAAACATTCCATTCAGCGCAAAATCAAAAGCTCGTGTTTTTCCGATAATATGCTAGAATTTGGTATTCTAAATAAACAGAATTTCATTTAAAAAAAAAAGCATTTAATGAGCACCAGTTCTGTCCTTAAGACATTTTCCTCCTAAAACTTATGTTTTCTCCATCTCAGTGAAATGGCACAACCATCCATCCACCCGACTACTGAAACCCCCAAACTAGCAAGTCGTCTGTGAGTTCCTTTGCCCACTGCGCCCTCAGCTAACCTGCTGGAAGCGCCATCGGCTCTCACTCCGGAACCCACCCCATACCCCGCCTCTGCTGTATTTCCCTCACCACCATCCTGGCCCAAGCTACGGCCACCGTCTCCCTTGCCCAGCCACTGCAGTAGCTTACTTAGTGTTTCTACTTCTACCTCTGCCCTCGTTACCCAGAGACCGGGCTGAGCGATCCATGTCAAATTTAGAATCAATACACTCTTCCCCTTCACAAGACATTACAAAAGCTCGCACCTAAAAAGAAAAAAAAATACATTTTCTTTCTATGGCGTTCAACATTCTGGCTGCTAAATCCTTCCTGTCCTCAACTCATGAATCTTCAGCGACTGTGGCTTCCCTGAGTGATGCTTGTGCTCCCCTCTGGCCTTGGACTTGCCACTTGGACTTCCCGGGATGACTTTCACTTGGACCTGGCCTCCTGAGTCCTGAGGGAGAGAGTTCTCTCCGCGTTCACCCGAGCCTACCTCCATTCACTCTTCCCACCATGACGAGAATACGAACCTCAGGAGAACAAGAATCTTATTTCTCTTGCTCAACAGCGTATCTCTGGAGCCTAAAATAATGCCTGGCAATGTAGAGTGTATTCGGTAAACATCTGTGAATGAATTAACATTATGGCTCAAAGCTCCTTGCCCTTCAGTAGGCCAAAATGGAAGAGAAAAATGTGAATTTCTCTCCTATTTTGTACAGCATTTCTAAAGCAAAATGTTAGGCTCTGAAAATGGATGAAGTAAGCTGGACTATGTCAAAGGAGTTGACTGAAGTAGGCAAATTCATAAACTGAATCAGCAGGTTCCCAAATCACTGCTCCACCCACCTATGTGAACAGAGAGGCGGAGAGGAGAGAGGCCGGGCGCGTAGCTTAGCAGAGGGTGCTCAGCCAGAGAGGCAGGAGGAGTGCCAGCATCCAGCTTATTCCCACTGGGCGCTCTGTCTCTAAGGGCAACTGTCCTCAAGGGAAAGGCTCGTTAGAAACCCTCCCAGCAGCCATTTTCTGGAAATCAGCAGAAAAGACTCACAATCAGGAACATCTGTCTCCACCGATAAGGGCGCTCCTCCCTCTTCCCCATCGAAGAAGACCTCCGTCCACAGAACTCGTGACGTCGTTACCTTCTGTGTTTGGAAGGAAACCTCGACCCCACACACACACACACACACACACACACACACACACGCAGATCTGTGACTGAAATGCTGTTTAAGTGCACGGAATAACGTTTCTTAATAGAGTACCTTTAGTTCATAGCTGTTTTGTGTGCAGTTGGGCAGGGAAAGTAAGTAGAGAGCACATGGCCAACAAATAAAATAAAGAGAAAATCCCATTACAAAGCTGGGAGAAAGAAATTCCCCGTTGCCAGGACATTCTTTCATACCGTACTGAGGGATCTTCTTTATCTGTTGTTTGCTTTTCACTCTCTGTGCCACACCACCGCCCTCCACAACAAGGCTGGGAGGAGTCACCAGTCTCCAACACACGAGGATGGAGCAGGAATAGAGACGAAGCGCCAAGTCAGTGATTTTTTAAAAATCAAAAGGATTAGAATGATCCTGCTCTTTTCAGTCTACTCCAACTCCACATTTACTGAACAAGACTCTACCCCTGAGCTTTAAGGAAGGACCGCGCAGACAACCTGGGAAGAGTTTCAATCAAAAAGCGAGCATTAGCACGGCTAGGGTTTGCCTTTGTACCATGTTCACTTTAATTCCACCTCGGAACACAGCTCTGCAGCACTTTTAGGCCACCGTACTCCTTGCACCCATTGCAGAGGACAAAGGAAAGGGAGGAAAACATTTGAATCATCCAATTCTTCCCATTAGCTGCCAGATCATTAAAAAATGCACAGATAAGTCTTGAGAAGGAAGCTGCACAAGTCCACAGCACATCCTGAGGAGTCTTCCTTCACGTGGAAAGTCACCAAAATGGTGTCCCAATATTCTATGTGATTTATTTTCCTAATAGTGAAGGAAGACCAAGGAAGGCCACAGGGTGTGGTGAGTCAAAAAGAGGAAAAAGAACACAGGCTCATGCAGACATTTTATTATTTACTACTGCATCTTCATCTCGGCCACGGCTTGTTTTCCCTGTCTTTCACAACTCATCATCATTTCACTCCTTGAGCAACAGCATATTCATTAAAGAAGTCTGTAAGAGAAGGGGGCACGGATGGAAGCAGCGGAACGAGTGTAACGAACCCATCCGGATGAGAACTCCGCCTCACTCGCACCTACACAAAATGGGCCCAACCAACCTTGCATTTTCTTAAAGAAATTCATCTGCAAGAATTCACATACAGCATGGTCTCCGACATACTAGTCACCATCGGCGTCGCACCACATACCTGAGAGGTTAGCAATACCCTGGCTTGAAAAGGCTAACCCAGCTGTGCGGGCACTCGTCCTGAATTATGACTGTGCAGCCTGAATGACTGTCCCCTGTCTTCCCCCTCTCGGTGGATGGCAGCTGGGGGGGAGCAGACAACGCTGCTCCACTGTCAGTACCTGGTACACAGGTGAGCTGTGAGTGCATCAAAGTAGCATCCTGGGGCCCTGGAGGCCCGCGGCCCAGTGAGAACAGAGCTGGCCCTGCGGAGCTGCTTCTGAAGGAATGTCCCCGCCAGCAGAGCTAGAAACCCGGACTCGGGGCCACTGAAAAGCCATGACTTGCTAAAGCAGGCCAGAAGACGGTCAGGGGTGGCCAGAAGGAGGTATGTCGGACCAATCGATTTGGGAACTCCCCAGTCAAACAGGAGGAAAGCCCAGAAACAGGCACGCGGACTGGGTGGGGGTGAGGGCAGGCAGGCCCGCGTCACGACATGTTCTGAAAACTGCAGGCGACCGGGCAGGCAGGCCCCACCGCAGCGGCTGCTCCTACTTACATCAAATGGAGCTGAGCTCGACTGGGCCCTCTGCGTACACGGCTCCCTGAAGCAGTCCCTGAAAGGAAGCAGGAGGCCCATGGCAATGATCCGCGAGCAGAGCTTTTCTGCCTACTCCGGAGGTCCGTTCTCCTGCTGGCTGAACAGCTTCTCCAGCAGAGTTCGCCCTGCAGGTGAGACAGGCCCATTAGAAGGGACCACCGACCATCAGCTGCCTCCCAGGGGGAGGACGGGCGAGCAAAGCCGGGGAGCAGCTCGGCCGGTCGCCAAGGCTACCCGGAGAGCAGCCTCCCGAGGCCGGAGGAAACTCTGCAGCCGGAGGCCCGGAGCGGGCAGCTCTGGCCTTCTCTCCCAGTCCCCGAGAGAGGGTGCCCCCGCTGCGAGCTCTGCGTCTTCTCCCACTGCAGAGGCCTCTGGGATCTCACTGGTGGCCCTCCTCCTCCTTCCTGCACGTGTGTCTGCAGGGACAGTTAGTGACAACCACGTGGGCCGGGAATGTGCGTGGCTGATGATCACCCGCAGGCAGGGCCGCAGGGAGAGACCGGGGGACACAAGGAGCAGACTAAGGCCGGACCCGTGGGGAGGGAAGGGAGCTGAGCACCAAACCAGCCACCCTGAAGAGAGAGGTGAGAGAGAGAAACTCGAACACTTTCCCACATGCACACCAGAAACATAGCTCTGAAGTATGTCCCAACATTTTTATGATTTCTCTTAAAAAGACAAGGAAACAGAGGTGCAAAGAGAAAACGCCACTGGCTGGGGACACCAGAGGGCCTGGGTCCCCTAACCCTCGGATCTCCACCCCGGCTGTACCTTAGCCTCACTGGGGGACACCAAGATGACTGGAACTGGGACCGAGGCCTCGGTATATTTATTGGTCATTCCAATTAGCCAGAGTTGACAGCCACAGGCCCAGTCCCTAATTCATGTTTGATCCCACTCGTTCTAACTTATTATCCTTCAGAAATCTATGTAGCTGGTTTCTGCATTAATCGACTTCGGTAGAAGGAACATCTCTAGGGTCCCTTCCAGGGCTGGCCCATTGCTTCAGCTCTTGCCCTGTTCCTGCCCCTCCCTCTGGTTAGCGGATTCGGTCTTCAAATGTAGATTAAAACCACTTATCCAGAATAGACTTCATGACCCCCTTCCACACTCGTTCAGCTCCCTTCAAAGTTCCTTTGTGTAATTAATCATTTTAAGTAATTATTGCTGCAATTCGCCTACCTCTGTTACTAAAACACAAACTCCCTGAGAGCCATCAAGTATCCTGCAAACCTGTCCACTTGCACGCAAGAAGCATCAACACAAATTTTCAGGATTTCTGAAAAAATACAATGCAGTTCTGTGACACAGGCTCATTCACATCATGGACGCAACTGGAAATAAGATTTCAGTTTACACCAGCGGTCTGCCAACTTTCTGTCAAGACACCAAATCATAAATGTGATATAGGCTTTGAAGACCATGCAAACTCTTCACTGCCCATTGTTTTTGTTTGTTTGTTTGTTTGTTTGTTTTGTTTTTAACAACTTTGAAAATGTAAAAAATGTTCTCAGCCTGGAGCTGTACTAAACCAGGCCCAGGTCTAAATTTTAGTTATGACAACTACATTTCAAATGCGTAATAAATATTCAATTCTGTCAAGACACTAGCAATGCAATTTTCTTGCCTTTTGCTATTTTTGCGTGTGAAACAAAAGTAATTTCAAAATCTGCCTCTGATAGGTGGAAAGACAAAGGAAGACAAAAGAGGCCTATTTTCTCCATTCCTTTAGGTCACTAGGGAACATTCTTTGGTCTCTCAAGACATTTTTTGAGGGGAAATAGAGGATTTTTTTCCCTACAGAACTTAAGTTTGCCTGCACCTAACGAAAACCAAACACCTAGAAAACCTCATCCCTAATTCCCGAGTGATTATTGCAGTAGACCCATTTTACACATCTTATGGTGTGACTGGAAATAGCCAAGACGAAGGAGTGCTCTCCAATACCTCAGGTAGCGTGTACAACCAAAAACAAGGGAGACACGATCTTTCCATGTGTGTGCGCACGTGCTTGTGTGAGTAACTGTGTATCAAGTCAAAGTTTCTCAAAAGAGATTAGGGAATAATAAGGACGACAGGGAACTGTGACCCCCCAGTACTTCAGTTCTACGATAAGCAAACCCTCCTGAATCCTTCATCCGGTGCATCCCAAATGGATGAAGGAGAGATAAGCCTGTGTTGTGCGGGGCTCTCCCACGCGTTTGACAACACTTAGCTGCCTCGCAGGCCAGGGGATGCAAACACCCAGCTCCAGCTGTAGCAGACATCACCACATTTCCCCGAAGTGGCAAACTCGCCCCACACTGAGAACCCCGGCATTAACCTCCCTCTCGAGGGGACTTCACCTGCCTTACATTAACGGTAAACTGGCTGCCCCTCGTGCCTTCCTCTTATTGTCCACTCAGATGGAGACATTTAATGTCAAGTCCCACACAGCTTAGGGACAGGAAGTGAGAGGAAGACTTCCCATTCCCCATGGAAATTTTCAAATGATTCATTCTTCTTAAAACCCTCAGCTCCCTTGAAACTCCTGCCCTTGGCCAGACACCCCGCCATCCTTTTTCTTTGTGCCATCCACTGATCTCTTATCACCCTCTCCCTCTACCCCACTCACTAGAGACTCACCAACTGACTCACTGCCCCACTTTCCACCTCTAATCCTATCATCATTCAGGGAGATAACTCAGCAAGGTATGGACCTCAGCCTAGACCTTGAATCCAACAGACTTTTCTCCCCCCCACACTAGAGACCCACTCCCATGTCCTCATCAGCAACCATACCACCTCCCAAAGTCCAAATTCCAAGCTTTCTCCAAACCCCCATGCAGCTTGCCATCACGTCATCCTCAGAGTAAAATCGAGCCCCTCACCATGACCACAGAGGCCCTCGCCGCCTCTCACCATCCCCTGCTCCCACTCCCTCTGCCCTCCCGCCTCCTTGGACACTAAGATCACGCTCACCCCAGAGCCCACACACTGGCACGCTCTTCCCCAGATATCTGACTCACTCACTCCTCCATCTCAACTCACATCTCTGCTTAATTGTCACTTCCACTGAGAGAACCTCCTGACCCCCCTTTGTAAAGTCACACGCGCCAGCGCTTTCCACTACAGACACCTGCAAGACCAAGTTGGCCCCTCCTATCAAATTAACCACTGACGACGCTTTGCCTCTACTTAATATTATCGATATCCTTTAAGACCTGATGTGCTCGCTGGAATCAAATCCACTTCACAAGATTATTTAAATGGAGGCTTATAATTCCACATACAAGCCCCTGTAACTCTCCCATCCTTCCAATTCTCCTAACCGGTAAAGAAACCTAATGGAAAAGGACAGAGGTTTGTACAAGATCTTAGAGCTGTAAAAAATAGTTACGCCCAGATGCTGTGTGGTTCCAAATCCACATGCTCTATTACCAACCATTCCTGTGGACTGCCAGTATTTCTCAGAAATAAAATTACATTGTGCCTTTTCCACATTCCTATAGAAAAAGACAGTCAGTATCTCTCTGCCTTTGCCTGCAAAGATCACCAATTTACTTGGACTGTAATTCCCCAGGAATATATGAAGATGCCCACATAGTTCTCTCAAATACTAAAGACTGATTAAATGACATTGAATTTCCCAGAGATTCCACTCTAATCCCATATGTGAATGATTTCATTTCATGCTCTGGAACATTATTAGACTCCAAAAAAAAAAGACACAATTTACCTATTATGACAGCTAGTTGATATAAAAGGACATACGGTCTCAAAAGACAACCTTCAGTTCTGTTGGCCTCAAGCAAAACACCTGGGCCCTCTTACATCTAAAGATGGGCTAATTATTAACTCTGAAAGACTGGGAAGAACCATACCCTTTCCTCTTCCAAGAACTAAGAAACAGCTGAGGGGCTCTGCAGGGCTGGTACTGTCGCAACTGGGGTCCAACTGTTCATTAGTGGCTCAACCTCTACACACCTTATTAAAATCAGATTGACCTGATCCAATCCAATGGAATCCTAAGTAAACAAGATTTAGAGGCTATAAAGGAAGAATTATCTAAAGTTTCCACTTGGGCACACCATAAACATAATTTCATCTTTCCTTTCATACATGAAAATGATGGAAAGTCTTTAGGAAGTCTGAGAAGCATGGAGATCATCGTAGACCTACATGATAATATGTCCAGCAAGCAGACTTGGGAGCAAAAGTCTCCTTCCCCACGTGAAGTCCCGCTCTTCTGCAGCCATGTTATGCAAACAACCAGAAGAAACAGTGACGGGCTCTCCTTTAACCATTTATGTCCCTCATTCTGGTGAATCTTTGCTAAACTCCATCAATACTGAGCAACACTCGGTCAGCCGCTAAGTTTCTTACAAAGCACTCCTACTTTCTCTGCCTCCTATTACTTTAGCTCCATGGAACAGCAACTTTATACCTTCTTACAGGACAAAGACACCCACGACTGCATGTTACTTACCGACTCCGGTTTTGCTCATGGGAATGCTTTCCAGGAAACGGCTATGGATAACGCTGGCTTAATTTGGTTCGCAGATGGATCTTATCGCAAAGATGAACAGGGACTAAGCCAGCTCTGTAGTAATGACTATGGTAGACAGAACTGGAAGTTCTTATTTGCCTGAAATAAGATCTGCCCAACAAGCTGAATTAATTGCTCTGATGCAAGCTTATCAACTGGCCCAAGAGCAAACAGCCAGGATTCACACCAACAGTTGCAATGCCTCTGGTGTAGCGCATGACTTTGAAATGTTATGGAAGCAAGGAGGCTTCCGAACTTCCTCAGGGCGGTCTCCACAGCAGTGGTCCTCACCCTCTATGGCACCAGGGACCGGTGCTCCTATGAGGATTGAATGCCTGATGCTCTGAGGGGGAGCTGAGGCAGCAACGCTAGCGCTGGAGAGCGGCTGCAGATACGAATGAATGAAGCTTTACTCACTCGCTGCTCACCCCCTGCTCTGCAGGCCGATTCCTAATGGGCCACAGGCCGGGACTGATCCACGGCCCAGAGGTAGAGGACCCCTGCTATACAGAATAGAAAACATGCTGCAGAATTATTAAATGCCAGGCAGCAGCTGAGACAACTGGCATATGTTCTATCTGCCCGAAACAAAAGCCTGGAAAACTCCTCCGCAGATCCCAGGGACATCCCCCAGTCCCTTTAGGTCCACTAGAGGTCTGGCAGCAGGACTTTATTCAGATGTCACCATCTCAGCGATACGAGTTATCTGTAATGTGTATTTTCTGTCATTGGGTTGAGGTATTGCCTTGCAGGAGAGCAACAGCCTTAATGGCAGGTAAATTTTTATTAGAAAAAATAATTCCCAATTGGGAAATTCCCTCTGAATTACATAATTACTCATGGACTAATTTCACTTATTTCAATGTGTAACATTTGGCTCATTCTACATCATTTTCTTTAATTAAAAATATTGGGGTGATGTTAATAAAATCAAATAAGTTTCAAGTGTACAAGTCAACAGTGTGCTGCATATATACTGCATTGTGTGTCCACCTCCCAAAGTCAGATTTCCTTCCATTACCAAATATTTGGCCCCTTGACCCGGTCTACCTCCCCCTCCCGCCTTCTCTCCGGTAACCACCAATCCACTGTCCATGCCCAGGAGTCTCTGTCATGTTTGTTGGTTGCTTTCAGTTTTGTATCTCACACATGAGTGAAATCATATGGTTTTCAACTTTTTCTGTCTGGCTTATTTCACTTAACATGATTGGCTCGAGGCCCATCCATATTGTCACCAAGGGCAGTGTTTCACGTTTCCTTATCACTGAGTGATGTCCCATTGCACCACCACTTCTTATCCAATCCTCTATCATATTCCACAGCATCTTCCTGGCATCGCTTATCGCCCCCGGTCCTTGGGCTTGTTGGAGCATGCCAACGGTACAATTAAAACACAACTGGCAGTTTTCAGAAGCTTTCAATCTCCCGTGGCCAAAAGCTATCCCTGTTGTGCTCCTCAACCTGCGATCTACCCCTTTTGATAAGCATAGCCTTCCTCTCTATGAAACAGTCACTGGCCACGCCATGCATCTGATGAAGCGGGCATATGGACAAAGCCTGTTAAGAGGAGACATTCTATAATGTTGTCAAGGACTTTTTAACCAGCTCAGAGAAACTGATAAGTTAGTAACTGATCCGTTTCATAGCGTGTTCCCGAGAGACAAAGACTTCGAAGACCCTGGCTACCACAAGAAGGTTTTGTCTATTGGAAGAGACGTCAAATAAAAACTCCAAAATCTTTGAAAAGAACTCTATCAGGTGTTGCAAATTAATCTGTGTGCAGCTAAATTTAAAGACGTTACCTCGTGGATTCACATTTGTCATTTACAACAGTCACCTAACCACGTATGGACATCCGGCCCTCTCTGACACTCACCTCTGCCTACAACAGGCATTGAAAACACCCCTGGGACGAGAAGCCACCGACAACAGAGGTGGACAGCTATCTCAAGACACTGACAAGGCCTGCATATCTGCAGATTGATGCTGAACTCAGAAACCGTTTCGTTTGGTTGTCTTTGCCCATCTGCTAATATGAGTCATAATAACAGTTATATTTGTACTTTGGGTTTTTCTACATAGTCCAACTGTTTTGATTACTGAAAATGTATAACTTTTAATATTCCTTTAATGGCTTATGTAAATGTCATACTTGATACAAAATACAGAAAAATTAGACAGAAGGCAAAACTCAAATCATGATAGTTGAGCCGTGGACCCCAAACTTTCGGCCCCAAGGACCAGTGCTCCTAAAAGAACCTAATGCCTGATGGTCTGAGGTGGAGCTTAAGTGGTGATGCTACAGCTGGGGAGTGACTGCAAATGCAGACGAAGCTTCACTCACCTGCCACTCACCCCCCGCTGTGCGGCTCCGTTCCTAGCAGGCCACACGGACTGGTACCACTCCGCAGCGCAGGGGTTGGGAACCCTGGGTTTACAGAATAGAAATGATCTAATGTGTTTCTTCACAGTGAAGGCCATAAGACCTGACTGCCTTTTTAACTGCCCTTCCCTTTTCGGGAAAATTCAGCCTCAACTCACATCTCACGATTACAGCATCACCCCATTCCCAAAAGCCCACCATTTCAAAAAGGCACATCCATACTGACACTTCCTAGGAATGAGACTTTCTAGCATTGTGAGACCAAACTATCTCACCAAAAGGTTGGTCAGCATCCTTCAAACCGATTTATGACCAAAGGGGGAAAGTGTGGACAAAAAAGGGGATCCACAAAATGCAACCTAGCAGGGTGATCTGGTCATAAATAACTGGGCAGGTCCTGGTGAGCAGTCATGCCCTGGGTGTGTCACTTATTTAGTAAGAGGTTCATCTTTGCCGTAAGCCGGCCCTGTCCATTGTTTCTGTGCATCTGGGTTGGCACACTTTTGGATAAGCATAACCGCTCTCAACGGAGCACATAATCTTATTAACTAACTTGCAATCCAATTCTCTCCTTGCTTTCTCTCCCTTTCATGTAATCTTCCTTACATTCCCTCAATTCTAAATACAAAAAAGAAATGGCAAACTGCCATTCTAAGAAGCACTTTCTCAGTCTGTCGAGATCTTGCTTCCAGAAATATCCTCTCTGTTTGGTTCAGAAAAAAATTTATAAAAATCTTCTACAGGTTGGGATGTTCTTATGTCGACATAGTGATGGCCATAGACAAGCTACTCATCTCCTCTGGGGCATCCGTATTCTCAACCATACGTAACTGGAAATAATCATCCCCTGTACCCCTATGATTGGTGTGAGAATAATCTTATAACGATTGTATACCCTAGGAAAGAAGGTACCTACCGAGAAGGGCTCCCAACGGCTACCTGGGCTCAAAATGTTAAAGCTGAGCCTAGCAGCCGTTTCTAAGCATGGGCCTCTTATGCGAACCACACTTCAGGGAGAGGCCTGCACTAACCTGCCTGCCTCTAGCACTGAATGGCCTGCCTGCACGGTGTTCCTGACATCTGAATCGGCCCTTAAAAAAGGGTTTGCTGGAACTGTATTTCAGCCTATAGGACTGAGGCTCTCCCTGTCCAATCAGGACTGTATGGACTTCTCTCTATACCAGTTAGGTCCCCTCTAGCTAGGAGAGCACTTTCCCTTTCTTCCATAGACTAAAGATTGTGCTCTCCAGCTGGAGCAGAAATGCTGAAGATGTCTCCCTGGAGCAGAGAGGAAAACACTGGTGAAGGACAGAACAGGGCAGACAGGGCAGAGCAGGCAAAGCAGGACAAAGCTGTCTATTAGTAGAGGAGCCTTGCCCCAGAGAGGGCCACTTCACCCCAGGCCACCTCGCCCCAGGGCCACCTCATAGCCATATTATATCACAACTGAGCAACTTTACACTGATTAAAGTTTCCTGTTGCCAACGAATTGGCACCAATGACCATCAGCTGACACAGTGCCTCATAAACGTTTCCTATTATTTTATTAAGATGCAGTTTAAAGGCTCTGTGCTCTAAGTGGCATAAATAAAAATTGGGTTCAACTGGAAGGAAATGATAAGTAAACAGTGATCTCAAAAAAAATGTGTTCATAATCTAAAAGCATTAGAAAAATCATTTTAAAATCATTTCTAAAAGTAAAATAAGGCAATCGCAGATTAAAATATCTTAGGCTTCTAAGTTATGTATATTCAATTGATTTTAATTATATCAACAAGGCAATGTATAGTATTTAAGCCTCTTGCAATAATTCCTAACCTCTATTTATTAAAAAAAAAGCTTTCCTTGTTTTACTAAATTTATTAAATTCATGTTAAAAGCAATATTCATCCAATGACAGGAAACTTACTAATCATTTATATTAATCGATTATTTCTGCACTAATCCCCTCCCCTACACGTACTTACAAACCCTAGTTAAAAAAGAGTACCACCTTCATCATGTGGAATCAGCCTTGCAGTCATACGTACGTATCTACTCATATTCCTTTTGCAAAAATCACAAAGCAGGATAAATGCAGAGACAACAGCCAGGGAAAAAGTCATCAGGTTACCATCACAGCAGATGCAGTGACCCTCTTTCACAAGGAAAGAGTAAAATCATCAGTCCCTGCACTGGAGTTTCATTTGGACAGAACTATTCAGCTATTGCCAGCTTTGTGAGGCAGACCGGGGATTTCTCACAATTTCAAAGAAATTAACTGAAGAATGAATAGGTTCTAGAATCTGCTGGAGGTCACAAGACTGGAAAGGGACAGTGCTAAAACTGGATGCATACTCACTCTGCTCTCCTAATTTTTATTCCAGAAACCTTCCACTTCTGCTGAGTGGGCCAGCAACCCTGGAAAAAGCTTTTGACCAAATTCTATATGAAAATATAAAAGTACAGACCACACAGTCCACACTCTGCAGGGCTAATGATCAAGTTACAATGACCAAAGCTCAAGGAGGAATACTTTAAAAATGAAGTCTATTTAAAACATGCTATCTTAATTAAACAGTGTTAGAGGAACTGGAAGGACAAAAAAAAAAGTAGCAAAGCCAAGATATAACCAAGCACTTAGGAGTCTGTCACTTGCCCAAGGATGTCCTAGGTCCACCAGAGTGGTGGTCCCCAAAATTTGTGGCACCAGGAACCAGTCCTCCTACGAAAATCTAATGCCTGGTTATCTGAGGTGGAGCTGAGGTGGTGATGCTAGGGCTGGGGAGTGGCTGCAAATATAAATAAAGCTTTGCTCCCCCAGCCATCACAACCTCTTGCTGTGCGTCCGATTCCTAACAGGCCGTGGTATGGTATGTGGACTCGTACCAGTCTACAGCCCAAGGGTTGGGAACTCCTGCGCCAGAGCCAATAATCATGAAAACGTATGATAGTGAGTTCTCAAATAGTGTGTCTGGAACATCGTTTCAAAGAAGCTGGCTGCTGTGTGGTGAACTGGTACTCGCCGTTGAGGCGTTTTTATTACGTGACACACTGAGAATACTTAGAAGACTAGTGAAAATATTCAACATTGATTACAATAAAACATCACACTGACACAGAGCATTCAAAAAGTGACCCCGTACAGAGAGCTCTGACTACAGTTACTATCCAGTCAGTTAATATTTATTTAAATTTAAAGTTCAATTTCAGCTTACCTCAAGGCTTTTCTCCTGGTGAAAAGAAAAAAAAAAAACTATCAACTTCAATTAATCAAGAGCTGAAATAAGAGAAGACTAAATCAAGAAAATTAATCTGGTAAATCAAAAAGTGACCCCGTACAGAGAGCTCTGACTACAGTTACTATCCAGTCTGTTAATATTTATGTAAATTTAAAGTTCAATTTCAGCTTACCTCAAGGCTTTTCTCCTGGTGAAAAGAAAAAAAAAATTATCAACTTCAATTAATCAAGAGCTGAAATAAGAGAAGATTAAATCAAGAAAATTAATCTGGTAAATCTAATAAAAATGTTCAAGAAATATCATAGAACATATATGACAAAGACCACTGACCATCTTTCTGGACCTATATGAAGTTATGGATTTCTCTGACAAGTTTCAAAAAGATCAAGAAGCAAATCAAAGTACAAAGGAAAACAATTATCAAAAGGTTAGAAGAAAAATGCTGCAACAGAGACACATAATTTTAATCTAGTCTGTTGAATCCATAAAGTAAATCTGATCAATGGCAGCTTCTAAAATACCTGTGGCCGAAGAGTTTTTAACATATTTAAAGCCGTCTCAGGTAAAAGAAATGAGACATGAGGACCAAAACTGCTGCTCTTAGCTTAGAAGTCAAACATCATGGACGCCTCTAGCTGAAAGACACGTTACGGTCACCAGGTTCAGCCTCTCCAGGGCTGTGTCCACCTCAGTAGATTTGCATCCAGGCTCTGAGCATCCCCAGTGAACAGTGAAAGGGCCCCTGTCCAGACTGCCCGCCCCAACACCGGGCTTTCTAGAAGGGCCAGCCTCCCTGAGGTTGAGTTGAATCGTACAAACTGCCAGCAAACCTAGCGCCTCCATCGTGGGTACACTTGATTTTCCACCGGAATATAAATCTGAGTTTTAGAATCGGTCCTGCTCATCAATTCTTCTCGAAAGGAGGGGATAAGTTTTTCTTTTGTTTTGTTTTTGGGTGTGTTGTGTTTTTGGTTTTTTTTTTGTTTGTTTGTTTTTAGCATAACACGGCGGTCCCCATCTTTCCGGGACCAGGGATTGGGGCTCCTGTGAGAATTGAGTGGCTGATGATCCGAGGTGGGGCTGAGGCGGTGATGCCAGCACTGGGGAGCGGCTGTAAATGCAGATGAAGCTTTACTTGCTGGCCCACCACTCACCTTCTGTTGTGCAGCCCGGTCCTAACAGGCCGTGGACTAGTACCTGTCCTCTGCCCAGAGGATGGGACCCCTGTTATAACAGGATTGACTGACTGAATGAAGAGGAGGAAGTATAAGGAACGTGGCTAACTTAAATAACTGCCAGATTTTCAGCTTGAGAAAGTGGGAAAGGGTTGTACTGGATGACATTATCATCCACCAGGCCAGGCAATAAATTAGGGTACAGTTTGGGTTTGGAGGAAAGAGAAGTTCATCAGATCCACTCCCACATCTGTTGAAAGATTTCTAAAGGCAACAGGAAATCTGCATCGGGAATTCACAAGGGAGGGCTGAAGCAGAAAATTGAATCTGCAGTCGTCAACATGCGTAGAGAGGGTCCCCTTCGGTAGATGTTAAGGTGAACTCACCATGATGCATGAGGAGGCAAGGAGCATTTCATTAGCAAGAATTACGTGGAAGAAGACGACTAGATGAAGGTCCAAAATGTGGAAGGCAAACCAGGAAGAAGTGTAATGAGAACCGAGAGATGGGTGTTTTTCTGATGAGATGAAAAATATTGCGTAGTTGTTTAAACGATGCTTTTGAAGTATTTTAAATCATTGGAGATTTTTGTTAATGTTGAGTATCAAACACAACCTACTAAATTACAATATTAGTCATGTTTCAGGATTTTAGGATTATGGCTCCCTAAAAGAAGCAGAGATTCACAAAAACACGTCACGTACAAAGCCAAAGAGAAAGCCACAATAATTTCAAAAGCATCGAAGCAATGTGTACTATGTGCTCTGATTATGTTTCAATTATTTCGCTGTAAAAAAAGGAAAAGGACTGCCTTTAAAATCCCACGAGCCTATTGTGAGATTGCGACTTATTTCAAGAAATATACATGAGGTCTTCCTTCAGTTCCCGGCACAGAGCTCCCGAAACCCTGGGAATGTCCTAAGCGATAAGAGCTACAAGTGGTAAAGGTGGGCAGATGTTCACGACAAACGCCTTTCTCTCCTACCTGGGCTTATGTTAATAAGGTGACTTTCGGAAAGCACCTCAGAATGGGGGCTGACTGCCAGGGGACCAGCATGTCACCACACACAAGCCACTGGGAACAGGAGAGGAGCTGAAGACTGACTTCCGTTATCAATGACCAGTCACAACGCCTACGTCTAAGCCTCCCTCCAAACCCAACTAGAGTGGGTGTCAGAATCTTAACCATCAACACAGATATTGTGAGCTAACCTTTAGGTTTTAAAATATTCTTAAGGTAAATCATACAATACGTACAACTGAGACACTAGAAACATGTCATTCCTGCAGCAGCACACTTCCATCGCCGGCATCAAGAAGCCTCAGGACCGAATGCGACCGACCTCTGTTGCCAGCCCCAGAGCTGTGTCTGCCATGCGAGCTGCAGACAGGCCCCGCGCCCCATCCTGGGCCTCGGTGAAGCCAGCACCTGGACACTCGGCCTCTGCTGATGCTGCCCAAGAGGAATCGGATAGTTCAGCCGTGCTGACCAGTGCAAACAACAAAAGTTAGTCCTCGGCCTGGCTGAGGTCTTCTGAACCTGGCACAGATTCACCAAACCCACACCATACCTGAAACATTACCTGCAAGGGACTCTGAGAAATATCACCTTTATATTAGCCTCTAACATAAGGAAGGAGGACAAAGGACAAGCCATCACGTCCCAAGCACTGGTCAGAGAATCACATCAAGCATATACAAAGAATCCCTGTGGAAAAAAATAAGAAAAATCAAGAAACCCTATAGAAAAGGTAAAAAGATGTGAATTAGTAAACCCGGATGACTAAAGATATACAAAGATTTCTCAAATGCATTAGCCATTAGATAAACTCAAAGTGAAAAGCGGAACAATGAGGTGTCGCTCACTTTCCTGGGACTGGTCAAAGTTAAAAAATTAGATTAATGCTAATTGGCTGAAGAACAACGTTTTGTCCTAATCTGGCAGTGTGGAGACAAATCCAGTAAATCTTCACTGCATGATCTCTTAGTCCCACTCCTGAATATACATCCCAGAGGAATTCGCACACAGGACCCCGGACGGGAATGCTTGTCAGAGCATCATCTGTGGTGGGGGAAGGAGAGGAATGCAGATGTTCGTCTCTGAGCAAATGTTAGACAAAATGTGGGGAGTGTCAACCACCACCGTTCCGCACAGCCCTGGGGGCACATTATTCACAGGGCACAGAAGGTGAACAGTGCCCCCTGGTGCCATGTGACCAAGCACAGCTCTCATTCCGGACTGTTACAGATCGGTACCAAGCGACGACTCTGACAGATGTAATTATTTCTATGTTGTACACTGCACTTCTGTATGTTAACGTGTCTAAACTTTATGCTCAGGGCAAGAGGGAATCGCTGACATGTTTGTAACCTGGCAATGGCCAGTCTGCCATTGTATTCTTTTTTTCCCTAATTTTTACATCTTCAATGTTTTCAACTGCAGTTGACCTACACATTTAAATTAGTTTCAGGTGCACAACACAGAGGTCAGACTTTGGTACAACTTATAGTGAGGCCATCCTGGCTAATCCAGTACCCATCTTACACCATACGGTAGTTACAATACCTTGGGCTATCCTCCCCGTGTTATCCTCTACATCCCCGTGACTGTTTTGTAACGACCCTTTTGGACCTCTCAATCCGTTTCCCCTTTGTCCATCCAATTACCCCCAATTCTGACAACGATCAAAATGCTCTCTGTATCTACGAGCTTGTTTCTGTTGTTTGTTTCTTTATCCTGTTCTCTAGATTACAAATATGACAGGTGTCATTCTGTCTGACTTATTCCACTCAGTGCAATACCCTCTGGGTCCATCCATGTTGTTGCAGGTGGCAAGATTTCCTTCTTTTTATGGCTGAGTAATATTCCATTGTATATATGCGCCACCTCTTCTTTATCCACTCACCCACTGATGGACACCCAGCTCCATGTCTTAACTATTATAAATAATGCTGGAACGAACATATGGATTCACATGTCCCTTCAAAGCAGTGTTTTGGGTTTCTTCGGATAAATACCCACAAGTGGGATAACTGGGTCCTTCTTTGTCACTTGTTATAGCCTCTGTTTGGCCTCATGTAAGTATTGCTACCACAGCCTTTTGTTTCCATTTTCATGAAACATCTTTTTTCATCCCTTTACTTTAAGTCTCTGACCTGAAGTGAGTCTCTTATAATCAGCATGGGCAGGGGTCTTCTTAAAGAAGTCGCTTTAACATTCTTGTCACCCCGGATTAGTGATGCTAAACTCCTTTAAATTTTTCTCGTCCAAGAAGCTCTTTATCTGTCCTTTGATAGTAAATGATAGCTTTGCTGGTTTTTCATATTGAATATTTCATGCCAGTCCCCTCTGTCTCCTCTTCTTCTGGAAGAAAGCTGCCCTACAGCCCTCGTCCCAAAGCCAGACAACTCAGTTCCTCCCCACATGTGCCTGGCAATTTTGGACCTGCTGCCCCAGCCTTGGACTCGGAGCGAGTGAGTCCATCAGGGCTAAGCCCGTGCGCAGGCCCTTTCAGGGGAAGGCATGGGACTCCATCCAGGTCACTCAGCCATAATCTCTGCTGGTTTTCACAGCCAGAAGTGGGGGGGACTTTAATTCCCGGCACTGCTACCCTGTTCTGGAGAACCCGATGTTGGGCCGGGACCCCTAGCTCTTCCAGAAGGACCACAGAGGCCACTCACGGGTGCGGGGCCAGCCCCTTTCACCTCTCTGCCCCTTTTACCAGTCTCGAGATGGCCTCTTCCGTGTGTCCCCAGGTAGAAGACTTCTACAATAGACTTCAGGCATCTCACAATGATGTCCATTCTGTAGTTTAGTTGTAATTCTAATGTGGCTGTGAGAGGAGTTAGCACAGTGTTTACATACCTATGCCGCCGTCCTGACCAGGAGTCTCATCATTGTCTTTTCACTATTTTACTCTCTTGCCTTGTAGAGAATTACTCGAGAAGAGCCAGACTGTGAGCAGGAAGAATGTTTAGGATCTTAGCCTTGGGTGATGTGTTCTAGAAAATGTAGAGATAATGGGAACAGTAACTAGAAGACTTATTTCTCTGTTTAAGAATAGAGAAAATGGGAAGACTAAGTGATGTCAAGTTCAAGTTTGAGAAGAATCGAAGAATCAAGAAATACGGCAACGTCAGACAGCAATGCCTTGATCAGGACATCCAGAAGAGTGCTTAGAGGGTAGAAAAAATCATCAGTATAGTTTAGACACAGCCAATCTCCTAGACCTGCAACATCTAAGAGGGATATGCCTGATGCCCCGGTGAGAGACAGGGGCTAGAGACATAGACCCAGCAGTCTACTGGTAAGTTTAGCTGGTAATGAAGCCGAGAAGATACATACAGAGAAAACTGGTAGCTCAAGTCTAGTTTAGCCTAAAGTTAAACCTAAGACCACATTCCTTAGTTTATCTTATCCCAAAGCATATGGCAACGAAAATCATCGGTGAATTTAGAGTCAAACGAGGGTCCTTAGAGAAATTACCCAAGTGAGAGACGAAAGGCTTCCACGGATCACTTGTCACTTATATCAGATTTTCAGTTCAACTCTCTCTCCGCCTGAATCCTTATCGTTCTCGTTTATCCTTACGTCCCTAATATACTGGGTCTAACAGAGTCAACGTGCTTTTGGATTTCTCTAAAACCAGAATACAGACTGATCAAACCCTGTATCCTGAAATAAACTGGCAGGATACTTCCCAAACATTTTATACCCTCAAAGCCTTTACTATCAAGTACTACAAGGGCAGGAAAGGAGGACAGGCTTGCGGAACATCCCGGGTGGCTGCAAAATGTAACGCCTACCACAGAGAATTCACATTCCTTACCTCTCATGCAGGTAAGCATTGGTCTACAGCTTTAAGAGCAATTATCTACAAGTATATAGGGTAAAAATAATTAGTGGCAAATGTATCTATATTGTTATCCCACTGTTTTTATTACTCTTTTAATAGGTAGACTTGTATGTTAATGATTAAGAGACTCATTGTTTCCAGAACTTTCCGGAGTATTCAAACGCATTAATTTGGGATCCTGAAATAGTTCTATTCTAGTCCATCTGCTTCTTAACGAGCCTAAACCAGCCACACCTGTTTAAAGCCAATAAAACTTTCTTTAAAACGTAAAAAACCTAAGAGCCCTCGAAATCTTTCAGGCTTCTAGTCTCTAAAAAATATTCCATTCCAGTGCAACCTTCTAAATGGAACATCATGAATTCATAGAAATTATTTCACTAAATATACATAATAATAGGGAATATTAAAAACCTAACAGGAACCAACATCTTAAAGTATACTGAAATGAGATCATTAAAAGTACTTTTATTGAGCAGTTGAAACTAAAAGGAAATACGCAAAAGCTGTAATCCATCCAAGAATAAGACATGACTTCTATGGTAAATAATAAATCTAAAAGGCCTCGGCCAATTTATTTGCTGCCGTATCAGAAAGACTCCACATGCACTAAACCCTTGGGTCATACATTGTACAACACAGCTTTCCCTTTCACATATTTCCGTAAAACTTGTCAACCACCTGAAGCTGTCTTCGTGATTTTGATTTGCTTTGTGACTACAGTTTTAGAGATCATTTTTCCCCCTCTCTCTATCCATACACCTCAGAGACCTAGCCTTTCCTCTTTATTAACATTAACCGCTGCGGCAGACCTGACTGATGGTCACAAGGTCTGGACCTCTGGCAGGCTAAAGATAACATCCCCATCTAGGTTTCACCTCCTGAGCCCTAAGGTGGACCCCTTCCTGCTTTTCCATGAAACCAGACAGAGCTGTCCTCAAGACTTGGAAGAAATGACTACCGTAACCTCACATCCAACCAATCAGCTCCTAACACAACCCCAACCCCTAGCCCACAAGGTCTCATGAGTCTGCCCTATATAAATTGTAATTTACGCACCACCATGGAGTCGGGCCTGTCAGAGCCGGGCTCACGCTCTCCGTATTGGCCAATCCTATAATAATAAATAACTTCCTTCCACCGCTGCAAACCCCGATTGTTCACTTCTTCCAGGCAGGGTGCACAGGTGGACCGACTCACATACTGGGGGGTTCAATAACACGCCCACCACACAGAGTCACTACCCTAGTGTTCAAAACCACAAGGTGCTAAGTTCACACAGGATAACGGCAGCCTAGCCGATCCAAATCTCCTTTACCACCAATTAACAAGTCATCAAAGCTATCGATCTCAAAGCATCACCGCTTCCACCACTAGCTACTACCAATACCTGAAGTACCATAACTCCACGGTATAAATGGATCTTCCAGCACAGGGATTTTCTTCAGCTCTAATATCAAAGAAAAGCTCCAAATTTGCAGAGCATCACTACTCGGAGGAAAGTAATTGCTGGAACCATCACTTCTATGAAATCTTAGGGTTGGATGGGACGTACAGGAAGCAGCTTCCCAAAAAGATTGTATGCACTTCTACATCCTGGGAAACTAGGCTACTAAGAAGAGCTAAGAGAGCGTTGGCCCGTCACGGGGATACTTTGAAAGGGAGGCAGCTTGAAAGACTTCTCAACCTGCACTACTGCCCCAGCAAAGCTAATTTAACGCTTCTTTTCCCTGCGCAATGATTGTAAAATAATAATTTAAGTGAAACAGAATTATTTTCCATACAGAGCTATTACGTCAGAGAAACCTTCTGTCTGAAGTATGAAAAGAGAGCCAACTGAGTAGTGTGTCAACATTTTAAGCATACTTTTAAAACAAAATACAGGCTTGATTTTCTCAATTAATTATTGTATCCCCCCTGTAAATAAAAGGACTATTTCCAGCCCGTTGCAGCTCTGGTGTAGCAGATAATAAAGCTTCCAGGGGGTCCCGGGTATGCTGGAGACTGACAGTAATTTTCCTGTGCAGTCAGCACACCAAGTACATCCCTGGAAAGAAAAAGACATAAATTTTTTCCTTTGTCTCAACCAGAGTGGAGCAGATGTCGAAGGATAACCAACCATTCTCTAGCATGGCTTCCATTCTCTGACAGTATCCGATAACTTTCATTATTTATTCTTATAATGTTGATGTTATAATACCTTGCTTTACAACCATTTAAAATTGATTTACAGTAATATTTTCCATGTATTTATATTATTAACATAAAAAAGCCTTAGAAAGTTTTTTCTTAGAAAGTTTTCTTCCTAACGTTCCCTTCATGTTAAATTTTGTTAATGTCATGTTATTACTTTAATGCAAAAGCAGGAATGAACAGAATAATGAAAGTTTCTCTGTTTCCTTTACCTCTTTCATTACCAATAAAATATATCCGTGGAAGCTCAAAGTGACTGCGTTATCATTGCTATTTTAAGATCAATGGACACTCAACCTGACTGTTTAAAGACAAAACCGAGAACCATTTTTGACAAAAACCTCAGCAGGTCAGTGCTCGTCATAGTGACTGGCACACGGCAGGCACAGAACAGGTATTTGTGGACTGGTTGCCAGAAGAGTGGATGGTGAATGAATAGAATCAGGAAAAGCATGCAAGGAGGAAGGAAAAGCCAAAGGAGGTGAGAAAGAAACTTAAAGTCATCCCCAAATCCAAAAGGGATATGAAATATGATATTGACATTAAGGGCAAAGACAGGGATGTGACTGCCAGCTAGGTGTAGCTGGACAATATACCAAGGAAATGAGAATTGAATCAGCTCTTTTCGTACGTTAAATCAACAGAGACCAATAGGGTGCTCCAAGAGGGTAAAAACTGCAAGACTAAGGCAGAGTTAGGAAAATGAAATGCATGTCATAGAACACTGATCAGAATGACTCGGCTCGAGTAGGAAGTTTGTGAAGGAAACTGTGGGAGGTTAAGGTTGCAAAGTCAGGTGTCTGTAGCCAGATGCTGCGTAGAACAGAAATACTAAGAGTGTCAATCAGCTCCTTTTCCTACAGTTTAAAAATCAGCACCTCTTCCTAATCACATAGCGACACCCCCACCATCTGCTAATCTTATTCAAACCTGGAAGTCAACTAAAATTTCTGATACTGACAAAAGTGCTATGATCATAGAAAATTATTAAAAAAAAACCATGATGTATAAAATAAACAATTTTCAAAAAACTAGTGACAAGAAATATTAATTTTCGACTACCGTGTGAATATGATCTGCCAAGTTTTTCGATACAATTTTAGAGTTGTCTTGTTTTAACAATTTGGTTCTGACCACTTTGAACAATAAAGTTTATTAAAGCGATAAACCAGGACAGGAGAGTAGACAGCACGTATGTACCAGGCAGAATTGTAGGGGTTTCATATACACGATTTCATTTAATCTTATCACTAATTTGAAATTACTCCTCCACCTTTCCTACATGAAAGTTATTTTGAGAGTTCTGTAACTAAACAGCAAATGTACCTAGAACAATAGTAGTGAGAACAACGACTGCTACCATCACCAAGCTCCACTTCAATAGAATCAGAAGGAAACACAGCTCTAAAAGCTCCTGTTCGATTTCAAACACACGTGGCTTTTATCCAAATGCCTAAATGCACTTAACACTGAGCCAGTCCTCAGCTCATAAAGCAGTAATTAAAACCCGTCACTGACTTTGATCCAAACTGCTCTCTAAAGAAACCGTGAGAAAGGATGCTTCAGACCAAACTACACTAACTTAAGAACAGGACTCCCAGTCCTGGGGTATATTGCTCAATTCTATTGATATATGGAACCCAGGAAGGCAAGATATAGGGGAAAGAACAGCATTTTTGCAATCGCCTATCCTCCTACAGTAAGGCGGATAGATGCATTACCTACCAGGAATGATTTCTGAAAATCATTTAGTGGACATTAAGTGGACACCTATACTCTGTCAGACGCAGCAACTAAAAATAAGACTACTCTTGGCCTTAAACGATTCTGTCTACTAATTACCAACCTATACGAGAAAATTCTAGTGATACAAAAACCAAGATACCTTCGGAAAATCCCAAATGAGAATGTCACAATCCAAATTCTAAACCCCAAGCCCTTTATTAATATGCTAGTCACCCAAAAGCTCACTGGTGCACTGGTTTTCCGTTCACACACATTAACAACAGAGTTGGGTTTCTGAGTACATATCGTATTGTAGGTGGCCTATTTACTAGTTGGATGCCCTTTAGGCGACTTACTTCACTTGCCTGAACTTTCAGTTGGCTCAATGGAAAAATGAGGATAAACGGCTGTTCTGAAAGGATTATAGATATAGTTATAAGGATTATAGATAATTATGTAATGCGCTGAAACAGAGTGGCATTTAGGAGAAGTACAATGAATATAGCTAATATAGTAATTACTGGATTAAGAAACCAGTAACAAATTGATCAGAAAAAGGGAATTAGAAGTATGGAGTGGGAGGAAGAGAGACTATAAAGATCGCTGCAAGAATAAGTGGCTAACAGCAAGGAAAGATTCAAGAAAACTGCACAGACACAAAAAGTCAGAAACAGCCAGCTGGAGCCAGAAGCCCACACTCGTCAATAGCTGGTGAGGGAGGGAGTCAAAGGATGTAACCATGATGAGCCTGAAGGCGACATGAGCCATTTAAAATAGAGAAATTATTAATCTATGATTAAAAAAGAGAGAAGCATGTCATTGACTTTGGAAAGAGTCCTCTCAAAAATGATTTATCATTACAAATTTAACACTTTACCTGTCTAAACTTTAATTAACTGCAAAATGCTATTAACAAGCTGGGCGAAGAACCTCTCAAATTTCACAAGCAATTGTTTCCCCTAAACAGTGAAAGAGCTGTCCTTCAAATTAACTGGGAAATATTTCCGTGCAAATGACCTAGGGCATCAACAGTTCATTAACAGCTAAAACAAGTTCTGCTCTCCATTGTTGCTAAATCTGCCAAAAAAAACACAAACAGGGGACACAGAGATCTCTTTCCCTTTGAATTGTCTTGCTACATTTGAAAGTCATTGAAAAGCAAAAAACATCTGTTCCTTCCTCAGAGAGCTGACAGCCCTCATTCTATGGTTTAAAAATAAAAGATATTTATGGGAACTTCTAATGATCACCTGCTTCAAAAGCAGCTGGCAATTAATTGATTATACATACGACAGGCGAAATCAAGGCCCCAAAACAATTTCCCTAGGGACAATGCCAGTGTCCCCCAGGCCTCTGGTAATTTCCAAGACACCCATAAAATTTTAAAAGAGAGCAAAAAACCAAATGTGAGGCCAGATGACAAGAAAACAGGCAACAGCTGAGAAGCAGGAGCCTGTGTCAGTCTGGATTCACTCCACCCCGGTAAGAACGGTTTCCATGAGAGCTGCCTAGAGAAAACATGGTTCAGCCTGATCCACACCCACCTTCTGCAGAGCCCAAGCACGGCCACATGTCCAACAGCTACAAGAATCCACCTTGTTAAAAACAGAAACCAGAAAACCTCAAAAGCGAAGGCCTAAAGCTCTACCATTTTCTCAAGTTTTTATTCTTTATGTTGTCTTAGGGCGTCGAACTTCCGAAAACGAGTAATAAGCAAGAACATTCAGGCTAAAATCTGTAGATGAGGCTTCTATTTCAAGCTCTGCCTCTGAATGAATCAGGGTGACCTTGAGAAAGTTATTCCATCTCTTTGTCTATCTCCATTCCCTGACTGGTTACAAGATTAGGTTAAACCTACCAATTCTGTGTGTGTGTGTGTGTGTGTATGTGTGTGTGTGTGTGTGTGTGTGTGTGTGTGTGTGTGTGTGTGTGGTGTTTGGTTTTGTTTGTTGAAAAGAAAGTGAGTGGGTGAGGTGAATATGTGGAAACTGCTATACAAACATCTACTGGTCACTGACCAGCTATCTCCTCCATTAAATGCAAAGCGGGTGACGTCCACATTAAAACCACTAATTCTGCACTTTGACTCTGCACAGTAAAACATTCTGCCTGGAGTGGTCAACAGAATCCAAGTACTTCCTGAACAAGACTTTTTTAAGAGTTCCAAATTGTACATTCGGAAATACTTGGCCAATTAAAATGTAAGTTCCAAGAAAATCTTTTTTTGTTGTTGTTTTCTTTAAACAAAACTTCAACCTATTTAGTGTCCTGTGATCTCCAGGACTCTGATCTTTCTATGCCATCCTCATCCCTTACCTCCTGCCAAGGAGGTAAATTACTGCATCCCTGATGCTCCCAGAGCATTTTACTGCATCTACCCATGTGCACCTAGGAAGGTAGAACTATAGTGGTCTTCCTATCTCCTATCATCTAGCACTATCTCCTGACATGTGTGCACGTGCATGCATGTGTGTGTATAAACAGGCATATGCATTTGTTAAAGGATTTCAATGAACACATTCCAAAGTCTAATACTACTGGAAAGAGCACTAAATATTAAAGAATGATAGTCTTAATTATTATGACATTTTCACTTTTAGAAAAACATTATATAAATGAATGCTACCTAAATAAAGAGGAAATACATGATTTGTACCAACATCAAATTCACAAAAATTAACTCAAGAACTTTCCAAACTAGTTCCTTCAAAAATGGTCTTTTGGGAGGGTTGTTTGTTTATTTACAATTTACCTAATGGGTATTAGACTATGAACATTCCTTTTATCTTAACCTATGCAAAAAAGGAGGGAAAAATGTTAAAAAAGAGGAGCAAGCATATAAATGCTACTTTTAAATATAAAAATCAACAAATGTAAAATAAAAGATAGCCTAAACATGAAAAAAAAATGTTGTCCATTAATAAAATATCACAACATAAACACCATGTAGCCAACTAAGAAGTAGCTATGCTCATTGAAAAATGTCATCTAGGTAATATTTTATAACCTATTTAAACATACAATTTTAAGATTTTTCCAACTACATTTAAAATTTTTAGTCATTTCAAATATTTATCACAACCCTATTGGTACCTGCAGAGATTTTCATTTTTTTCCTATTCCTTAAATTCTTACACTCAATATTACACTTAATAAGAGTAGAAGTAAGCATACTCCTAGTAAGGCCTTGGAACCTATCAGCCTAGAAGAACAAACTCAGACAACCTGACCTCTGCCACAGTAAAATGACCCTTCAGCTGAGCCGTAGGTGTCTATGAGTCTATAACAAACACTAAGGAGGAGTACCACCAGTGGGATGGATAACAGTGCTTTCGGCCTTCTTACCTTCACTAGCTCCACTTTCCACCCTGTTTTCATTGGCCCATGAAAGAAACCAGTATATTACGGATATAAAAATTATCCCTAACATCGTATTTCACTACTTATTAATTTTCTAATAGTGTGTTTTCGATTTGCTTGCATTAGCTAACAGGCGTGCTCACTTAACTTCACTAAGTAGTTGAGCCAGACTGCTGCAAGACAGCAACTCTTTTGCAGGTAGTTCAATGTACATCAGAGCAATGGGAGGTCGCCTTTGGATAAACGATTTGTCTCTGACACTTTCAAAGAACAATGAACAGTTTTGTCCTTTTTCCTGCTGTGGGTGGGCACGAGAAAGGAGAAAGGATGATGGCTCAGCTCCCAATGCACAAAAGGACTTTCTCTGCCTGGCTGACCCTGGAACAGAGAACAGTAGATGTTTTGGAGACATAGACAGAGGAGCCTCCTCTCCTGAGATGGATGACTTAGGACACACATGACTGAGCTGTCCCCTTTAAAACGTTTGAGGAAACAGAGATTTCACTGAGCAGGTGCATGGATGGCTGGAAGGGAGAGAATTCCCTTCGACAAAGAGAGGGAAGCCAGAAGCCGACTTGGCTTCTCTGCGCCCGGGAGGGTGGGGCGCAGGGGGAGGCCCTGGCGGGCAGGCCACCTGCGACCAGGGCCCTTGGCGGCAGCGGCGGCGGACAGGCCTCACCTGTGAACACGTTCTGGAAGCCGTCCTTGGCCGCCGGCACCCCAGGCGCCGCGGTCGCCCCGCGCCCCAGCAGGTGCGCAGAGCCCCCCGCCCGGGGCGCGAGCGCGTCCAGCTCCTCGGTCCAGTCCGCCGAACGGCTGAGGCCGCCGGCCCCGGCCCGGCACTTCTGGGCCGCGCCGGGTGCCCACCGGCCCAGCGATGGCTCCGGCCGCCTCTGCACCCTGGGGCTCTGGCTGGGGGAGTACGCCTGCGAGACACTGGGCGAGCTGAGCTGCCGGGCGGTGGTTCTCACGTCGCGAGGGGCGGCGAGCGGGTGCGGCTTGCCGCGGCGGGGGCTGGGCGCCGGGCTGCCGGGCAGCGGGGCGCCCGCGGGAGCGCCGGGCCCTGACGCCCCGTCCTGCGCGGCCTGCGCCACCGCCGGGGCCCACTCCTCCTCCCCCGGGGAGCTTCGGGGAGCATCCTAGAACGCATCCTCCTCGCCTTCCGCATCAGTGTCCCCAGCCTCTCGCACGGGGGGGACCTGTCCGGCCTGGGGACACAGGACGGCGGCGGGTGACAGCGCCCGCCCCGCACGCTCAGGCCATCGCGGGCCCCCCCGGGCTCCAGCCGCGGGCGGGACGCGGCTCCCGACCGGCCCGGCGGGACGAGGAGGAGGCGGGGAGGGAGGCCGACGCGAGCACGCCCGGCCAGGGTCTCACCCGCCGCCGCCGCTTCGCACAATGCGCGGCGGTTGCGGCTGCGGCGCGCCCCGGGACGCGCGGGAGACGGACGCGCTGGTGCCGCGCGCGGCGCCCGCCAATGGTTGCGCGGGGCGCGGGCGGGGCCGGAGGGCCGCTCCCAGCTCCCGGCGCCTCAGCTGCCAGGGTCTCCGCGGTGCGGGTGGAAGCATCCTCGTTCCCCCCACCCCACCGCGCCCCAAGAAGAGCCCCGGGACCTGCCGCTAGCAAAGTTGAAAAGTCTCAACAGAAAAGGAGAAAAAAGAAGAAGAAGAAAGCCAAATCTCAGGGTCGGGGGGCTCCACTGCAGGCCCCCCCTCCCCAGCCTGCCTTCGTAGGCACGGATTTTCAGTAAAAGATGGGTTGGGTGAATGGGGTGTCCTTTGCTTAGGCGAGGATCCTCTTGATCGCTCTGTGTGTGAGCAGATGGTGTAGGAAAAGTTAGGGCTCAGTGTGCTGCTTTCGTGTTTCATGCAGACCTCACCCCTCCGTGGGAAATCGGCTGTCATTTCAAAGGATTGGGGTTTTTTTGTTTATTTGTTTGTGTGTTTTTTGACATAATGGCTAACAGGGGTAATCAGGAGGGGAAAAATGAGAGATTGCAGCTGATTAAAATGCTGATCTAAAACTTCTATGTTGACCATCAAGATCGAAGGGAATTTGTATTTTAAAAGTGTGCATGTCCTCTAAGTCCCAGGAGGTCCAACTCATCCATATGAAACAGGTCTCTATTGTGGCTGCCGGTCAAAAGGAAACACAAAAAGGAAGCGATCCTGGCACAGATACTTGAAGGTAGGTGTGGGGCGATAAACCACCACTCTGTCAAGCAGACCCTTGGAAGCACATTTTGTCCTTGTTTTCATTTTAACAATTTGCAACAGTTCACTGTCATGGCGCTGGTTGACATTCTGGCTTCAGTATTAACATTAAGATTTCCCTCGTTGTTAATCTTGTCGCTATTTTAATCACTTAGGAAATGTAGTTACCTAGATTTACACACGCATTTTTAAAAATTATTGATATTTTTAAAAAGCTCCGTGCAGTAAATACAATCATCAATAACGTTCCAAGTGATTTAGTTAGCAGTCCATTCTTAACCACTCTGAAATTATGTAATAACTATTCAGCATGTTAGGGTTGTTAAAGTAATCACAAAGGAGGAAAAAGAACTACCTAGGATGCAAGTTAAATGCAGTCAGTAAATGTTTGCATATTGCAAACCAACATTTTAAACTTCCTTCCTTAACCCTTTTTGTTAAAATTTTTAAAAAAATGGTCCTATAAATCTTTGATGTAAAAGCATTATATAGCAATAATTACATTTTTTAAAAAAATCTAATAGTTTTCTTTAAAATAGATGATAGGGCAGGTGGCCAGTTGTCTTCAGGTGGCCCTTTTGAGAATTTTTTTTTTTTGAGAAATCAACTTTAATACCTTTGTCAGGGTAATATTCCAGACTTAGAGCAATTCTGGAGTATTTGAAAAGCCTTCATTTCACCTCTTCCACAAGACTTCTCTTCTAGATTGTAGGCTCTTCAGACTCCTTGCCTGAGGCTGTTAGAATTTTATGCTTCTTTGAGTATTGAGATACAGTGGATCTTCATTTTTGCTCTTTCTTTAACAGGACACCTTTAATTCTGAGCCATTTGTTTCCTTTCTATTTTCTTCTCTGATATATCCTACAAGTTCTGGAGACAGAAGAGAAAAAAGAAGGCAAGGGGGGAGGAAGAAAGAAGAGAGGGAAGGAGATCTTGAGAGAAGACTGCTGATAATAACAGATGAAGGTTATGTAGCAGGCTACAGTTGACAAAGCTTTATTATGTGCAAAAGTTGATTTGAGACTCACATGTGTGCGTGTCAAGTGTAGGTAGGTACTCTCAACGCAATATAATTAATGAATAAACTAAGACAAGGGTTTACGTGAAGCCTCGTACCAGAGCTGACAGTCAACGAATGTTCACTGAATGAGTGAAAGCATAAATATTCTTTCAAAATCACATTTCTCATTTAATTAAGCCAAACCAGAAACTCAAAAGCAGAACTGAAGAGCAGAAAAACGGTGTTAAACACTTGATTGTACCAAATATTTTATATGGGGAATTAACTTTTCTCTGGGACAGTCATACTCTAACAAATGAATCTGTTAAAATATTATGTCTCCACATTCTTGATAACATTTCTTACCAGAAATTTTGTGTTAACCAGGACAAAATTCCTAGAGCTCTATTTATACAGAGAACTATGTACAGCACAATTTCTATTTTTAACATCTTCTTTCATTTTATTACCAGTGCAGCACTTAGAAATAAAATATTTATGAGAGAGAAAAAACGTCAAATATTACTTCCCCATACAATATAGTATGCACCATAAATTCATTTTTATATTAAAGAGTTAAAGGTAAAGATTCTAGGTGACGTATGTTCTTCCCCAACACAAATGGGACATAAACTTCCTTCTCAGATATGTAGGCACTCTTTAGCTTTGAATACATATTAGCCACAAAGTGTTTGAATTATTCACGACTGAGAAACAAATGAAGAAATGAAAGCCTTCATTTTGTTCATGTGTCACAAGGAATCTCCTACAAAGATAAAGAGTTCTGGTGCTGAATCCCTAGATGTACCCTTTGTAAGTGAAGTTGGCCTTTCTGCTTGAAAAAAGAATGAAGGTAGGGATTTTATGAAATGAAGTCGCTTTAATGAGGCTGCTAAAATTATTCACATTATGAAATCTGAGGCATGAGGAAACAATTGCCCTAACTAACCTGGGACTCAAACTTTTGAGCTTTCTGGTCCTGCCTCAGTGCCTGGATATATATATATTTACTATGTGTCAAGACCTGGACACACAACTGGCCTCCAGATAACCCTCTGATCACCCCCCAAAAAACTCACATTTCCAGACCACCTGATGGCCATTAGACCACTGGATGTGATCAGACCTCCTGAGAACCATTTTCCAGCCCAACTTGCATTCACCATCCAGACCATTTGACATCGAACTGATAATCATCCTGAGCCAATCCTAGTTATTTAGTTACCTCTCTTCTATAAGCTCTCAGATTTGGGGGAGCACTGTTATTAAAATGGCCTTATAAATTCACTGCCAGCAGTCAGAGAAGACCTTGTGAAACACACAGAATTCAAAGAAATGAACTTTTAATATCTGTGCTGCATGGGTCGAAGAAACATGAAACAACTACATAAAATAGTGCAGGGTTTTATTAAGGCTTTGAGATCTTTACATGTAAAAAAACATGGACATATAAGATAAAACTATGAAGAATCCAGTCAGGTGATCAACATGCATGGACTACAGGGTTCTACAAGAGTTAGGTGGTTGTAACTCGAATGCAGCAACTTGACCTGTGTCTTGAAATTATGGGGTCATTGACAGCAGAGGGTTGTAGACAAGAATGTATCATACCAAGCAAAATTCCCTTTTAACAGAGCTGGTAACTAGCTTGCTTACTTTCTTTCTTTCTTTCTTTCTTTCTTTCTTTCTTTCTTTCTTTCTTTCTTTCTTTCTTTCTTTCTTTCTTTCTTTCTCTCTCTCTCTCTCTCTCTCTCTCTCTCTCTCTCTCTTCTTTTTCTAATGAATTAATAGACCTTATATTTTTTATAATTTTGATAATAACTATTGAACATAAAATGTAGACTATTACTGAAATTTATTTTGTAGTGAGATGAATAGGGCTTTTAAAAGTTATTTCACTGTAAGTTTAACTGTGAGAATAGGTGACAGAGTGAAAGTTCAATAGGAGATTAGAGAGAGGGGAGCTCATGTTTGATGGCATGTTTGGGGAATGCCAAATGAAGACCTTGAACCTCCACATTTTCTTCTCACTGTGTTTGCCATTCAGGACAAAGGGCACTATAAGCCTTTGGATGAGGCAGTGGACTGTTTATTGAGGATTAATCTTTTCATAGACTGGGAGCTATCATTCTGAAGAGAGTTTCAGCAGTTTTCCTGATGATCTTTGTTTGAAGTGAGTCCAAAGCTTTTAATTTCCATTGATTATTACTTTATTATTATTTCATGTGTAATCACAGGGAATTTAGACAGTACTTTGGGGGAACTGCATGAAGTTTTATTGCAGCAAGTAGATGACAGATGTTTCCTCGAAAAGCTAGTTTGACAATGGTTTTAGTTTAAAAAGATACAATTATAGCGTTTGCTGTCAAAGAGATTTAAAGATATAATTTTCTTCAATTCAAGTCTCATATAATAGAAAATCCTATATATAGAACGAAATTACTCAAGAATTGTAAAGGCAGTTTTTAAAAGCCTTTTAGGATGTTGACCTGGTACTTTTATTAAAAAGTTCAAATTTTCTGATGGTAATGCTCGTTACGATGCTATAGGAAAGATGTAAGTTTCTCCTGCGCATGAGAAATAATTTTATTTCTGCCTTCATTGTTCTGTGTGATCAAGCATTAGTATTATTTCTGCTCCTGTGTTTGCATAATTTACTTAAAAATAATGGTATGCATTTTTATTTAATATATAGTGTTGAAGGTTCCCTGATTATTTTCTTAAAGAAAGTACCCAGAGAAAGTTATGGCTCCAAATAAAATCTTTCAGGGACTAAAAGTGAATTGCTGAGCCAAGAACAGCCAGGAGAAGGACATGCAGACACAAAAGCAGGGATGCTTGCAGAGTAGAGGGCCCATCAGGGGAAATGATCTCAGGGAACACAGTAAGGAGGTTTGTGAATGTTTGCGGGAGGCAGTTCTGAGCCTGAAGGTCAATAAGAAACAAGCCATGCAGTTTGGGAGTGGGCGAGGGAAACAGAGCATGCAGTTAGGAGATGGACTTGGGCAGAATAGAGCTCTAGCTGGGTGTAGGAGGCCGGAGGGTCAGAAATGCATGCAGATGCCAGTGAGTCAGGTCTACACGAAGCAAGGGGATGGCAAGGTAGGGCACAAACAGGGATTTAGCAGACAAGGGCAGAATTAGTGCAGCAGGTGATCCGTGGCTGAAGAGGAAGGGATAGAGGTGAAAAGTGGAGATGAGGTGGAGAACGAACATGTCATGACACTTATGGCACACAAGGATTTCATCAGGTCGATGCTGGATATCATTTAGACAAAGGAGCTGTAGGATTTCAAGAGGAGCAATCGACTAATTTATAAAGCTGAAGAAAAATCAAAGCTTGAAAATGGGAAAAATTAAGATCAGTTCTTGATGTTGTTTTTTATAGGTTAATTCCTTGACTATATTTCTTTTATTTAAGCAAACATTTCTACGATTTTAGGTAGAATTATTTGTTTGTTTGTTCTTTTATTATTTAAGTACCATTGGTTAATGTCATTATATGAATTTCAGGTGTACAATGTTGTGATTAGATATCTGTATGCTCTATTGCATGCTCATCACCAGAAGTTTAGTTTCTTTCCATTACCACATATTTGACTCCCTTTACCTATTTGCCCTCCCTCCAAACCTCCTTCCCCTCTGGCAACCATCTTTCTCTTGTCTCTATGAGTTTTTGTTGTGTTCCATTGGTTTGTTACTTTTCTGTTTTACTTACCTCAGGTGAGTGAAATTTTATGTTTTTTGTCCTTTTCCATCTGATTTATTTCACTGAGTATAAAATACTCTCAAGATCCATTCATGTGGTTGTACATGGCAATATTTCATTTTTAATGGCTGAATGGTATTCTATTATATGTAACCCCAATCTTTATTCATTCATCTGTCAATAGACACATTGTTTATCTGGCTGTTGTAAATAATGCTGCAATGAACATAGGGGTATGCATAGCTATTTGAGTTAGTGTTTTTGTATTATTCAGATAAATACCTAGAAGAGGAATTTTGAAAATCATAGTAGTCCTATTCTTAATATTTTAAAGAAACCTCATACTGTTTTCCATGGAAGCTGCACCAATTTACAATCCCACCAACAGTGTACAAGGGTTGCCTTTTCTCCATATCCTCTCTAACACCGATTTCTGGTCTTATCAATAACAGCCACTCTAACAGATATGAGCTATCTCATGATGGTTTTGATTTGCATCTCCCTAATAATTAGTGATGCTGAATATCTTTTCATGTGTCTGTTAGCCATTCGTATGTCTTCCTTGGAAAAAATATGTCTATTCAGATCCATTTTTAATCAATTATTTTTCTTGCTGTTGTTGAGTTGTATGAGTTTTTTATATATTTTGGATATTAACCATTTACCAGAAGTATTGTTTACAAATATCTTCTCCTATTCAGTTGGTTGTCTTTTTATTTTGTAGATAGTTTTCTTTTCTGTGCAAAAGCTTTTTCGTCTCATTTATTTTTGCTTTTGTTTGGAGTCAAATATACAAAAAACACCAGTAAGACCAATGTTTTGAAGTTTAGTGCCTGTTTTTTTCTCTAAATTTTGTTGTTTCAGATCTTACATTCAAGTCTTTAATCCGTTTTCAGTTAATTTATGTTTATGCTGTAAGATAGTGTGCTAATTTAGTTTTTTCTTTATTACGGTTATCCAGTTTTCTCAACATCTTTTATTGAAAAGACTTTTCTTTCACCATTGTATATTCCTGGCTCCTTTTATCATAAATTAGTGGCCCATATATGTGTGGGTTTATTTATTGGCTTTCAATTTTGTTCTATTGATCTACATGTCTTTTTCTGCCAATATATTGTTTCAATTACTGTAGTTTTGCAATATAGGTTAAAATTAGAAAGTGTGATACTTCTGGCTTTTTTTCTTTTTTACTGATTGCTTTGGCTATTTGGAATCTTTTTGGTTTAATACAAATTTGTGGATATTTTGTTCTATTTCTGTGAAAAAATCCATTTATTGAAAATGTAAATTGCTTTAGGTAATACATACAATCTAACAATGTTAATTCTTCAAATCCATGAACTCAAAATAACTTTGTATTATTTTATATCTTTATTTTTTTTAAATATAGTTTTTAGTGTACAGGTTTTTTACTTTCTTAAGTTTTATTCCTAGAAATGTTATTCTTTCATTGCAATTGTAAATGAAATTGTTTTCTTAACTTCTGCTTCTGATAGTTGTTAGTATATAAAAAATTATGCAGCAAATTTTGTATCCAGCAACTTTATTTATTATTTCTAACAGTTTGTAGAGTCATTATGGCTTTCTCTCTATAAAATCGTATCATCTGCAATTTACAATAGTTTTATTTCTTCTTTTCTAAATTAATAGCTTTTATTTCTTTTTCTTGCCTAATTACTCTGGCTAGGACTTCCAGTACAATTTTGAATAAAAGTGGTAAGAGTGGCCATCCTTGTCTCATTTTTTATCAGAGAAGAAAAGCTTTCAGGTTTTCACCATGGAGTATTTTGATAGCTATGGTTTTGTCGTGTATGGATTTATTATATTGAAGCATTTTCCTTCTATACCCCTTTATTGATATTTCATTACAAAAGGATGTTTTTTTTTTAAATGTATTTTCTGGATCTAGCAAGATGATGATATGATTTTTATTTCTCATTGTGTTAATGTGGTGTACCATATTATTGATTTGCAAATGTGGAATCATCCTTGTACTATTGGAATAAATCCCACTTGATCCTTTGTTGTATTGAATCCTTGATGTATGAACCTTTTACTATATTATTGTACTGATTTACCAGTATTTTTAGTGAAGATTTTTGCATCTGTTTATAGACCTTGATAGCAAGATCAGATGTCAAAAGTCTTTTCCAAATAATTGTGGTAATGCCTATGATATTGACATTATTTCCCCTGAGTTTCCTGATTATGAAAGCATCATATAGGGTTAAGGGGAGTTATTTAGATCATCTCAGCAGAGCTCTCCATATTAGTATTTATTTTTCTTTAATTTAAGAAGAATCAGATCTCCATCTCCCCCATAAGGGGCAACTTGGAGGATATTTGTGTTAAGAGGACTTTTGGGACTTATTCTAGCAAACTAGAGAGGTGAAAGTAATTACACGAAAAGGCAAAGGTAGACAACTTGAGTAAATGGATCTGTACCTCTAGCCAAGTTTAGGTGAAGTGGGCCTTAATTAAAAATGTAATGATTACAAAGCTTTTGTTGAAGTTATCGATAAAATTCTGTCAATAGACTTTGAAGTAGAAAAGCACTCTTTTAATAGCCAAAATTCTATCACTCCTGCTATCAATGATATAATTCTGAGTTAATTGTATCCTGATATCATGCTTATTCTAGTTTTAGAGTAAATGTGAGCGTTCTAGTAGGAGGGTCCTAAAGGCAGAGTTTCAGAAAGAAATAATTGGATAATAGATGACTCTCCCTTATTTTGCTCTATACACTCCTCTACTCTTTAGATCCGGTGTCAACATAGTTTTTCTAAAAGGGCCAGAGAGTAAATTAGGCTTTGTGGCCGTATGGGCTCTCCAAACTACTCCATTTTGGTGCAGTAGTGCAAAAGTAGCCATATAATATGTAAATGAATGGCATGGCTGTGCACTAATATCATCTTATTTTAGAAAAACAGGTAGGCAGACCACAGGTCATGACTTGAAATAACTAAAAAATCTGGCTTGGGCTTTAAACCCACACACAATTCTCCATGCTATCCACTGAAAAATATTCATGATACTCCAGAAAACAGCCTTTCTCTGGCTTTCACCAGAAGTTTTACACCCACCCACTTTTTCACCCACTCCCAAGGTCCTTAACTTGTTTTTCTCTCAGAGAATTTTGTGTGAAGATGAACATACCAAGCCAAGTTAGAACTACACTCCTTATACACACTGTCTAAAGCAAGAAAGACAGGGGATAAAACCATGTTTTAGCTGTTGGGAATAATTCAAAGAGGCCAATGGGATACAGTATGGAATTTTAGTAGAAGAGTCATGAAAATTGTATTTTGAGATGAAAAAAAGGAACTATTAATGTCATGCATTAAGAATAATCCTGTAATTGTTTATAATTTTTTTCTTTTCTGATTTGAATCCAAGAGCTTTTTTTTTTTCAATTAAATTTATTACATCATGATTGCAACATGTGTCTCAGCAACAGCCCTAAAGAACTTTGAAGGAAGATTTGCTACTCAAAGAGTAAATATTTGCGGTCTTCTATATGAGGCATTTCCTACACCAAGAGTGGCATCAGGAACATGACAGAGTGAGAGATGTCCCCAGATCTCTCTCCTTGAAACACCAATAAGCAGAACATCTAAAACTCAACAAAAAACACCCAACCTGCACACCAGCATGTCTGAGCATGACAACTGTGCATAAGAGATACCACAGGTCAGAACCCTGGTTGTAGCGAGATGGACTGGGAGAAATAAAGAAGCTGCCTCTTACAGCCAAAGCTCCCTACAGGAGGGGGGATTAGGGGAGAAGGTGCCGTGGGTGCCCTGAGCAGCCCTGCCTGGGAAAGCTGAGAGCTCCACGTGGCCGGTGACAGTGCCTGGCCATCAGGGCAGAAAACAGAGGAGTAAGGGTGGCAGAGAAGCTGGGACTGCAGAGAAATAACACTTGATTATTACCAGCTGCATTGACAAACCAGGAGGCTGAGCCACAGTCCCCATTCCCCAACCCAGAGAGCCCCTCTCCCACATCCTCTGAGACCAAACATCACGGAGCCCCAGGGGAATCTGAGCAAACACTACTGAAACTCACTAACACTGACAGGGTTTGAGACTGAGGGTAGTGAGTGTGATAAAATATCTCTAAGAAAGAAAAGGCATTATTAGGACTTTATATAAAGCAGGGATCCACCTACTGGGAACTAAATGAAAAGCACCTTTTTTATAACAGGCAAAAGAGAGCTATATAGAATACATCCTTCTGGAAAAGAAAGCTGAGTACACTTCCATTAATACCCAGACCAATTCCCTTACATTGTTTCTTGGGAGGCAATAGTTCACACACGACCCCCTTGGTTGAGAACCTGCTTAGAGGAGAACTGTAGGTCCTTCTAGCCCAAGCCTTGGCCCCCTCCCAAGGTCAGTTGAAAGAAAAGAAGCCTGTATTGTCAGCACTATGCCAGACTGAGCTCCATTCGGCTAGGCCTCCAGGAGCCGACGGTACAAATGACAGTTGTGGCCGACACATTGACTTTATGTTTAACACTGGAGCTAAGTACTCAGCCTGTGGGTCCCCTTTCTCAAAGACAAGCTACCGTTATGGGAACAACCAGGGAATGCGGCTATTGCTCCTTCCTGCAGCCCCACTGGTGCAACCTAGGAGGATGAAAAGTCATCCACGAACTCCTCTATCTGCCTGACTGCCCCATGCCACTGATGGGATGAGATGTTTTAGGAAAGCTACAGGCTCACATTACCTTTGACAAGCACGGTCAAACAGCCCTAACCTTAGGGAAGCCAGAAGCAAGGACCATGTCGCTTCCCCAAGGAGAAGAGTGGAACCTCTATAGTCTCAGTAAAGGGTCCCAAGAGAGACCCAAGCTTCCCTTCAAGGTGCCCGGAGTGTTGGATAAAGGTAACCCTCCAGGGCTGGCCCAACCTCATTTCTCCCTTCTGGCCAAACCCCTCTATGAAGCCACAAAGGTGGGCGAACAGGAGCTCCTACTCTGGTAATCTATAGGACTTTGAAGTAATCAAATGGGCACTCATTAATGCTCCTGAACTAGGACTCCCAGACTTAACCAAATCTTCCTATCTGTGTGTACAGTGCACACAGGTGTCACAGTGAGGGTCTTGACCCAACTGCTAGGATCTTGATACGATCCCATGGCTTATCTCTCCAAACAGCTTGACTATGTCACCCGAGGCTGGCCACCCCTGCTTTGAGCACTTGCAGCCACGACCCTCCTTGCATCAGAGGCCGAAAAACTGGCGACCTGCTGAGCCCAGCCAGCCAGACCACAATTGCATTGAAGTCACGGCTGAAGTGTTTTCCAGCTGACCCAACCCCTTGACAGACCCACCCCTCAAGGACCCTGAGGTAGACTATCACTCTGATGGTAGCAGCTTTCTGAGGGGAGGAGAATGTCTTGCAGAATACACTCTAGTTACCCTACATTCCACCACTGGGGCCAAACCTTTGCGCAAGGGAACCTCAGCACAAAGAGCAGAGCTCATTGCCTTGACCTACACCCTTCAGCTGGCAATAAGAGTGCGGGCCAACGTGTGCACTGGCTCTCAGTATGCCTTCATCACCCTTTAAGTATGTGGAGCCCTGTACGAAGAGAAGGGTCTAATCAATTCTGGGTAAAAACACATAAAATTTGAAAAGGAAATTCTAGAACTTTTAGATACTGCATAGGCCCCCAAGAAAGTAGCACTGAAGAGGACATAAGAAAAAAAGGACACCATAATGGCCTGGGGCAACTGCAGGGCAGATCACGTTGCCAAACTCACAGCAACCGAGGAAATGGCCAGCCCTATAGCTCCGACTGCTTCCCTGAATCCCAGTCTCTTAGCCGAATGGGACCCCAAGTACTCACCCCAGGAAGAAGCCTGGTTTAAGC
This sequence comes from Cynopterus sphinx, assembly GCA_030015415.1. Classification (NCBI taxonomy): domain Eukaryota; kingdom Metazoa; phylum Chordata; class Mammalia; order Chiroptera; family Pteropodidae; genus Cynopterus; species Cynopterus sphinx. The sequence continues at coordinate 116,881 of JAKZJJ010000089.1, forward strand.
CTGAAGAGGGGAGCCTCCTCATCGCTGGATGGTGGAGGTTCAAGGACAGATGAATTGCGGTCCCTGGGACCCTAGGCCAAGCCTTTGTCAAGCCGTTTCAGCAGAGGGCTCATCTTGGTCATACTGCCCTAAAAAACAGTCTGGGCTGGTACTTCCACATTTTCCGGCTCTCTGTCAACTCCCGAGTGGTGTGTAAACAGTGTGCAGAGCTGTTCAGTGAGTGTTTTTCTCTCTTTCCTCTTGTTTTATGTTGTGTGTCTCAGTTCTAGATGTTTGTGTGTGTGTAGTTATCATTAAGTTCATGTCAAAGAAAGTTTTATACATAGAGTAGCCTCTTTCTTCTTCTTGTGTCTTATCTCCAATCCCTTTACAGATTCAGCCCTTTACTCCTTCCCCTTTTCTGTTTGTTGTTGTTGTTGTTTATTTGTTTCAAATTATCCCTATTTATGCTGCGAGTTTATTTTGAGGTTGCAGTAGCTGTTGTCTTCTAGTTTTTAAAAAATGCTTTTTTGACCTTTAACTATTATGTAATCTTTAAGTTTATACTATCCTGTTCTTAAAAAAGGTTGCAATTTTCTGTTTCTGTCTGTTAGTCATCTTACTCATAGTTTTGCACTATTTTATCCTTTTGTTTCAGGTTTAATTGCCCCCTCAGTATTTCCTATAATGTAGGCCTTGTGAAAACTTACCTCAGGTTCTCTATGTTTGAAACTGTCTTTATTTCTACTTAATATACGAAAGAGAACTTTTCTGGACATATTATTCTTGACTGGTAATTTCTCTCTTCCATTAGTTTGAATATTTAATTCCCCTCCCTCTTAGCTTGTAATATTTCTTCTTAAAAGTTTGATGATAATCTAACAGATTTTCCTTTATAGGCTGTCATCTTATTTTCCCTGGCTGCCTTGAGAATTCTTTTTTTGTTATTATTTTTTTAAATAAATGAGTTGATTGAGCTATAATTTACATGTCATAAAATTGCCTTATTTTAAATATGGAATTCAGTGAGTTTTAGTACTATTACAAAGTTGTGAAATTTATCCCAAAATCTTTTAGAATATTGCTAGCAGCCCTCTCAGGAGAAATATGTTTAATTCAAATAGAAAAAAATATTTATTGATTTATGTGAAAAGTGGAAGCTTCTCATGTACCTGCCCCCAGCCCTCCCTGTCATGGAATGAAACCCACATTGGTGATATTAAGTTCTCCTGAAAAGATTATTTTTTTTTTAATTCAAGAGAAAAATTATCCTCAGCATAGTCAACAGACCAGCAATGTTTTCTGCCTTGATGTTAACTTCGTCAAGGATATCATGTCCATTATTAGAGAAAAGACACATATTCTACCTGTTTTCACTAAGATACAGAGCTTCTCTACATACCTGGACCATCGTATTAGTTCCATTTCAAATTACATGCATGAAGGCTTATAAGCAATTATTATCCTGAAAGTATTGTCAGAGGTTCTTTTATATCAGACAAATTAGAATTAGCCAGAGTCAACTTTTTAAAAAATTTATTTTATTAGTTTCAAGTAAACAGTACATTGGCTAGACACTTATATAGTTTATAAAACAATCCCCCTGATTACTCCTTCTCTCCCCTGGTTTTCACCTAGCTAATACATTAATGCTAACTGCATCCTCTACGCTGTGCTCCCCATACCTGTGACCATCTATCAACTGCTACTTTAATACTTCACCCCATTCTCCCAGCCCCCCAAACTCCTCCCCTCTGTCCTTCACTAGATTGCCCTCTGTATTTGTGAGCCTGTTTTTGGTTAGTTAGTCCTATTTGTTCCTCAGATGCCACATATAAGTGAAATCACATGGTATTTATCTTCCTCTGCCATGAATTCTTGACAGGTTTAACATATCTGGAGAAGTCCTTTTTGGATTGGGAGAATTAGGTTTTCTGTTAGCTTCTTGCATTTGAGGATCTGTTTTTTTCTATAGGTTTGGGAAATTCTCATTAGCTGTTTGTTTGAATAGGCTCTCTGTTCCCTCCCTCTCTTTTCTTTCTTTCCACTATTTTTATAGTACTTTTTCTTATGATGTCAGTTCCTACAGAGTTCTTTCATTTTTTTCCCCTCTTAGGTCTCTCTCTTCTTCCAAATGTGTCATTTCCAGATTTCTGTCTTCGACATTACTAATTCTTTTCTCCATCTGGTCAACTCTACTTCCTAGGCTTGCAATTTCATTCTTTTTACCTTTCATTAAGTTCTTCAGCTACAGAAGTCCTATTTGGTTCTTTTTTAGTGTTTCAGTGTCTTTGGCAAAGTATTTCTGTTGTTCGTCAGAATATCCTTGCATCTCATTAAGTATTTTTAGAGCTGCAATTTTTAATTCTCTGTGATTTAAATCACATATTTTTTTTTATTTTAAGTTTATTTTCTGGACATTTTTTATTTTTCTATGAGCTGCCTTGTTACCTTGGTTGCTTTTGCTTTTTGATGAATTATTTCTCCACCCAGGCATTTATGAGAATATACTGATTTTCTTTTAATGTTATCATTTAGGGTGACCTTTCAGTAGCAGGTTTTTAAGATGTTTTTCCTTTAATTTCCAGGAGGTGGCTCACAAGCCTTCTACCCTTCCCAGGCCTCTTAGATCTCTGCATTGTGGCAAAAAAAAAAAAAAAAAAGAAAGAAAGAAAGAAAGAAAGAAAGAAAGAAAGAAAGAAAGAAAGAAAGAAAGAAAGAAAAAAAAAGAAGTCCATGGCCCAGGACCCTGTCTACTGCCTGGTTCTGGAAAAGTAAAGTGGATGTTTTAAAATACAACACCATTCCAGTCTCATTTTCAAGGTAAACTCGAGTGGAAAACGTTTCACACACAATCAAGCCTGGTTAGTTCTAAGAAGTTGAGTGAAAACCTCAGGAACAAGACTAGTCACCTGAATGACAAAGGATTCCCACAGGGTCTGCCATGATCCCCACGTGTATCCCGTGATGTTTAACGTGAGGGCTGCATGATTTTCTATTGACTGCGACATGATTTTCAGGTGATTTCCACCTATTCCTCTTCCCCTATCCTCCACCAAGTGCTTTCAAAACATTTCTCATGAACTTCAAATTTCCAATATTTCAGCCTTGGCCGTTAAGCAATTCCCTGTCGTAGTATTGGCCTAAGTTCTGCATCCAAGAACACTGTGGGGTTCGCACCAGACGCCTTTAAGTGTATTGTCACAATGACTCGCATTTTTCCTACTTCAAGCAAAAGGGCAGCTGCTTCCTGCACTCCAAAGTAGCTTTCTCAAGCCGACTCGTCTCCAAATTCAATGCAGTTAATGTGCAACAGCCGCTGCCCTTTTCTGCAAGCAGGTTTCCTTGAGAAGGCACAACCTCAGGCCTGTTATCTGAGAATCATCGTTTGGTAGCCTGCACTGTCCTCAAGCCAGTCTTCTCACGTAGGCCTGGATTTTAGATTAAATGGCAATAGGTGGCTGTCTAGGCCACGCTCCGGTCCAGAGGGACTCTTCCTTCCTCCATGTTTATATGAATTTTACCAAGGAGCTCAAAAGTGAGCTCCTCACCATCACCCAATATCATGTGATCTCCCTGTGATGCTCTCAGCCTAGTTCCTTGATGATCACTTGAGTTCCATGAAGCAGCCAGGTGAATATTGTGAGATTCGCGTGTTCTTGCTACAAGGTTTTCAGGTGACTTCCACCTCATTTTTCTAATCTGGCATATACCAGGAGTTTCCAGACATATTGATGGAACTGGCTCAGTCAAATTCTCAGCTCTATTTCCATGGTCGTGAAGCCAATCCTTGTCAGGATTCGTAGTCTGAGGTTGCCACAGAGAAATTCTATGTACGAAGAGGTATCTACACAACAACTCAGCTTTTTACCTGCAATTCAGCAAAATGGAACCTGTTGTTTCCACCACTATGCTGTCACTTCCTCACACCACACTCAGCCTCCAGTTTTCATGGCACTCCACCTGTGAACAACACCTCCGTTGCCACAAAGCCAGCTTCCTGACAACACACAGAACCTGAGTTGGATTAAGGATCATTGTTTGACTGCATAGACCATTGACTTCAAGTGTTTTTTGTGATGTAGATACGACATTTGATTGGAGGTCAGTTAGGAGGCTGCCTCGGGCACCTTCTATTACAGAATAATGACTTATGAATTTTATCAAGTGGTATGCACTGGTCATTCCAAAGGGAGCATACGTCATTCCGCTGTGGGACATGATCTTCCTTTGTTTCACACAGGCAGGTCTCCAATGGGCACCCGATTCCCATGGGCTGGTCACGAGATTCTGTTGTGACTCTCGAGGGCTGATAGTGCTGAGCATTAATATTAAGTGCTCTTTCCAGTAGCATTAGACTTTGGAATGTGTTCATTGAAATCCTTTAACAAATGCATATGCCTGTTTATACACACATGCATGCATGCACGTGCACACATGTCAGGAGATAGTGCTAGATGACAGGAGATAGGAAGACCACTATAGTTAATTTCTCATATAAATATTTGGTACAATCAAGTGTTTAACACCGTTTTTGTGCTCTTCAGTTCTGCTTTTGGGTTTCTGGTTTGGCTTAATTAAATAAGAAATGTGATTTTCAAAGAATATTTATTCTTTCACTCATTCAGTGAACATTCGTTGACTGTCAGCCCTGGTACGAGGCTTCACGTAAAGCCTTAGTCTGAATTTATTCATTAATTATATTGGGTTGAGAGTACCTACCTACACTTGATACGCACACACGTGAGTCTCAAATCAACTTTTGCATGTAATAAAGCTTTGTCAACTGTAGCCTGCTACATAACCTTCATCTGTTATTATCAGCAGTCTTCTCTCAAGATCTCCTTCCCTCTCTTCTTTCTTCCTCCCTCCTTGCCTTTTTTCCCTTCTGTCTCCAGAACTTGTAGGATATATCAGAGAAGAAAACAGAAAGGAAACAAATGGTTCAGAATTAAAGGTGTCCTGTTAAAGAAAGAGCAAAAATGAAGATCCACTGTATCTCAATACTCAAAGAAGCATAAAATTCTAACAGCCTCAGGCAAGGAGCCTGAGGAGCCTACAATCTAGAAGAGCAGTCTTGTGGAAGAGGTGAAATGAAGGCCTTTCAAATACTCCAGAATTGCTCTAATTCTGGAATATTACCCTGGCAAAAATATTAAAGTTGATTTCTCAAAAAAAAAAAAAAAAATCTCAAAAGGGCCACCTGAAGACAACTGGCCACCTGCCCTATCATCTATTTTAAAGAAAACTATTACATTTTTTTTTAAAAAAAGTAATGATTGCTATATAATGATTTTACATCAAAGACTTATAGGACCATTTTTTTTTTAATTTTAACAAAAAGGGTTAAGGAAGGAAGTTTAAAATGTTGGTTCGCAAGATGCAAACATTTACTGACTGCATTTAACTTGCCTCCTAGGTAGTTCTTTTTCCTCCTTTGTGATTACTTGAACAACACTAACATGTTGAATAGTTATTACATCATTTCAGAGTGGTTAATAATGGACTGCTAACTAAATCACTTGGAACGTTATCGATGATTGTATTTACTGCACGGAGCTTTTTAAAAATATCAATGATTTTTAAAAATGCGTGTGTAAATCTAGGTAACTACATTTCCTAAGTGATCAAAATAGCGACAAGATTAACAACGAGGGAAATCTTAATGTTAATACTGAAGCCAGAATGTCAACCAGCGCCACCACAGTGAACTGTTGCAAATTGTTCAAATATAAACAAGGACACAATGTGCTTCCAAGGGTCTACTTGAGAGAGTGGTGGTTTATCGCCCCACACCTACCTTCACGTGTTTGTGCCAGGGGCACTTCCTTTTTGTCTGTTTCCTTTTGACCTGCAGCCACAATAGAGACACGTTTCATATGGATGAGTTTGACCTCCTGGGACTTAGAGGACATGCACACTTTTAAAATACAAAGTCCCTTCGATCTTGATGGTCAATATAGAAGTTTTAGATCAGCATTTTAATCCGCTCCAATCTCTCCTTTTTCCCCCTCCTGATTACCCCTGTTGGCCGTTATGTCAAAAAAGAAACAAATAAAAAACCCCAACCCTTTGAAATGACAGCCGATTTCCCACGGAGGGGTGAGGTCTGCATGAAACACGAAAGCAGCACCCTGAGCCCTAACTTTTCCTACACCATCTGCTCACACACAGAGCAATCAAGAGGATCCACGCCTAAGCAAAGGACACCCCATTCACCCAACCCATCTTTTACTGAAAAACCATGCCTACGCGCCGGAGTCCAGCTCCAGCTGACCAGAGTCCCGGAGGGAGGTACAGGTGCGGCGAAAAAACGATGAGCATTCAGACGAGATGGTGGGTGGAATGCTACAATCTTTATTTTACAAAGCCATTATATAGTGTAAAAAACAAGTTATCACCCAGGGTAAGCTGTCAGACATATTAATCACAATGGTTGACTTATGGGTTTAACTGATCATATCTCTGGTCCTTCCTTATCCAGCGGGTATTATTCTGTGGTTAACTATTCCCTGGGACATTGTCTGCTCCTGCATTCTTTAGATAGCATACAGGTTTGTTAACGGCCAGGTTCTATGCCGGGGGGCTGGGCGGTCAGGATGAGGGACTTTTGGCTCCCAACATAGATTTCCACTAATGTTTCTCTTTCTCAGTCCCCTATTTCATCGTTGTAAAAATTCCATTCCTTCACTATTACATATTAATAGCAAGGTTACAAAACATGTAAGAAGAGATAGGAAAGCCAGCCCACACATCTCGCTGCTCTGCAGCCGAGACCGTCCCCCGGCGACTCTGCCAAGCCGCAGGGGTGTTTTGGCTCCCGACACCTAGAAGGCAGGCTGGGGAAGGGAGGCCTGCAGTGGAGCCCCCCGACCCTGACATTTGGCTTTCTTCTTCTTCTTTTTTCTCCTTTTCTGTTGAGACTTTTCAACTTTGCTAGCGGCAAGTCCCGGGGCTTTGGAATTCTGTGTCCCTCTCCCAGCGGACGGGGCCTTCTTGGGGTGCGGTGGGGTGGGGGGGACGAGGATGCTTCCACCCGCACCTCGGAGACCCGGGCGGCGGAGTGGCCTGGAGCCGGGAGCGGCCCCCCGGCTCCGCCCGCGCCCCGCGCAGCCATTGGCGGGCGCTCTGCGCCGCACCCAGCGCGTCCGCCCCCCGCGCGCACCGGAGCGCGTCGCAGCCACAACCGCCGCGAATTGTGCGAGGCGGCGGGTGAGACCCTGGCCGGGCGGGCTCGCGTCGGCTTCCCTCCCCGCCTCTTCCTCGTCCCGCCTGGCCGGTCAGGAGCCGCGTCCCGCCCGAGGCTGGGGCCCGGGGTGGCCCACAATGGACTGAGCGTGCGGGGCGGGCGCTGTCACCCGCCGCCGTCCTGTGTCCCCAGGCCGGACAGGTCCCCCCCGTGCGAGAGGCTGGGGACACTGATGCGGAAGGCGAGGAGGATGCGTTCGAGGATGCTCCCCGAAGCTCCCCGGGGGAGGAGGAGTGGGCCCCGGCGGTGGCGCAGGCCGCGCAGGACGGGGCGCCAGGGCCGGACGCTCCCGCGGGCGCCCCGCTGCCCGGCAGACCGGCGCCCAGCCCCCGCCGCCGCAAGCCGCACCCGCTCGCCCCCCCTCGCTACGTGATGACCACCGCCCGGCAGCTCAGCTCGCCCGGCGCCTCGCCGGCGCACTCCCCCAGCCAGAGCCCCAGGGTGCAGAGGCGGCCGGAGCCATCGCTGGGCCCGGGGGCACCCGGCGCGGCCCAGAAGCGCCTGGCCGGGGCCGGCGGCCTCGCCGGCGTCCTCAGCCGCTCGGCGGACTGGACCGAGGAGCTGGACGCGCTCGCGCCCCGGGCGGGGGGCTCTGCGTACCTGCTGGGGCGCGGGGCGGCCGCGGCGCCAGGGGTGCCGGCGGCCAAGGACGGCTTCCAGAACGTGTTCACAGGTGAGGCCTGTCCGCCACCGCCGCCGCCTGGGCCCCGGTCGCAGGTGGCCTGCCCGCCAGGACCTCCCCCTGCGCCCCACCCTCCCGGGCTCAGAAAAGCCAAGTCGGCTTCTGGCTTCCCTCTCTTTGTCCAAGGGAATTCTCTCCCGTCCATCCATCCATGCACCTGCTCAGTGAAATCTCTGTTTCCTCAAAACGTTTGAAAGGGGACAACTCAGTGGTGTGTGTCCTAAGTAATCCATCTCAGGAGAGGAGGCTCCTCTGTCTATGTCTCCAAAACATCTACCTTTCTCTGTTCTAGGGTCAGCCAGGCAGAGAAACTCCTTTTCTGCGTTGGGAGCTGAGCCATCATCCTTTTTCCTTTCTCGTGCCCACGCACAGCGGGAAAAAGAATAAACCTGCCTATTGTCCTTTGAAAGTGTCAGAGACAAATCGTTTATCCAAAGGCTTCCTCCCATTGCTCTGATGTACATTGAACTACCTACAAAATAGTTGCTGTCTTGCAGCAGTCTGGGTAAACTACTTAGTGAAGTTAAGTGAGCACCCCTGTTAGCTAATGCAGGCAAATCGAAAGCACACTATTAGAAAATTAATAAGTAGTGAAATACGATGTTAGGAATAATTTTTATATCCCTAATATACTGGTTTGTTTCATGGGCCAATCAAAACAGGTTGGAAAGTGGAGCTAGTGAAGGTAAGAAGGCCGAAAGCACTGTTATCCATCCCACTGGTACTCCTCCTTAGTGTTTGTTATAGACTCATAGACACCTACAGCTCAGCTGAAGGGTCATTTTACTGTGGCAGAGGTCAGGTTGTCTGAGTTTGTTCTTCTAGGCTTATAGGTTCCAAGGCCTTACTAGGACTATGCTTACTTCTACTCTTATTAAGTGTAATATCGAGTGTAAGAATTTAAGGAATAGGAAAAAATGAAAATCTCTGCAGGTACCAATAGGGTTGTGATAAATATTTGAAATGACTAAAAATTTTAAATGTAGTAGGAAAAATCTGAAAATCGTATGTTTAAATAGGTTATAAAATATTACCTAGATGACATTTTTCAATGAGCATAGCGCTACTTCTTAGTTGGCTACATGGTGTTTATGTTGTGATATTTTATTGATGGACCACATTTTTTTTTCATGTATAGGCTATCTTTTATTTTACATTTGTTGATTTTTATATTTAAGAGTAGCATTTATATGCTTGCTCCTCCTTTTTAACTTTTCCCCTCTCCTTTTTTGCATAGGTTAAGGTAAAAGGAATGTTCATAGTCTAATACCCATTAGGTAAATTGTAAATAAACAAACAACCCTCCCAAAAGACCATTTTTGAAGGAAGAAGTTTGGAAAGTTCTTGAGGTGGTTTTTGTGAATTTGATGTTGGTGAGAAATCATGTATTTCCTCTTTATTTAGGTAACATTCATTTATATAATGTTTTTCTAAAAGTGAAAATGTCATAATAATTAAGACTATCATTCATTAACATTAAGTGCTCTTTCCAGTAGTATTAGACTTTGGAATGTGTTCATTGAAATCCTTTAACAAATGCCTATGCCTGTTTATACACACACGCATGCATGCACGTGCACACATGTCAGGAGATAGTGCTAGATGATAGGAGATAGGAAGACCACTATAGTTCTACCTTTCTAGGTGCACATGGGTAGATGCAGTAAAATGCTCTGGGAGCATCAGGGATGCACTAATTTACCTCCTTGGCAGGGGGTAAGGGACGAGGATGGCATAGAAGGATCAGAGTCCTGGAGATCACAGGACACTAAATAGGTTGAAGTTTTGTTTAAAGAAAACAACAACAAAAAAAGATTTACTCTTGGAACTTACATTTTAATTGGCCACGTATTTCCGAATGTACAATTTGGAACTCTTAAAAAAGTCTTGTTCAGGAAGTACTTGGGTTCTGTTGACCCCTCCAGGCAGAATGTTTTACTGTGCAGAGTGAAAGTGCAGAATTAGTGGTTTTAATGTGGACATCACCCGCTTTGCATTTAATGGAGGAGATAGTTGGTCAGTGACCAGTAGATATTTGTATAGCAGTTTCCACATATTCAGCTCACCCACTCACTTTCTTTTCAACAATCAAAACCAAACACCGTACACACACACACACACACACACACACACACACACACACACACACAGAATTGGTAGGTTTAACCTAATCTTGTAACCAGTCAGGGAATGGAGATAGACAAAGAGATGAAATAACTTTCTCAAGGTCACACTGATTCATTCAGAGGCAGAGCTAGAAGTAGAAGCCGCATCTACAGATCTTAGCCTGAATGTTCTTGCTTATTACTCGTTTTTGGGATTTCGACGCCCTAAGACAACATAAAGAATAAAAACGTGAGAAAGTGGTAGAGCTTTAGGCCTTCGCTTTTGAGGTTTTCTGGTTTCTGTTTTTAACAAGGTGGATTCTTGTAGTTGTTGGACATGTGGCTGTGCTTGGGCTCTGCAGAAGGTGGGTGTGGATCAGGGTGAACCATGTTTTCTCTAGGCAGCTCTCAGGGAAACCGTTCTTACCGGGGTGGAGTGAATCCAGACTGACCCAGGCTCCTGCTTCTCAGCTGTTGCCTGTTTTCTTGTCATCTGGCCTCACATTTGGTTTTTTGCTCTCTTTTAAAATTTTATGGGTGTCTTGGAAATTACCAGAGGCCTGGGGGACACCGGCATTGTCCCTAGGGAAATTGTTTTGGGGCCTTGATTTCGCCTGTCGTATGTATAATCAATTAATTGCCAGCTGCTTTCGAAGCAGGTGATCATTAGAAGTTCCCATAAATATCTTTTATTTTTAAACCATAGAATGAGGGCTGTCAGCTCTCTGAGGAAGGAACAGATGTTTTTTGCTTTTCAATGACTTTCAAATGTAGCAAGACAATTCAAAGGGAAAGAGATTTCTGTGTCCCGTGTTTGTGTTTGTTTGGCAAATTTAGCAACAATGGAGACCAGAACTTGTTTTAGCTGTTAAGGAACTGTTGATGCCCTAGGTCATTTGCACCGTAATATTCCCCAGTTAATTTGAAGGACAGCTCTTTCACTGTTTAGGGGAAACAGTTGCTTCTGAAATTTGAGAGGTTCTTTGCACAGCTTGTTAATAGCATTTTGCAGTTAATTAAAGTTTAGACAGGTAAAGTGTTAAATCTGTAATGAGAAATCATTTTTGAGAGGACTCTTTCCAAAGTCAATGACATGCTTCTCTCTTTTTTAATCATAGATTAATAATTTCTCTATTTTAAATGGCTCATGTCGCCTTCAGGCTCATCATGGTTACACCCTTTGACTCCCTCCCTCACCGGCTATTGACGAATGTGGGCTTGTGGCTCCAGCGGGCTGTTTCTGAGTTTTTGTGTCTGTGCAGTTTTCTTGAATCTTTCCTTGCTGTTCGCCACTTATTCTTATAGGGGTCTTTAGTCTCTCCTCTCCCCACTCCATACTTCTAATTCCCTTTTTCTGATCAATTTGTTACTGGTTTCTAAATCCAGTAATTACTATATTAGCTATATTCATTGCGCTTCTCCTAAATGCCACTCTGTGTCAGCGCATTACATAATTATCTATAATTCTTATAACTATATCTATAATCCTTGCAGAACAGCTGTTTATCCTCATTTTTCCATTGAGCCAACTGAAAGTTCAGGCAATTGAAGTAAGTCGCCTAAAGGGCATCAAACTAGTAAGTAGGCCACCTACAATACGATATGTACTCAGAAACCCAACTCTGTTGTCAATGTGTGTGAACTGAAAACCAGTGCACCAGTGAGCTTTTGGGTGACTAGCATATTAATAATGGGCTTGGGGTTTAGAATTTGGATTGTGTCATTCTCATTTTGGCTTTTCCGAAGGTTATCTTGGTTTTTGTATCACTAGAATTTTCTCGTATAGGTTGGTAATTATTAGACAGAATCGTTTAAGGCCAAGAGTAGTCTTATTTTTAGTTGCTGCGTCTGACAGAGTATAGGTGTCTACTTAATGTCCACTAAATTAAGTTCAGAAATGATTCCTGGTAGGTAATGCATCTATCTGCCTTACTGCAGGAGGATAGGCAATTGCAAAAATGCTGTTCTTTCCCCTATATCTTGCCTTACTGGGTTCCATATATCAATAGAATTGAGCAAGATACCCGGAGACTGGGAGCCCTGTTCTTAAGTCAGTGTAGTTTGGTCTGAAGCATCCTTTCGCACGGTTTCTTTAGAGAGCAGTTTGGATCGAAGTCAGTGACGGGTTTTAATTACTGCTTTATGAGCTGAGGACTGGCCTAGTTTTAAGTGCATTTAGGCATTTGGATAAAAGCCACGTGTGTTTGAAATTGAACAGGCGCTTTTAGAGCTGTGTTTCCTTCCGATTCTATTGAAGTGGTGCTTGGTGATGGTAGCAGTCGTTGTTCTCACTACTGTTGTTCTAGGTACATTTGCTGTTTAGTTACAGAACTCTCAAAATAACTTTCATGTAGGAAAGGTGGAGGAGTAATTTCAAATTAGTGATAAGATTAAATGAAATCGTGTATATGAAACCCCTACAATTCTGCCTGGTACATACGTGCTGTCTACTTTCCTGTCCTGGTTTATCGCTTTAATAAACTTTATTGTTCAAAGTGGTCAGAACCAAATTGTTAAAACAAGACAACTCTAAAATCGTATCGAAAAACTTGGCAGATTATATTCACACGGTAGTCAAAAATTAATATTTCCAGTCACTAGTTTTTTGAAAATTGTTTATTTTATACATCATGTTTTTTTTTTATAATTTCCTATTATCATAAGCACTTTTGTCACTATCAGAAATTTTAGTTTACTTCCAGGTTTGAATAAGATTAGCAGATAGTGGGGGTGTGGCTATGTGATTAGGAAGAGGTGCTGATTCTTAAACTGTAGATGGGGAAAAGGAGCTGATTAACACCCTTAGTATTTCTGTTCTACACAGCATCTGGCTACAGACACGTGACTTGCAACCGTAACCTCCCCCAGTTTCCTTCACAAACTTCCTACTCGAGCCGAGTCATTCTGCTCAGTGTTCTATGACATGCATTTCATTTTCCTAACTCTGCCTTAGTCTTGCAGTTTTTACCCTCTTGGAGCACGCTATTGGTCTCTGTTGGTTTAACGTACGAAAAGAGCTGATTCAATTCTCATTTCCTTGGTATATTGTCCAGCTAGACCTAGCTGGCAGTCACATCCCTGTTTTTGCCCTTTATGTCAGTATCATATTTCATATCCCTCTTGGATTTGGGGATGACTTTAAGTTTCTTTCTCACCTCCTTTGGCTATTCCTTCCTCCTTGCATGCTTTTCCTGATTCTATTCATTCCCCATCCACTCTTCCGGCAACCAGTCCACAAATCGCTGTTCTGTGCCTGCCATGTGCCAGTCGCTATGACGAGCACTGACCTGCTGAGGTTTTTGTCAAAAATGGTTCTCGGTTTTGTTTTTAAACAGTCAGGTTGAGTGTCCATTGATCTTAAAATAGCAATGATAATGCAGTCAGTTTGAGCTTCCACGGATACATTTTATTGGTAATGAAAGAGGTAAAGGAAACAGAGAAACTTTCATTATTCTGTTCATTCCTGCTTTTGCATTAAAGTAATAACATGACATTAACAAAATTTAACAGGAAGGGAACGTTAGGAAGAAAACTTTCTAAGAAAAAACTTTCTAAGGCTTTTTTTATGTTAATAATATAAATACATGGAAAATATTACTGTAAATCAATTTTAAATGGTTGTAAAGCAAAGTATTACAACAACATTAGAAGAATAAATAATCAAAGTTATCGGATACTGTCAGAGAATGCAAACCACGCTGGAGAATGGTTGGCTATCCTTCAACATCTGCTCCACTCTGGTTGAGACAAAGGAAAAAATTTATGTCTTTCCCCTTTCCAGGGATGTACTTGGTGTGCTGACTGCACAGGAAAATTACTGTCAGTCTCCAGCATACCCTGGACCCCCTGGAAGCTTTATTATCTGCTACACCAGAGCTGCAACGGGCTGGAAATAGTCCTTTTATTTCCAGGGGGAATACAATAATTAATTGAGAAAATCAAGCCTGTATTATGTTTTAAAAGTATGCTTAAAATGTTGAAACACTACTCAGTTGGCTCTCTTTTCATACTTCAGACAGAAGGTTTCTCTGACGTAATAGCTCTGTATGGAAAATAATTCTTTTTCACTTCAATTATTATTTTACAATCATTGCGCAGGGAAAAGAAGCATTAAATTAGGTTTGCTGGGGCAGTAGTGCAGGTTGAGAAGTCTTTCAAGCTGCCTCCCTTTCAGAGTATCCCTGTGACGGGCCAATGCTCTCTTAGCTCTTCTTAGTAGCCTAGTTTCCCAGGTTGTAGAAGTGCATACAATCTTGTTGGGAAGCTGCTTCCTTTAAGTCTCATCCAACCCTAAGATTTTATAGAAGTGATGGTTCCAGCAATTACTTTCCTCCGAGTAGTGATGCTCTGCAAATTTGGAGCTTTTCTTTGATATTAGAGCTGAAGAAAATCCCTGTGCTGGAAGATCCATTTATACCGTGGAGTTAAGGTACTTCGGGTATTGGTAATAGCTGGTGGTGGAAGCGGTGATGTTTTGAGATCGATAGCTTTGATGAATTGTTAATTGATGGTAAAGGAGATTTGATCGGCTAGGCTGCCTTTATCCTGTGTGAACTTAACGCCTTGTGGTTTTGAACACTAGGGTAGTGACTCTGTGTGGTGGGTGTGTTATTGAACCCCAGTATGTGAGTCGGTCCACCTGTGCACCCTGCCTGGAAGAAGTGAACAATCGGGGTTTGCAGTGGTGGAAGGAAGTTATTTATTATTATAGGATTGGCCAATACGGAGAGCGTGAGCCCTGTTCTGACAGGCCCGACTGCATGATGGTGCATAAATTACAATTTATATAGGGCAGACTCATGAGACCTTGTGGGCTAGGGGTTGGGGTTGTGTTAGGAGCTGATTGGTTGGATGTGAGGTTAGGGTAGTCATTTCTTCCAAGTCTTGAGGACAGCTCTGTCTGGTTTCATGGAAAAGCAGGAAGGGGTCCACCTTAGGGCTCAGGAGCTGAAACCTAGATGGGGATGTTATCTTTAGCCTGCCCGAGGTCCAGACCTTGTGACCATCAGTCAGGTCTGCTGCAGGGGTTAATGTTAATAAAGAGGAAAGGCTAGGTCTCTGAGGTGTATGGATAGAGAGAGGGGGAAAAATGATTTCTAAAACTGTAGTCACAAAGCAAATGAAAATCACGAAGACAGCTTCAGGTGGTTGACAAGTTTTATGGAAATATGTGAAAGGGAAAGCTGTGTTGTACAACGTATGACCCAAGGGTTAAGTGCATGTGGTGTCTTTCTGATACGGCAGCAAATCAATTGACCGAGGCCTTTTAGATTTATTATTTACCATATAAGTCATGTCTTATTCTTGGATGGATTACAGCTTTTGCGTATTTCCTTTTAGTTTCAACTGCTCAATAAAAGTAGTACGTTTAATGATCTTATTTCAGTATACTTTAAGATGTTGGGTTCTGTTAGGTTTTTAATATTCCCTATTATTATGTATATTTACTGAAATAATTTCTATGAATTCATGATATTCCATTTAGAAGATTGCACTGGCATGGAATATTTCGAGATCTCTAAGGTTTTCTACTTTTTAAAGAAAGTTTTATTGGCTTTAAACAGGTGTGGCTTGTTTAGGACCATTAAGAAACCAATGGACTAGAATAGAACTATTTTAGAATCCAAATTAATGCGTTTGAATACTCCGGAAAGTTCTGTAAGCAATGAGTCTCTTAATCATTAACATACAAGTCTGTCTTTTAAAAGAGTAATAAAAGCAGTGGGATAACAATATAGATACTTTTGCCACTAATTATTTTTACCCTATATACTTGTAGATAATTGCTCTTAAAGCTGTAGACCAATACTTACCTGCCTGGAGAGGTAAGGAATGTGAATTCTCTGTGGTAGGCGTTACATTTTGAAGCCACCCAGGATGTTCTGCAAGCCTGTCCTTTTTTCCTGCCCTTGTAGTACTTGATAGTAAAGGCTTTGAGGGTATAAAATATTTGGGAAGTATCCTGCCAGTTTATTTCAGGATACAGGGTTTGATCAGTTTCTGTTCTGGTTTTAGAGAAATCCAAAATCACGTTGACTCTGTTAGACCCAGTATATTAGGGCACGTAAGGATAAACGAGAACGATAAGGATTCAGGCGGAGAGAGATTTGAACTGAAAATCTGATATAAGTGACAAGTGATCCGTGGAAGCCTTTCATCTCTGACTTGGGTAATTTCTCTAAGGACCCTCATTTGACTCTAAATACACTGATGAATTTCATTGCCATATGCTTTGGGATAAGATAAACTAAGGAATGTGGTCTTAGGTTTAATTTTAGGCTAAACTAGGCTTGAGCTACCAGTTTTCTCTGTATGTATCTTCTCAGCTTCATTACCAGCTAAAGTTACCAGTAGACTTTTCTGGGTCTATGTCTCTAGCCCCTGTCTCTCACCGGGGCATCAGGCACAACCCTCTTAGATATTGCAGGTCTAGGAGATTGGCTGTGTCTAAACTATACCGATGATTTTTCCTACCCTCTAAGCACTCTTCTGGATGTCCTGATCAAGGCATTGCTGTCTGACGTTGCCGTATTTCTTGATTCTTCCATTCTTCTCAAACTTGAACTTGACATCACTTAGTCTTCCCATTTTCTCTATTCTTAAACAGAGAAATAAGTCTTCTAGTTACTGTTCCCATTATCTCTACATTTTCTAGAACAGATCACCCAAGGCTAAGATCCTAAACATTCTTCCTGGCCACAGTCTGGCTGTTCTCGAGTAATTCTCTACAAGGCAAGAGAGTAAAATAGTGAAAAGACAATGATGAGACTCCTGGTCAGGACGGCGGCATAGGTAGGTAAACACTGTGCTAACTCCTCTCACAGCCACATTAGAATTACAACTAAACTACAGAATGGCCATCATTGCGAGATGCCTGAAGTCTATTGTAGAAGTCTTCTACCTGGGGACACACAGAAGAGGCCATCTCGAGACTGGTAAAAGGGGCAGAGAGGTGAAAGGGGCTGGCCCCGCACCCGTGAGTTGCCTCTGTGGTCCTTCTGGAAGAGCTAGGGGTCCCGGCCCAACATCGGGTTCTCCAGACCAGGGTAGCAGTGCTGGGAATTAAAGTCCCCCCCACTTCTGGCTGTGAAAACCAGCAGAGATTATGGCTGAGTGACCTGGCTGGAGTCCCATGCCTTCCCCTGAAAGGGCCTGTGCACGGGCTTAGCGCTGATGGACTCACTCGCTCCGAGTCCAAGGCTGGGGCAGCAGGTCCAAAATTGCCAGGCACATGTGGGGAGGAACTGAGTTGTCTGGCTTTGGGACTAGGGCTGTAGGGCAGCTTTCTTCCAGAAGAAGAGGAGACAGAGGAGACTGGCATGAAATATTCAATATGAAAAACCAGCAAAGCTATCATTTACTATCAAAGGACAGATAAAGAGCTTCTTGGACGAGAAAAATTTAAAGGAGTTTAGCATCACTAATCCGGGGTGACAAGAATGTTAAAGGGACTTCTTTAAGAAGACCCCTGCCCATGCTGATTATAAGAGACTCACTTCAGGTCAGAGACTTAAAGTAAAGGGATGAAAAAAGATGTTTCATGAAAATGGAAACAAAAGGCTGGGGTAGCAATACTTATATGAGGCCAAACAGAGGCTATAACAAGTGACAAAGTAGGACCCAGTTATCCCACTTGTGGGTATTTATCCGAAGAAACCCAAAACACTGCTTTCAAGGGACATGTGAATCCATATGTTCGTTCCAGCATTATTTATAATAGACAAGACATGGAGCTGGGTGTCCATCAGTGGGTGAATGGATAAAGAAGAGGTGGCGCATATATACAATGGAATATTACTCAGCCATAAATAGAAGGAAATCTTGCCACCTGCAACAACATGGATGGACCTAGAGGGTATTGCACTGAGTGGAATAAGTCAGACAGAATGACACCTGTTATATTTGTAATCAAGAGAACAGGATAAAGAAACAAACAACAGAAACAAGCTCGTAGGTACAGAGAGCATTTTGATGGTTGTCAGATTTGGGGGTAATTGGATGGACGAAGGGGAAACGGATTGAGAGGTCCAAAAGGCTCGTTACAAAACAGTCACGGGGATGTAGAGGATAGCATGGGGAGGATAGCCCAAGGTATTGTAACAACCGTATGGTGTAAGATGGGTACTGGATTAGCCAGGATGGCCTCGCTATAAGTTCTACCAAAGTCTGACCTCTGTGTTGTGCACCTGAAACTAATTTAAATGTGTAGGTCAACTGCAGTTGAAAACAATGAAGATGTAAAAATTGGGGAAAAAAAGAATACGATGGCAGACTGGCCATTGCCAGGTTAGAAACATGTCAGCGATTCCCTCTTGCCCTGAGAATAAAGTTTAGACACGTTCACATGCAGAAGTCCAGTGTACAACATAGAAATAGTTACATCTGTCAGAGTCGTCGCTTGGTACCGGTTTGTAACAGTCCGGAATGAGAGCTGTGCTTGGTCACATGGCACCAGGGGGCACTTTTCACCTTCTGTGCCGTGTGAATAACGTGCCCCCAGGGCTGTGAGGAACGGTGGCGGTTGACACTCCCCACATTTTGTCTAACATTTGCTCAGAGACGAACATCTGCGTTCCTCTCCTTCCCCCACCACAGATGATGCTCTGACAAGCATTCCCGTCCGGGGTCCTGTGTGCGAATTCCTCTGGGATGTATATTCAGGAGTGGGACTAAGAGATCATACATACAGTGAAGATTTACTGAATTTGTCTGCACACTGCCAGATTAGGACAAAACGTCGTTCTTCAGCCAATTAGCATTAATCTAATTTTTTAACTTTGACCAGTCCCAGGAAAGTGAGTGACACCTCATTGTTCTGCTTTTCACTTTGAGTTTATCTAATGGCTAATGCATTTGAGAAATCTTTGTATATTTTTAGCCATCTGGGTTTACTTATTCATGTCTTTTTACCCTCTTCTATAGGGTTTCTTGATTTTTTCTTATTTCTTTTTCACAGGGGTTCTTTGTATATGCTTGATATGATTCTCTGACCAGTGTTTGGGACGTGATGGGATGTCCTTCGTCCTCCTTCTTGTCTTCTTTCCTTCCTTATGCTATTGGCTAATGTAAAGGTGATATTTCTCAGAGTCCCTTGCAGGTAACGCTTCAGGTATGGTGTAGGTTTGGTGAATCTGTGCCAGGTTCAGAAGACCTCAGCCAGGCCTAGGACTAACTTTTTTTGTTTGCACTGGTCAGCACGGCTGAACTATCCGATTCCTCTTGGGCAGCATCAGCAGAGGTTGAGTGTCCAGGTGCTAGCTTCACCAAGGCCCAGGATGGGGCGCGGGGCCTGTCTGCAGCTCGCATGGCAGACACAGCTCTGGGGCTGGCAACAGAGGTCGGTCGCATTCGGTCATGAGGCTTCTTGATGCCGGAGATGGAAGTGTGCTGCTGCAGGAATGAAATGTTTCTAGTGTCTCAGTTGTACGTATTGAATGATTTACCTTAAGAATATTTTAAAACCTAAAGGTTAGCTCACGATATCTGTAGTTGATAGTTAAGATTCTGACACCCACTCTAGTTGGGTTTGGAGGGAGGCTTAGACGTAGGCGTTGTGACTGGTCATTGATAATGGAAGTCAGTCTTCAGCTCCTCTCCTGTCCCCAGCAGCTTGTGTGTGGTGACATGCTGGTCCCCTGGCAGTCAGCCCCCATTCTGAGGTGCTTTCCAAAAGTCACCTTATTAACATAAGCCCAGGTAGGAGAGAAAGGCGTTTGTCGTGAACATCTGCCCACCTTTACCACTCGTAGCTCTTATCGCTTAGGACATTCCCAGGGTCTCGGGAGCTCTGTGCCGGGAACTGAAGGAAGACCTCATGTATATTTCTTGAAATAAGTCGCAATCTCACAATAGGCTCGTGGGATTTTAAAGGCAGTCAGTCCTTTTCCTTTTTTTACAGCGAAATAATTGAAACATAATCAGAGCACATAGTACACATTGCTTAGATGCTTTTGAAATTATTGTGGATTTCTCTTTGGCTTTGTACGTGACGTGTTTTTGTGAATCTCTGCTTCTTTGGGGAGCCATAATCCTAAAATCCTGAAACATGACTAATATTGTAATTTAGTAGGTTGTGTTTGATACTCAACATTAACAAAAATCTCCAATTATTTAAAATACTTCAAAAGCATCGTTTAAACAACTACGCAATATTTTTCATCCCATCAGAAAAACACCCATCTCTCGGTTCTCATTACACTTCTTCCTGGTTTGCCCTCCACATTTTGGACCTTCATCTAGTCCTCTTCTTCCACGTAATTCTTGCTAAGGAAATGCTCCTTGCCTCCTCATGCATCATGGTGAGTTCACCTTAACGTCTAACCAAGGGGACCCTCTCTATGCATGTTGACGACTGCAGATTCAAATTTCTGCTTCAGCCCTCCCTTGTGATTTCCCGATGCAGATTTCCTGTTGCCTTGAAAAATCTTTCAACAGATATGGGAGTAGATCTGATGAACTTATCTTTCCTCCAAGCCCAAACTGTACCCTAATTTATTGCCTGGCCTGGTGGATGATAATATTATCCAGTACAACCCTTTCCCACTTTCTCAAGCTGAAAATCTGGCTGTTATTTAAGTTAGCCACGTTCCCTATACTTCCTCCTCTTCATTAGGTCAGTCAATCCTGTTATAACAGGGGTCCCATCCTCTGGGCTGAAGACAGGTACTGGTCCACGGCCTGTTAGGAACCGGGCTGCACAACAGAAGGTGAGTGGTGGGCCAGCAAGTAAAGCTTCATCTGCATTTACAGCCGCTCCCCAGTGCTGGCATCACCGCCTCAACCCCACCTTGGATCATCAGCCACTCAATTCTCACAGGAGCCCCAGTTTCTGGTCCCAGAAAGATGGGGGACTGCCGTTTTAGCATACTAAAAACAAACAAACAAACAAAAAAACAAGAACAAAAACACAACACACCCAAAAAGCAAAACAAAAGAAAAACTTATCCCCTCCTTTCGAGAAGAATTGACGAGCAGGACCGATTCTACAACTCAGATTTATATTCTGGTGGAAAATCAAGTGTACCCACGATGGAGGCGCTAGGTTTGCCGGCAGTTTGTACGATTCAACTCAACCTCAGGGAGGCTGGCCCTTCTAGAAAGCCCGGTGTTGGGGCGGGCAGTCTGGAGAGGGGCCCTTTCACTGTTCACTGGGGATGTTCAGAGCCTGGATGCAAATCTACTGAGGCGGTCACAGCTGTGGAGAGGCTGAACCTGGCGACCCTAACGTGTCTTTCAGCTAGAGGCGTCCATGATGTTTGACTTCTAAGCTAAGAGCCGCAGCTCTGGTCCTCATGTCTCATTTCTTTTACCTGAGACGGCTTTAAATATGTTAAAAACTCTTCGGCCACAGGTATTTTAGAAGCTGCCATTTATCAGATTTACTTTATGGATTCAACAGACTAGATTAAAATTATGTGTCTCTGTTTCAGCATTTTTCTTCTAACCTTGTTATAATTGTTTTCCTATGGACTTTGATTTGCTTCTTGATCTTTTTGAAACTTGTCAGAGAAATCCATAACTTCATATAGGTCCAGAAAGATGGTCGGTGGTCTTTGTCATATATGTTCTATGATATTTCTTGAACAATGTTATTAGATTTACCAGATTAATTTTCTTGATTTAGTCTTCTCTTATTTCAGCTCTTGATTAATTGAAGTTGATATTTTTTTTTTCTTTTCTCCAGGAGAAAAGCCTTGAGGTAAGCTGAAATTGAACTTTAAATTTACATAAATTTTAACAGACTGGATAGTAACTGTAGTTTGAGCTCTCTGTACGAGGTCTCACTTTTTGAATGTTCTGTGTCAGTGTGACGTTTTATTGTAATCAATGTTGAATATTTTCAGTAGTCTTCTAAGTATTCTCGGTGTGTCACGTAATAAAAACGCCTCAAAGGCGAGTACCAGTTCACCTCACAGAGCAGCCAGCTTCTTTGAAACGATGATCCAGACACACTATTTGAGGACTCAGAAACTAGCAAATCTGCACTGTTTGGGCAAGTGTTTTCATGAAGTTTAAAATCTCTAAGTATTCCTTCCTTCCTTGGAATTTTGAACCTGATGACATGCTCAGAGAAAGGGCTCCTCTTCTGAGTGTCTAAATCAGTGCTTTCTATAGGTTCAATGAGTTCTGACGACGCCAGAGGGAATCGCTTTGTCCTCCTTTTTGTCTGAATGCCTTCCTGAGTTGTGGTCATCTTCTCTGCAGGTGGGGGCCAGGGATTAGCTAATCCTCATGTGTTCTGTGACTTGTTTTTCCTATGATTTATCCAGCCAGTTGACTGCATATTTGTCTTCTTATCTGGAGACGATCCGAAATATTTGTACTAATAAAAGTATTCCCCTTGCTGTAAAACTTAGAATGTCAATTTCGATTTGATCGTAATTGGCCTCACCTATTTTTTCCCCCTATGTATCTAGAATATCTGGTGGTACATAACGTGTGATATCTCTGTGTTTACTGACATTGAAAACTTAAGCAGTTATCATTAATGTCTAATTCTAGATGTCATTTCGTATTATTATTTCAATTGATAGATAATATGGGATTTCGGGAGAAGTTTATTAGATATGTCGAGTTAAAAGATCAGAAAAATGTTTAATATAATGAGACTTCTGTTTCTCACTTTGCATAAGGTATGTGGATTGGAAGAAGTAGCAACTTATGTTGATATCTTTTAAATATAGCAACTCTATTCTGTTCATCCTTCAACCAGCAAAAATATGCAAAAGGAAAAAAAATATCAATGATGTGTTTATAATTTGTAATAAAACATAAAGTTTAAATAGATGATTACACATGAATGCTATCACAGAACATAAAACAACACAAAACTTATACTTTGCCGTCTCCCCAAGGATGACCTTGGATATATTAAACAAATATTTGGGCCTTGATTTCTTACAGGCAAAATTAGAGGATTGAGCTAAGTAATTGCTAAAGTTTCTTCCGACTCTAAAATACTGCAAATAAAGTTATGGATTGTCACTGAGTAATTTAATCCTAATTACAAGAAGTTATTATTATTTGGATTCAGTAAAAACTGAAGTTTCATGAATCCTCAAGGCTAGTGGAAAAAAGTCTGTTGTTCACATGGGAAGGTTTCAGTATTGAAAATTTTTCTTCTTGTTTGGACATTTTATTGTCTCCAGCAAATGAGCAAAGAGCTAGAAGCTCTTCCTGGTCTCCGTCATCAGCAGTTAGAAGCCACTATTCTGCATTTTTTATACAAGTGTATCCTGCCGACATTGTCCTAAGTACCATATTATTACTTGTAAGGGGCAGGAAACATGCTTTTTCATGATTATTGGCTCTGGCGCAAGGGTTCCCAACCCTTGGGCTGTAGACTGGTACGAGTCCACATACCATACCACGGCCTGTTAGGAATCGGACGCACAGCAGGAGGTAGTGATGGCTGGGGGAGCAAAGCTTCATTTATATTTGCAGCTGCTCCCCAGCCCTAGCATCACCACCTCAGCTCCACCTCAGATCACCAGGCATCAGATTTTCATAGGAGCACTGGTTCCTGGTGCCACAGATTTTGGGGACCACCACTCTGGTGGACCTAGGACATCCTTGGGCAAGTGACAGACTCCTAAGTGCTTGGTTGTATCTTGGCTTTGCTACTTTTTTTTTTTCTCCTTCCAGTTCCTCTAACACTGTTTAATTAAGATAGCATGTTTTAAATAGACTTCATTTTTGAAGTATTCCTCCTTGAGCTTTGGTCATTGTAACTTGATCATTAGGCCTGCAGAGTGTGGACTGTGTGGTCTGTATTTTTATATTTTCATGTAATATTTGGTCAAAAGCTTTTTTCAGGGTTGCTGGCCCACTCAGCAGAAGTGGAAGGTTTCTGGAATAAAAATTCGGAGAGCAGAGTGAGTATGCATCCAGTTTTAGCACTGTCCCTTTCCAGTCTTGTGACCTCCAGCAGATTCTAGAACCTATTCATTCTTCAGTTAATTTCTTTGAAATTGTGAGAAATCCCCGGTCTGCCTCACAAAGCTGGCCATAGCTGAATAGTTCTGTCCAAATGAAACTCCAGTGCAGGGACCAATGATTTTACTCTTTCCTTGTGCAAGAGGGTCACTGCATCTGTTGTGATTGTAACCTGATGACTTTTTCCCTGGCTGTTGTCTCTACATTTATCCTGCTTTGTGATTTTCGCAAAAGGAATATGAGTAGATATGTACGTATGACTGCAAGGCTGATTCCACATGATGAACTCTTTTTTAACTAGGGTTTGTAAGTACTTGTAGGGGAGGGGATTAGTGCAGAAATAATCGATGAATATAAATGATTAGTAAGTTTTCTGTCATTGGATGAATATTGCTTTTAACATGAATTTAATAAATTTAGTAAAACAAGGAAAGCTTTTTTTAATAAATAGAGGTTAGGAATTATTGCAAGAAGCTTAAATACTATACATTACTTTGTTGATATAATTAAAATCAATTGAATATACATAATTTAGAAGCCTAAGATATTTTAATCTGCGATTGCCTTATATTACTTTTAGAAATTATTTTAAAATGATTTTTCTAATGCTTTTAGATTATGAACACATTTTTTTGAGATCACTGTTTACTTATCATTTCCTTCCAGTTGAACCCAATTTTTATTTATCCCACTTAGAGTACAGAGCCTTTAAACTGCATCTTAATAAAATAATAGGAAACGTTTATTAGGCACTGTGTCAGCTGATGGTCATTGGTGCCAATTCATTGCCAACAGGAAACTTTAATCAGTGTAAGTGGCTCAGTGGTGATATAGTATGGCTATGAGGTGGCCCTGGGGCGAGGTGGCCTGGGGTGAAGTTTCCCTCTCTGGGGCAAGGCTCCTCTACTGATAGACAGCTTTGTCCTGCTTTGCCTGCTCTGCTCTGTCTGCCCTGTTCTGTCCTTCACCAGTCTGTTCCTCTCTGCTTCAGCAGTAGTTCAGCTGCAGCTGGAGAGCACAGTCTTTAGTCTATGGTAGAAAGGGAAAGTGCTCTCCTAGCTAGAGGGGACCTAACTGGTGGAGAGAGAATCCATACAGTCCTGATGGGACAGGGAGAGCCTCAGTCCTATAGGCTGAAATACAGTTCCAGCAAACCCTTTTTTAAGGGCCGGCTCAGATGTCAGGAACACCGTGCAGGCAGGCCATTCAGTGCTAGAGGCAGGCAGGCTAGTGCAGGCCTCTCCCTGAAGTGTGGTTCGCATAAGAAGCCCCTGCTTAGAAATGGCTGCAAGGCTCAGCTTTAACATTTTGAGCCCAGGTAGCCGTTGGGAGCCCTTCTCGGTAGGTACCTTCTTTCTTAGGGTATACAATCGTTATAAGATTATTCTCACACCAATCTTAGGGGTACAGGGGATGATTATTTCCAGTTCTGTATGGTTGAGAAAACGGATGCCCCAGAGGAGATGAGTAGCTTGTCTATGGCCATCACTATGTTGACATAAGAATATCCCAACCTGTAGAAGATTTTTATAAAATTTTTCTGAACCAAACAGAGAGGATATTTCTGGAAGCAAGATCCTGACAGACTGAGAAAGTGCTTCTTAGAATGGCAGTTTGCCGTTTCTTTTTTGTATTTAGAATTGAGGGAATGTAAGGAAGATTACATGAAAGGGAGAGAAAGCAAGGAGAGAATTGGATTGCAAGTTAGTTAATAAGATTATGTGCTCCGTTGAGAGCGGTTATGCTTATCCAAAAGTGTGCTAACCCAGATGCACAGAAACAATGGACAGGGCCGGCTTACGGCAAAGATGAACCTTTTACTAAATAAGTGACATACCAGGACCTGCTCCAGGACTGCTCACCAGGACCTGTCCAGTTATTTATGACCAGATCACCCTGCGAGGTTACATTTTGTGGATCCCCTTTGTTTGTCCACACTTTCCTCCTTTGGTCATAAATCGATTTGAAGGATGCTGACCAACCTTTTGGTGAGATAGTTTGGCCTCACAATGCTAGGAAGTCTCATTCCTAGGAAGTCTCATGCCTTTTTGAAATGGTGGGCTTTTGGGAATGGGGTGATGCTGTAATCGTGAGATGTGAGTTGAGGCTGCATTTTCCTGAAAAGGGAAGGGCAGTTAAAAAGGCAGTCAGGTCTTATGGCCTTCACTGTGAAGAAACACATTAGATCATTTCTATTCTGTAAACCCAGGGTCCCCAACCCCTGGGCAGCGGAGTGGTACCAGTCCGTGTGGCCTGTTAGGAACGGAGCCTCACAGCGGGGGGTGAGTGGCAGGTGAGTGAAGCTTCGTCTGCATTTGCAGTCCCTCCCCAGCTGTAGCATCACCACCTCAGCTCCACCTCAGACCATCAGGCATTAGGTTCTTATAGGAGCACTGGTCCTTGGGACCAAAAGGTTGGGGACCACGGCTCAACTATCATGATTTGAGTTTTGCCTTCTGTCTACTTTTTCTGTATTTTGTATCAAATATGACATTTACATAAGCCATTAAAGGAATATTAAAAGTTATACATTTTCAGTAATCAAAACAGTAGAAAAACCCCAAAGAACAAATATAACTATTATTATGACTCATATTAGCAGATGGGCAAAGACAACCAAACGAAACGGTTGCTGAGTTCAACATCAATCTGCAGATATGCAGGCCTTGTCAGTGTCTTGAGATAGCTGTCCACCTCTGTTGTCGGTGGCTTCTCGTCCTAGGGGTGTTTTCGATGCCTGTTGTAGGCAGAGGTGAGTGTCAGAGAGGGCCGGATGTCCATACGTGGTTAGGTGACTGTTGTAAATGACAAATGTGAATCCACGAGGTAACCTCTTTAAATTTAGCTGCACATGGATTAATTCGCAACGCCTGATAGAGTTCTTTACAAAGATTTTGGAGTTTTTATTTGACGTCTCTTCCAATAGACAAAACCTTGTTGTCGTAGCCAGGGTCTTCGAAGTCTTTGTCTCTTGGGAACACACTATGAAACGGATCAGTTACTAACTTATCAGTTTCTCTGAGCTGGTTAAAAAGTCCTTGACAACATTATAGAATGTCTCCTCTTAACAGGCTTTGTCCATATGCCCGCTTCATCAGATTCATGGCGTGGCCAGTGACTGTTTCATAGAGGGGAAGGCTATGCTTGTCAAAAGCGGTAGATCGCAGGTTGAGGAGCACGACAGGGATAACTTTTGGCCACGGGAGATTGAAAGCTTCTGAAAACTGCCAGTTGTGTTTTAATTGTACCGTTGGCATGCTCCAACAAGCCCAAGGACCGAGAGCAATAAGCGATGCTATGAAGATGCTGTGGAATATGATAGAGGATTGGATAAGAAGTGGTGGTGCAATGGGATATCACTCAGTGATAAGGAAACGTGAAACACTGCCCTTGGTGACAATATGGATGGACCTCGAGCCAATCATGTTAAGTGAAATAAGCCAGACAGAAAAAGTTGAAAACCATATGATTTCACTCATGTGTGAGATAAAAAAATGAAAGCAACCAACAAACATGACAGAGACTCCTGGGCATGGACAGTGGATTAGTGGTTACCAGAGGGAAGGCAGGAGGGGGAGGTAGATGGGGTCAAGGGGCCAAATATTTGGTAATGGAAGGAAATCTAACTTTGGGAGGTGGACACACAATGCAGTATATATGCAATATACTGTTGAATTGTACACTTGAAACTTATTTGGTTTTATTAACGACACCCCAATATTTTTAATTAAGGAAAATGATGTAGAATGAGCCAAATGTTACACATTAAAATAAGTGAAATAAGTCCATGAGTCAACTGTCAGTGGGAATCCTGGCTGTTTGATCTTAGGCCAGTTGATAAGCTTGCATCAGAGCAATTAATTCAGCTTTTTGGGCAGATCATATTTCAGGCAAATAAGAACTTCAAGTTCTGTCTAACATAGTCATTACTACAGAGCCGGCTTAGTCCCTGTTCATCTTTGCGATAAGATCCAACTGCGAACCAAATTAAGCCAGCGTTATCCATAGCCGTTTCCTGGAAAGCATTCCCATGAGCAAAACCGGAGTCGGTAAGTAACATGCAGTCCTGGGTGTCTTCGTCCTGTAAGGAAGCTATAAAGTTGCTGTTCCATGGAGCTAAAGTAATAGGAGGCAGAGAAAGTAGGAGTGCTTTGTAAGAAGCTTAGCGGCTGACCGAGTGTTGCTCAGTATTGATGGAGTTTAGCAAAGATTCACCAGAATGAGGGACATAAACGGTTAAAGGAGAGCCCGTCACTGTGTCTTCTGGTTGTTTGCATAACATGGCTGCAAAAGAGCGGGACTTCATGTGGGGAAGGAGCCTTTTGCTCCCAAGTCTGCTTGCTGGACATATTATCATGTAGGTCTACGATGATCTCCATGCTTCTCAGACTTTCTAAAGAATTTCCATCATTTTCATGTATAAAAGGAAAGATGAAATTTATGTTTATGGTGTGGCCAAGTGGAAACTTTAGATAATTCTTCCATTATAGCCTCTAAATCTTGTTTACTTAGGATTCCATTGGATTGGATCAGGTCAATCTGATTTTAATAAGGTGTGTAGAGGTTGAGCCACTAATGAACAGTTGGACCCCAGTTGCGACAGTACCAGCCCTGCAGAGCCCCTAAGCTATTTCTTAGTTCTTGGAAGAGGAAAGGGTATGATTCTTCCCAGTTTTTCAGGGTTAATTATTAGCCCATCTTTAGATGTAAGGGGGCCCAGGTGTTTTGCATGAGGCTAACAGAACTGAAGGTTGTCTTTTAAGACCATATGTCCTTTTATATCAACTAGCTGTCATAATAGGTAAATTGTGTCTTTTTTTGGAGTCTAATAATGTTCCAGAGCATGAAATGTAATCATTCTCATATGGGATTAGAGTGGAATCTCTGGGAAATTCAATATCCTTTAATCAGTCTTTAGTATTTGAGAGAACTATGTGGGCATCTTCATATATTTCTGGGGAATTACAGTCCAAGTAAATTGGTGATCTTTGCAGGCAAAGGCAAAGAGATATTGACTGTCTTTTTCTATAGGAATGTGGGAAAAGGCACAATGTAATTTTATTTCTGAGAAATACTGGCAGTCCACAGGAATGGTTGGTAATAGAGCATGTGGATTTGGAACCACACAATATCTGGGAGGAACTATATTTTACAGCTCTAAGATCCTGTACAAACCTCTGTCCTTTTCCATTAGGTTTCTTTACCGGTAGGAGAATTGGAAGGATGGGAGAATTACAGGGGCTTGTATGTGGAAGTATAAGCCTCCATTTAAATAATCTTGTGAAATGGATTTGATTCCAGCGAGCACATCAGGTCTTAAAGGATATCGATAATATTAAGTAGAGGCAAAGCGTCGTCAGTGGTTAATTTGATAGGAGGGGCCAACTTGGTCTTGCAGGTGTCTGTAGTGGAAAGTGCTGGCGTGTGTGATTTTACAAAATGGGGTCAGGAGGTCCTCTCAGTGGAAGTGACAATTAAGCAGAGATGTGAGTGAGATGAAGGAGTGAGTGAGTCAGATATCTGGGGAAGAGCGTGCCAGTGTGGGGGCTCTGGGGGTGAGCGTGATCTTAGTGTCCAAGGAGGCGGGAGGGCAGAGGGAGTGGGAGCAGGAGACGGTGAGAGGCGGCGAGGGCCTCTGTGGTCATGGAGAGGGGCTCGATTTTACTCTGAGGATGACGTGATGGCAAGCTGCAGGGGGCTTTGGAGAAAGCTTGGATTTTGGACTTTGGGAGGTGGTATGGTTGCTGATGAGGACATGGGAGTGGGTCTCTAGTGTGGGGGGGAGAAAAGTCTGTTGGATTCAAGGTCTAGGCTGAGGTCCATACCTTGCTGAGTTATCTCCCTGAATGATGATAGGATTAGAGGTGGAAAGTGGGGCAGTGAGTCAGTTGGTGAGTCTTTAATGAGTGGGGTAAAGGGAGCGGGGGATAAGAGATCAGTGGATGGCACAAAGAAAAAGGATGGCGGGGTGTCTGGCCAAGGGCAGGAGTTTCAAGGGAGCTGAGGGTTTTGATGAGAATGAATCATTTGAAAATTCCCATGGGGATGGGGAAGTCTTCCTCTCACTTCCTGTCCCTAAGCTATGTGGGACTTGACATTAAATGTCTCCATCTGAGTGGACAATAAGAGGAAGACACGAGGGGCAGCCAGGTTACCGTTAATGTAAGGCAGCTGAAGTCCCCTTGAGAGGGAGGTTAATGCCAGGGTTCTCAGTATGGGGCGAGTTTGCCACTTCGGGGAAATGTGGTGATGTCTGCTACAGCTGGAGCTGGGTTTTGCATTCCCTGGCCTGCGAGGCAGCTAAGTGTCATCACATGCGTGGGAGAGCCCCGCACAACACAGGCTTATCCCTCCATCCATTTGGGGGTCACCAGATGAAGGATTCAGGAGGTGTTTGCTCATCGTAGAACTGAAGTTCCCTGTCTTCCTCATTATTCCCTAATCTTTTTTGAGAAACTTTGACTTGATACAGAGTTACTCACACATGCACGTGCGCACACACATGGAAAGATCGTGTCTCCCTTGTTTTTGGTTGTGCACGCTACCTGAGGTATTGGAGAGCACTCCTTCGTTTTGGCTATTTCCAGTCATACCATAAGATGTGTAAAATGGGTCTACTGCAATAATCACTCTGGAATTAGGGATGAGGTTTTCTAGGTGTTTGGTTTTCGTTAGGTGCAGGCAAACTTAAGTTCTGTAGGGAAAAAAATCCTCTATTTCTCCTCAAAAAATGTCTTTAGAGACCAAAGAATGTTCCCTAGTGACCTAAGGGAATGGAGAAAATAGGCCTCTTTTGTCTTCCTTTGTCTTTCCACCTATCAGAGGCAGATTTTGAAATTACTTTTGTTTCACACGCAAAAATAGCAAAAGGCAAGAAAATTGCATTGCTAGTTTCTTGACAGAATTGAATATCTATTACGCATTTGAAATTTAGTTGTCATAACTAAAATTTAGACCTGGGCCTGGTTTTGTACAGCTCCAACCTAAGAACATTTTTTACATTTTAAAAGTTGTTAAAAACAAAACCAAACAAACAAACAGACAAACAAAAACAATGGGCAGTGAAGAGTTTGCATGGCCTTCAAAGCCTATATAACATTTATGATTTGGTGTCTTGACAGAAAGATGGCAGACCGCTGGTGTAAACTGAAATCTTATTTCCAATTGTGTCCATGATGTGAATGAGCCTGTGTCACAGAACTGCATTGTATTTTTTCAGAAATCCTGAAAATTTGTGTTGATGCTTCTTGCGTGCAAGTGGCCAGGTTTGCAGGATACTTGATGGCTCTCAGGGAGTTTGTGTTTTAGTAACAGAGGTAGGCGAATTGCACCAATAATTACTTAAAATGATTAATTACACAAAGGAACTTTGAAGGGAGCTGAACGAGTGTGGAAGGGGGTCATGAAGTCTATTCTGGATAAGTGGTTTTAATCTACATTTGAAGATCTGAAGACCGAATCCGCTAACCAGAGGGAGGGCCAGGAACAGGGCAAGAGCTGAAGCAACGGGCTGGCCCTGGAAGGGACCCTAGAGATGTTCCTTCTACCGAAGTCGGTTAATGCAGAAACCAGCTGCATAGATTTCTGGTGGATGATAAGTTAGAACGAGTGGGATCAAACATGAATTAGGGACTGGGCCTGTGGCTGTCAACTCTGGCTAATTGGAATGACCAATAAATATACCGAGGCCTGGGTCCCAGTTCCAGTCATCTTGGTGTTTCCCAGTGAGGCTAAGGTACAGCCGGGGTGGAGATCCGAGGGGTTAGGGGACCCAGGCCCTCTGGTGTCCCCAGCCAGTGGCGTTTTCTCTTTGCACCTCTGTTTCCTTGTCATTTTAAGAGAAATCATAAAAATGTTGGGACATACTTCAGAGCTATGTTTCTGGTGTGCATGTGGGAAAGTGTTCGAGTTTCTCTCTCTCACCTCTCTCTTCAGGGTGGCTGGTTTGGGCTCAGCTCCCTTCCCTTCCCACAGGTCGGTGCCTTAGTCTGCTCCTTGTGGCCCCCGGTCTCTCCCTGCGGCCCTGCCTGCGGGTGAACATCAGCCACGCACATTCCCGGCCCACGTGGTTGTCACTAACTGTCCCCGCAGACACATGCGCGGAAAGGAGGAGGAGGGCCACCAGTGAAATCCCAGAGGCCTCTGCAGTGGGAGAAGACGCAGCGCTCGCAGCGGGGGCACCCTCTCTCGGGGACTGGGAGAGAAGGCCAGAGCTGCCCGCTCCGGGCCCCCGGCTGCAGAGTTTCCTCTGGCCTCGGAAGACTGCTCTCCGGGTAGCCTTGGCGACCGGCCGAGCTGCTCCCCGGCTGTGCTCGCCCGTCCTCCCCCTGGGAGACAGCTGAGGAGTCGGTGCTCCCTTCTAATCGGCCTGTCTCACCTGCAGGGCGAACTCTGCTGGAGAAGCTGTTCAGCCAGCAGGAGAACGGACCTCCAGAGGAGGCAGAAAAGCTCTGCTCGCGGATCATTGCCATGGGCCTCCTGCTTCCTTTCAGGGCCTGCTTCAGGGAGCCGTGTACGCAGAGGGCCCAGTCGAGCTCAGCTCCGTTCGATGTAAGTAGGAGCAGCCGCCGCCGTGGGGCCTGCCTGCCCAGTCGCCTGCAGTTTTCAGAACATGTCCTGACGCGGGCCTGCCTGCCCTCATCCCCCCACCCACTCCGCGTGCCTGTTTCTGGGCTTTCCTCCTGTTTGACTGGGGTGTTCCCAAATCGATTGGTCCGCCATCCCTCCTTCTGGCCACCCCTGACCGTCTTCTGGCCTGCTTTAGCAAGTCATGGCTTTTCAGTGGCCGCGAGTCAGGGTTTCTGGCTCTGCTGTCAGGGACATTCCTCCAGAAGAAGCTCCGCAGGGCCAGCTCTGTTCTCACTGGGCCTCGGGTGTCCAGGGCCCCAGGATGCCATTTCGATGCACTCACAGCTCACCTGTGTACTAGGTACTGACAGTGGAGCAGCGTTGCCTGCTCCCCCCCAGCTGCCATCCACCGAGAGGGGGAAGACAGGGGACAGTCATTCAGGCTGCACAGTCATAATTCAGGACGAGTGCCCGCACAGCGGGTTATCCTTTTCAAGCCAGGGTATTGCTAACCTCTCAGGTATGTGGTGCGATGCCGATGGTGACTAGTATGTCCGAGACCATGCTGTATGTGAATTCTTGCAGATGAATTTCTTTAAGAAAATTCAAGGTTGGTTGGGCTCATTTTGTGTAGGTGCGAGTGAGGCAGAGTTCTCATCCGGATGGGTTCGTTACACTCGTTCTGCTGCTTCCATCTGTGCCCCCTTCTCTTAGAGACTTCTTTAATGAATATGCTGTTGCTCAAGGAGTGAAATGATGATGAGTTTTGAAAGACAGGGAAAACAAGCCCTGGCTGAGATGAAGATGCAGTAGTAAATAGTAAAATGTCTGCATGGGCTTGTGTTCTTTTTCCTCTTTTTGACTCACCACACCCTGTGGCCTTCTTTGGTCTTCCTTCACTATTAGGAAAATAAATCACATAGAATATTGGGAGACCATTTTGGTGACTTTCCACGTGAAGGAAGACTCCTCAGGATGTGCTGTGGACTTGTGCAGCTTCCTTTTTAAGACTTATCTGTGCATTTTTTAATGATCTGGCAGCTCTTGGGAAGAATTGTATGATTCAAATGTTTTCCTCCCTTTCCTTTGTCCTCTGCAATGGGTGCAAGGAGTACGGTGGGCTAAAAGTGCTGCAGAGCTGTGTTCCGAGGTGGAATTGAAGTGAACATGGTACAAAGGCAAACCCTAGCCATGTCTAATGCTCCCTTTTTGATTGAAACTCTTCCCAGGTTGTCTGCACGGTCCTAACTTAAAGCTCAGGGGTAGAGTCTTGTTCAGTAAATGTGGAGTTGGAGTAGACTGAAAAGAGCAGGATCATTCTAATCCTTTGTTTTTTAAAAAATCACTAACTTGGCTGCTTTGTCTCTCTTCCTGCTCCATCCTCGTGTGTTGGAGGCTGGTGACTCCTCCCAGCCTTGTTGTGGAGGGCGGTGGTGTGGCACAGAGAGTGAAAAGCAAACAACAGATAAATAAGATCCCTCAGTACGGTATGAAAGAATGTCCTGGCAACGGGGAATTTCTTTCTCCCAGCTTTGTAATGGTATTTTCTCTTTATTTTATTTGTTGGCCGTGTGCTCTCTACTTACTTCCCCTGCCAAACTGCACACAAAACAACTATGAACTAAAGGTATTCTATTAAGAAACTTTATTCCGTGCACTTAAACAGCATTTCAGTCACAGATCTGCGTGTGTGTGTGTGTGTGTGAATGTGTGTGTGTGTGTGTGTATGTGAGTTTGTGTGTGTGTGTGTGTGGTCGAGGTTTCCTTCCAAACACAGAAGTTAACGACATCACGAGTTCTGTGGACGGAGGTCTTCGATGGGGAAGAGGGAGGAGCGCACTTATCTGTGGAGACAGATGTTCCTGATTGTGAGTCTTTCTGCTGATTTCCAGAAAATGGCTGCTGGGAGGGTTTCTAACGAGCCTTTCCCTTGAGGACAGTTGCCCTTAGAGACAGAGTGCCCTGTGGGCATAAGCTGGATGCTGGCACTCCTCCTGCCTCTCTGTCTGAGCACCCTCTGCTAAGCTAAGCGCCCGGCCTCTCTCCTCTCTGCCTCTCTGTTCACATAGGTAGGTGGAGCAGTGGAGTGCTGATCTGGGAACCTGCTGATTCAGTTTATGAATTTGCCTACTTCAGTCAACTCCTTTGACATAGTCCAGCTTACTTCATCCATTTCAGAGCCTAACATTTTGCTTTAGAAATGCTGTACAAAATAGGAGAGAAATTCACATTTTTCTCTTAAATTTTGGCCTACTGAAGGGCAAAGAAATTTGAGCCATAATGTTAATTCATTCACAGATGTTTACCAAATACATTCTACATTGCCACGGATTATCTTAGGCTCCAGAGATACGCTGTTGAGCAAGAGAAATAAGATTCTTGTTCTCCTGAGATTCGTATTCTTGTCATGGTGGGAAGAGTGAATGGAGGTAGACTAGGGTGAATGCGGAGGGAACTCTCCCCCTCAGGACTCAGGAGGCCAGGTCCAAGTGAAAGTCATCCCGGGAAGTCCAAGTGGCAAGTCCAAGGCCAGAGGGGAGCCCACGCGTCACTCAGGAAAGCCACAGTCGCTGAAGTTTCATGAGTTGAGGACAGGAAGGATTTAGCAGCCAGAATGTTGAACGCCATAGAAAGAAAATGTATTTTTTTTTCTTTTTAGGTGCGAGCTTTTGTAATGTCTTGTGAAGGGGAAGAGTGTATTGATTCTAAATTTGACATGGATCGCTCAGCCCGGTCTCTGGGTAACAAGGGCAGAGGTAGGAGTAGGAACACTAAGTAAGGTACTGCAGTGGCTGGGCAAGGGAGACGGTGGCCGTAGCTTGGGCCAGGATGGTGGTGAGGGAAATACAGAAGAGGCGGGCTGTGGGGTGGGTTCCGGAATGAGAGCCGATGGCGCTTCCAGCGGGTTAGCTGAGGGCGCAGTGGGAAAAGGAACTCACAGGTGACTTGCTAGTTTGGGGGTTTCAGTAGTCGGGTGGATGGATGGTTGTGCCATTTTATTGAGATGGAGAAAACGTAAGTAGGAGGAAAATGTCTTAAGGACAGAACTGGCGCTCATTAAATGCTTTTTTTTGAATGAGATTCTGTTTATTTAGAATACCAAATTCTAGCATATTATCGGAAAAACACGAGCTGTTGATTTTGTGCTGAATGGAATGTTTTTGGCGTTGGGAGCTGATCAACATTAGGGCCGTGATACTCAACGTAATTTCAGTCGCCAGAAAGGCGGGCAACCCTTTTCAGAACCATGTTTTCACACAACGGAAAGAATGACCTTCTTTAAGGGCCTGACAGCATCGTCTGTGGTCCTTTTCCATATCCATCACTAATCTGAAATTATCGCTGATAGTTTTCTCACAGTTGCCTTTTGCTTTTGTTTGTTTGTTTGTTTGTTTTTGTTACGTATTTCAAATAGAATTCTAAGTAAGAACAAGAGAAAACACACAGAGAATACAACCCCCCTGACACCTGGGAACAAGGCAGGCTGTTGCTCAGCCATTGGCCAACCACAGGCCCCGGGCTCCTTGCCCGTTAGTTGTGAATGGAGGTCATTTTGCAAGGACAAGTTTGGTATGTGGCCTCTTAAGTTTCCCTTTCCTTTATTCATATCGTGGTCCCTTTGTCCTGGGACATGTTGGCCAGCAACTCTTTTCTAGCAACTGTATTTATCACACCTAATTGTTGACTATCCACGAGCAAGGTTGTCTAGGGTTTCTTCAGTCCTAACTGCCAGATATTACTTTACCTCTTGACATCACAAAAAAAAAAAAAAAAAAAATTAAAGCACATTTACTTAGCTCAAGGATTTTGGCAGGAGTATATGGTTAAACTGGTTTAATCTTTTAGAACTGGCCTTCCATGTCTTTCTAGTAGAATATATTTGGTTTGGGGGCTTTTTTGAGTTTAGCAGATTCATTGATTTTGCTAAATATGTAGTGATCTCTGTTCTTACGAGACGGGCAGGGGGTCTTTGGTGGGTATTTAAATGAACATAGGTTTTCATGAATGTATTAGTGAGGCTAGAATTAGAGGAAAGACATGACTATTCAGTCCTAAAGGGAATACAAGGAACACGATGTGAACCTGTTGAAACATGTCAGTGATGACTACCAACAGCAACCCCTGCAAGAAAACTAAGAAATTGCACTCTGTTCATCATCACCAGTAGTCAGAATGAAGACACAAGTGAACAAATAGAATCGGTTATTTGTATTTAAATTATTTATTTTTTCAGAGCAGAAAGAATACTAGTTGCTATTTAGTAAACCCACAGTCTTTTCCTGAGAAGTAGTAGAACCCATGACAGCTTTCAACTCTAAAAGAATATAAGTATATGAGTTTTTGGCTGTATTTTTATTTTTGAAACATTATTGTGTATACTACTCACTCTCAGTTCTTTTTATGTTAAATGTGGTAATAAAATTATATTTACTTTGCAGATGAGCTTTTAAATTTATTTCAGCTGCATATTTCTTTTCCTGGCAGACTGCTCTGATCTCAACATAGAAGTCAGTAGTAAAATAGAAGCTTTTATTTACCGAAATTCATGTTGTAGGCATGGTTTACATCTGTTTCATTAGCCTGCTAACTATTGCATTAATCCATGATGAGGAAGGTAGCAAAAGTAGATTAAGACTGTAATTCTTTCCCTCAGTTTTACTCATTTTATTTTTCCTTTTAATTTTAAGAACTTAAAAATCCTGTGGTGGTACATCCACGTGGGTAAAGAACAACTGTGCTGTGACTCACAGGCTGCAGGGCCCTGCCCCTGGCCCCAGGCTCCTCCTTTTAGCCCTGCTCTTAGGGTGGTTCCCCTGCTCTGGGCTAGAGGTTTCTGACTTTGGGATTTTTGTTTGCTGGTGCCATGTCAACATTACCATCACCTCTAGCTGTAACAGGTGAGTTAGGTGTGCCTGTCTCCTGCTTTTCTTTGTTCCTTCCAGTATAGTTAATATTGCTATTCCACTTTACCTTTAAGTAATTCTTATTCTAACCTAAGGTAACACCTTTCACCCTTTTTGTTTGTTTGCTTTTGTTCTATCAGCTTCAGATAAGACCTCCTGCCACAGCAGCCACTTCTGACAACTGGGCTAGTTAATTAGTGCCTCTACCTTCACCTCTCTAGAGTCCAAGCCCCTTGTACCTTCCAGCTTCTACCAGGCACACTTTTATCCTTAGAGAACATTTTTAAGATTAATATTTTATCCATAAATTTATTCTAACAGTTGAAAGGCATTTGGACATTGTAAACATTGCCCTGAAGACACAGTAGTGTGCTCTAGTTTCTTTCTCAATATCTCAGTATTATAGCCCCAGACTAGTCCAACAAGCTATTCCTGGGACCAAGTTCAAATGGGTTCTGTCATTATAATAAACAATCACTGTTCCAAAGTAGCCATATTTACTTTATTTTACATTTGGTTTATCCCTTATATAGAGATTTCTCATCTTGAACAACAGAGTTTTTGATAGTCTTTTCTTTTGGGGAAAGAAACATACACACATATATATTTTTTCCTCCTCTATATTCTCAATAACTGAGTTGGCACCTCATTCTCACCACTTAACAGCGTTCCTTCAGTTCTTCTTAAGACTACCACCATAGCCTTAATATTTGTCTATCCCTGTCCGCTCCCCCCTGCCCCAAACTCACGTGTTTGGATACTCACACCTAATGTGATGGTGATAGAATTAGATGAATGGGATTAGTGTTGCTGTAAGAGAAGTTACACAGGGTTTGTTTGCCATTCCCCCATGTGAGGATACAGTGAGAGGGCACCAGCTGACAACGGGGAAGAGGGCCCTCACCAGAGAACCAGGCCATGCTGGCTCCTTGGTCTCATATTTTCAGTCTCCGGGATTGTGAGAAATAAATTACTTTTGACTTTTAAGCTGCTGGTATTTCATCACAGCAGCCTGAATGGGCTAATGATTGACTTCCTTTTCTGATTTAGATCAGGTTCTTGATATGTAATTATAACTTGCATTTTTTTTTTTTAGCTCATCTCTTTTTTTCCCTACCCCATCCCTAGTTACTACAGACACAAAAATGGAAAGAAAGCCTCTATTCCCAACTGGCTTACATCCACTTTAAATAAATAAGACATTTAAATCAGTTATTGGAGATTAGTGGTTGAAGTGGTGTTCTAGTCAGACTGTCCTGGATTTGAGCGCTAGATTTCCCACTTTCTGTGTAAACTGATGTAAATGGATTAATTTCTTCTTCTTTAAAAAGAGGAGTGATATAGGGTTTCTGATTAAGAGAAAAATCATGAATACAAGTAACAAAAACAATAGAACACTTAGGGATACATTTAACAAAGGCGGTGAAGGACCTATACTCTGCAAACTACAAGACAGTATTGAAAGATACAAAGAAATGGAAAGATGGTCCGTGTTCATGGATTAGAGGAATTTACATTGTCAAAATGTCGATGTTCCCTAAAGCAATCTGTGGATTCAGTGTAATATTTATCACAATCTCAAGGGTGTTTTTCTCAGAAATTGAACAAAAAAAATCCTCAAATTTATCTGGAGCCACAGAAGATCTCAAATGGCCAAAGCCATCCTGAGTACAAAGAACATAGCCATAGGTATCACATTCTCCAACTTCAAAATATACTACAAAGTTATAGTAATAAAAACAGTATAGCATTGGCAGAAAAACAGACACACAGATTGATGGAACGGAACTGAGAGCCCGTAAATAAGTCCACACATATAAGAGCAGCTAATTGTTGACAAGGGAGCCAAAAGCGTACAGTGGAGGAAGGAACGTCTCTTTAGCAAGCGGTGTGGGGAAAACTGGCAATTGAATGAAACCGGAAGGCTCTCTTGCACCCTACACAAAAACTAACTCCAAATGGATTAAAGAGTTGAATGTAAGACCTGAAACAATAATATAAATAGAAGAAAACATAGGCACTGCACGTATGGACCTTGGTCTCAGAGGGATTTTGTGAATTTGACCCCAAAGGCCAGGGAAACCAAAAGCAAAAATGAATGAATGGGACTACATCAAACTAAAACGTCGCACAGCAGAAGAAGCCATCAGCAAAAGAAGAGGCAGCCAAGCAGGTAATGGAAGGTATTTGCAAACGATACCTCTGTTACGGGGGCTAATGTCCAAAACATATAAAGGACTCATAAGCTCAACAACGAAAAGCCAACAGCCCTGTTTACAAATGGGCAGAGGACCTGGACGGACAGGTTCCTAGGTAACAAGGAAGACGTTTGCATATCAGTAATCGTTCCTTACTGCAGGATGGACTTCATAATGGGCAGAATCCCAGCCCCTGTGTCTGTAGTCGTACAGTTCAGTGTGAATCGAAGGCTTTTAATACATATTTTAAAAACTGTTATTTCTCTGCCCTTCATCACATCTATTCTTATCCCTGTGATTGACAGTAATTTGTCTCAGGTTACTACTGCTCCGTGAATAGCTGTATGTCTGGATCCTGCAGAAGTTGGTGTCCAAGTTTTGATACATATGAGTATAAGCGTGTATGTTGAGATTATTTTGTTCTCCGTTCTCATATGTGACTTAGCGAATAGCTAATATGTGCTGCTTTTTGCATATTTTATTTTAGGCCAAAAAGGTGATTTACCCCCCTCTTCCCCCCTCTTACTATGCTGAATTCACAAGTTTTGTGACAAAGCAGTAGGATGCTGATTGTTATTCCCTCCTCACAAAGTTTTCTGAGCTGAGAAGAAATGTTCCCAGTACTTTTGGGCTTTTAGAATAGTTCCCAACCATAAAGTTAATTGAAGTGTTAGAAAACATTTTGAAAAACGCTTTAGTGGCAGTCACACTTTTTAAGGCAGCGACATACTTTCATCTCTGTGATGTCTTGGCTTTCACAAATGGCATTTTTGTCACCCATCTGACAGACCGTGTTGGGTGACTCGGAATTCATTTGGCATTAGTATGATGGACTGTTATTAAAACGGGTGACTCAGCCCCATTTTTCTGTCATGATTGTTGTATCCTTCTCCTAAATGCGTCCTGAATATGAATTAGTTCTGTTGATGTGACTCGCATTTCTTGCGGCCCTCCTTCTCTTATCTGAAAAGCCAGGAGGAAGGGTGAAATTGTAAATCTATGACAAAGCGAAGATGCCTTGGACTGAGAAAACATTACCCAGCCACAGCAGCTTCAAGGATTATTTTTTTCTCCTGGGTTTTACAGGACTTTGGAAACCTGAAAGAAGCGTTATTGCCTTTTTATTAACTTTTGGCAGAGTTTTTAAAGCTGGCCAGGTAGAAGGTATTTTAGGCCTTAGTAAATATTTTCTAGTCTTTGTCACAACTGCTCAGCTTTGACGCTGCAGTGTGAAAGCAGCCATAGGCAGAGTGTGATGAATAGCACGGCTGTGTATCCTAATCAAACTTTATTGAGGGAAACAGACAGCAGTCCGGATTCTGCCTGCAGGCTCTGGTTTGCAGACTCCTGGTTTACATTCAGGTGAGATACATACAATGTGCATTTATTGTGTAAATCTGCCTTTTCTTTCTGTCCCTGACCACATGTAGCCAGTCACCCATCAGTCACACAATGTTTATTGAATTTTTCCATGGAAAATGCAGATGGTCTCCCTGCGCTTCATTGCTTCTGTCAAAAGGATGAAATGACACAGTGGCTCCATTTTCAATGGGATCAATAGAAGAGTGCTGAGGTTTTTACTGGTCATTATGACTGGAACGTAAAGTCGCCGGGTGAGGTAGCAGGGCCAGAGAAGGTATCTTAAGAAAAGATGCTCGGTGGTACCAGAGCCATTTGTGAAGGCTTCTTGAAGGAAGGGCCTAGGATTTGGAATTCGGTCCTTGAGAGTGTCGGAGCCATTGGAGGATTATAGGTTGAAGAAATGCCGTGATAAGTTTCATATTTTAGAGAGAATGTTCTGGGTGCTTGTAGAGTATGGACCGGGGGGTCTTCTACGGGTATAGTGTGGAGGCTGGAAGATGCTGAGGAATTTCTGAGAGAGGGGAGGTACTGGCCACAGCTGTATGAGCAGCGGTGGGGATGCAAGAAGTACGATTCTAATGATCCTCAGGTGACCGGTTCTCAAGATGCAGTGGACGGATGTTGGAATCACCTGAGGGACTTGTGGAAACGCGTTGCTGGGCTCTGCCCCCAGAGCTTCTGATTCTGTGGTCTGGGGTGGGGCTGGGACGCCTGCATTTCTAACTAGTTCCCAGGTGGTGGTGGTGCTGCTGGTCTTGGACCACACTTTGAAAAGTGCTGCTGTGGAAGATGAAAATGAAGAGACTCAGGGGGCTGATGGACTATGTGAAGGTGAGAGAGAAGGCAGACACAGGTACCTGCTCACGTTCCTGGCTTAGGCGATGCTGTTTACTGTGTTTTAAACGCAGGAGGAGCAGAGTGAGAGGATGGTCCAATTTCGGGCTTACTGTGAGGATGTCTGAGGAGAGATGAGACGGTAATGGGGTATTTGAGTCTCGGGCCTGGGAGAGGTGGAGGAGCCTTCAGCCTGCGGGTGATCCCTGAAGCCCCACTATGTGTTGAAGAGGGCCTGTGGAGTGAGAAGCAAGGAGGGCCTGACGCACGGATGAACACAACGCATTGGACAAGGGTAAGAAGCTGCAAGGAGGCAGATAGAGAGCAGTCAGAGAGGCAGAACAACATAAATGATTAAAAAAAAAGACAGATGGAGTATTAAGTGGCATAAAATGTTGCCAAGAGGTCAAGTCAGATTAAGACTAAACAGCCATCACTGAAATTACCAAAATGATTGTGGTAGTCTCGTGGAGAGGAATTTGAGTGGGGTGCTGTGGGCGCTGAGGTTTGAATGGGAGGGTGAGGGGGTTGGTGAACAGAAGGGAGGTGAGGTGTGCTGGTGTGGGATTAGCCCCAGAGGTTTTGTGTCAAGGAGAAGAAAGACAGAGTGGGTTATGAAAGGTAATTTCTCTTTCTTTCTTTCTTTCTTTCTTTCTTTCTTCGTTCGTTCGTTCGTTCGTTCTTTCTTTCTTTCTTTTGTTGTTTCTTTCTTTCTTTCTTTCTTTCTTTCTTTCGTTCTTTCTTTAGTTCTTTCTTTCTTCTTTCTTTTGCTTTCTTTCTTTTTTTTTCTTTTTTTTTTTTAAAAAAGAATGGGGAAGGTGTTAGAGCACGTTTTGATGCTGATTAGAGGGATCCAGTAGAGAAGGAAATGTTGATCATTAGAGAGAGAAAGGAAAATTGATAGGGTTTTGTCCTGAGAAAGCCACAAGGCATGAGATGTGAAGCACAGGTGCGGGATGGGCCTGGGATAGGGGCAGGGAAACCTGTGTGTGTGGGAGAGCTTGGGAAGGAGGGGGCAGATGCAGACAGACTTTTTTAGGTTGATGATGGGAAGTTCAGGGAGTGCTGCTGGCTTCATTGTTCTCTGTGAATTCAGAGGCATCACCTTCTCTTTGGGGTGATTAGGGGTATGTGAGGCCAGGTGTTTAAAAAGTGTGTGGACGGCGTTTCATTTGGACATGACAGGAATGGGACCGAGAGCTGAAGAGAATAACAGGGATGTCTGATGGGGGCCAGCTGATATCTTGTGGTTTTCGACTTTTTCTGTCTGGCTTACTTAGCTTAGCATGAGTATCTCAAGGTCCATCCATATTGTTTCAAATGGCCGTGTTTCATCTCTTCTTTTGGCTGAAAAATATTCCATTGTGTATATGTGCCACAGCCTCTTCAGCCAGTCGTCTGTGTATGTCTGGAAAAGTCTTAATTTCTCCTTCGTATCTAAGGAGAGCTCAGCTGGATACATCATTCTAGGCTGGTGGTTCCTTTCACTTAATGGCTTAAATGTTTGATCCCATTCCTTTCTGGCTTGTAAGGTTGGCACTAAGAAGTCCAGGGATAAGCTAATGGGTTTACCTTTATAAGTTACCATTTTTTTTCTTTCTGGCTGCTTTGAGAATTCTTCTGTCGTTGATTTTTGACAATTTTAATACATTGTGTCTTGGAGAAGGCCTTTTTAGGTTGAGATAATTGGGTGCTCTGTGAATTCTCGAATTCCAAGCTCCAGCACATTCCTTAGATTTGGGAAATTCTCATCAACTATTTGTCTGAAAACGCTTTCTAATCCCTGTTCCTTTTCCTTGCCTTCGACGATCCCCATTATTCTTATGTTTCTTCTGATGGTATCAGCTAGTTCTTGAATTTCTCTTTCATTATTTTTCATTCTTCGGTTTCTCTATTCTTTCTTCTGATTTATTTCTAGATTTCTGCCTTCGATATCACTGATCTTTTCGCC
Organism: Cynopterus sphinx; assembly: GCA_030015415.1. NCBI lineage: Eukaryota > Metazoa > Chordata > Mammalia > Chiroptera > Pteropodidae > Cynopterus > Cynopterus sphinx. The sequence goes on from JAKZJJ010000089.1 coordinate 160,648, forward strand.
ATTTTGTCAGCTCTGTTTCCCAGGCCTGCTATTTCATCTTTCAACTTTTGCCCTGTGTTCTTAATCTCCAGAAGTTCTATTTGGTTCTTCTTGAGGATTTCAATCTCCTTGCTCTGCTTATCTAGTTGTTTCTTTCAGTTCTTGAAATTGTTGATTTGAGTTGTTTTGAATCTCATTGGTTATTTTTTTTTTTTTTGGAAGTACCATTCTGAATTCTCTGTCATTTAAGTTACATATTTCTGGGTCTGTAAGCTTATATCCTGGAGATTTTTCTTTTTCTTTCTAAGATGCCTTGTCCTCTTGGTTGTTCATGGTGTTAAATGGACTATTTCTCCTCCTGGGCATTAATGGAAATGTATTCAGCTTTTTTCCCAGGAAGATTTATTATATAAAGGTTTCTTAATTTTAGCTTGCTGCAAAGAAGGCACTTTTCTTTTGGTTTCCAATAGGTGGCATCTAGCCTCTTGCTCCCCTACTTTATATAAACTTTTAAAAATACATTTTAATTTTCTGATAGATATTTAATTCTGTTCACTGTCCTCAGTTTCAGTCCCTGTCAGTGTTAGCAACAGTTTCGGTAATGTTTGCTCAGATTCCCCGGGACCCTGTGGTGTTTTGTCTTGGAGGGTATGGGGGAGGGGCCCTCTAGTTTGGGGATTGGGAGCTGTGGCTCAGCCTTGGTTTTGCAACCACAGTCACTAAAAATCAACTGTTGTTTCTCTGCTGGTCGCTCCTCTGCTTTTTGCCCTGGTGATTGGGACCTAGATCCAGTGGGCCACGGGAGGCTCACAATGTTCCCAGGCAGGGCTTTTCAGCTAACTTGCTGCTCCTTCTCTCCTCCCTCCCTCCTGCAGGGAGCTCCAGAAGCTGTGAGAGGCAGTTTCAGTCTTGTCAGCATTTGCTCAGATCCCTCTGGGGCTCCGCGTTAATCGATCTCAGAGGGTATGCGGAGAAGGTTCCACTGGGTTGGGGGTTGGAGGCTGTGGCTCAGCCTAGGTTTTGCAGCTTGGGCTGGTAATAATGAGCTGCTGTTTCTCTGTGTTCCCACTCCGCTTCTCTGCTTTCTGTCCTGATGACTGGGCCCTGTTGCCGGCTGCTAGAAGTTCTGGCACATCTAGGGTTGTTCAGGGTTATTCAGGGAAGTTCAGGGAAGTTGCCGTGCCTTCACCACTCCCCCTCCTCCTACAGGGAGGTTGGGTGGCTGCGAGAGCAGCTCCTTTATCTATGGCACCCGGGGTCTGACCTGTAGTAGTTCTCATGTGCAGATCCCATGCTCAGACATACTGGTGTGCAGGTTGGGTAGTTTTTATTGAATTTTAGATATTGACCTTATGGTGGTTTCAAGGGGAGAGATCTAGGGATGTCTCACACTCTGCTATGGTTTTCCCGTGTTTTTTTCAAGCCATGTGTCTCTGTGTTGTACACACCTGATTGATTTTGATTTTCAATAGAACAGTAGAATGTCAAAACTGGAGAAGACCTTAATGATGATTTAATTCAGGCCAGTTCTCTTACATTGACAAGGAGGTCACTGAGACTCAGAATGGTGAAGTGACTTGTCTGTGGTTGAAACAGTTTTGGCAGAGTCAGAATTGTAGTCTCCTGACATTCGGGTCACTTGGCTTTTTTTCATGCCATGTCATCTCCGTTAGAGGAGCACCTTCTTCTGCTTGAAATACATTCAAGCTTTCAGCATCCTCTTTGTGGTTCATGGTCCCTGTGCAGTCACTAAATGAAGTTGGGTAACGTCCATTTCTTTAATTATTCTGTAATTTCTGGGTCAGGTGAATGTTATGAAGAATCTTGGACATGTCTAGGGACATTGAAAAAGAAGTTGGAGATCAAAAATACTAGGGACTGGAAGATGGGTGACAAGTTAAGGGAGTGGTGCTTAGTATCAGTACCCTGAGAAATCTGCATGGCAAATAGGGACCAGAAAATATACTGTACGTACTGTGGTGAGATGAAGACTTTAAAAAGACATGTTTCCCATGATCCTTCCTGTGGAAAATCTGGTGTCAGTAATTCCCTTGAGAGCAGCTGCCTGGGAGGAGGGCCATTTAGATTAGAGACTGAGGGGCTGACTTTGGGAGCAGATCAGAAATGCATTAGTTTTCTGTAAGTTAGAGGTAGGTGGCCAAGTTGTCGTTGCTGTTTTCTCGTGCTTAGGTCCTCAAGGGACCAGTTAGGTCATATTACAGGTCCCACTGACCCCATCAATGGCAGGAGGATAGGGTATCCTTGCAAAAATTATCTTAAAGCAGAGCCAAAATACAATTCTGAGTTTAGAGATTTTTAGGATGGAATTACTTTGAATCTGAAAATTGCCTTATTGTAAATATTGATTTTATGTTGCGTATATATTTATTGAAGGCTGATAGGGAAGAGGACTTCTGAAAAATGGAGGAAACCTATGTTGCCATGATCACAACATGTGGTGGAAAAAAGCATTTATTTTCAGTATTACATAAAAATGCAACCAAAACCTCAAAATTCAAGCTAAGGTTCAAGGCAGAAATCTTGTGTTATGTACCTACAATGCTGCAACTGTTCTTTTTTTTTTTTTTGATTTTTAAATTTTTAATTATATTTGGCATATAATAATATATTAGCTTCAGGTGTAAAACACAGTGATAAATTCTGTTACCCTTCTGCAACCATGCATAGTTATTACAATATTATTGGCTATATTCCTTTGGCTCTACCTTAATCTGTATACCCAGTTTGGTACTGTCAATTTGTACTTATTAATCTCTTCCCCTTTTTCAGCTACTCCAAACCCCTTCCCATTTGGTGACCATCAAAATGTCATCTGTATCTATGAACTTGCTTCTGTTTTGTTTATTTTGTTCCTCAGATGCCACATGTAAGTGAAATCATGTGACATTTGTCTTTCTCTGACTTATTCCTCAGCATAGTACCCTCTAAGTCCATCCATGTTGCAGAGGGCAAGATTTCATTCTTTTTTAGGGTTGACTACTATTTTATTGTACATATTTCTACCTCTTCTTTATCCGTTCATCCACTGATGGATACCTAGGTTGCTTCCGTACCATGACTGTTGTAAATAATGCTGCAATGCAATGAGTAGATGTATTCTCATGTCCCTTCAAAGTAGTGATTTGGATTTCTTTAGATAAATACCTAGAAGTGGGATAACTGGGTCCTTCCTAGTCTTTTGTTATGGCCTTTGTTTTAACGTGTATTTGGTCTGGTATAAGTACTGCTACCCCAGCTTGTTTGTTTGTTTCCATTTTCATGAAACATCTTTTCCCATCCTTTTGAGTCTGTGTGTGTTTTTCTGTCTGAAGTGAGTTTCTTATAGGCAGCATATGGAGGGGTCTTGTTTTCTTATCCATGCAGCTACCTGTATTTTGACTGGAACATTTCTATATTACATTTACAGTGATTGTTGATAGATATGTAGTTATTGCTATTATATTCAGATTTTTTAATCTTTTTTCTTCTTAAAGAAGTCTTTCCAATGTGTCCTATTAATACTCCTAGTTTTTTCTTGTCTGGGAAGCTCCTTTTCTGTCCTTTGATTCTAAATGATAGCTTTGCTGGGTAATCTTAGTTGTGGATTCCTGGGTTTTTGTAACTTTGAATATATTTCATGTCATTCCCTTCTGCCCTGCAGTTTTTGTCAAGATATCAGCTCCCTGGTAGGTAACTAACTGCTTTTAAGATTCTTTGTCTTTAACCTTAGACATTTTAATCATGATGTGTCTTGGTGTGGACTTCTTTGGGTTCACCTTGTTTAGGACTCTCTGCACTTCCTGGGCTGGTATGTCTGTTTTCTTTGCCAGGTGAGGGAAATTTTCTGTCATTGTTTTACAATAGCTTTTCAATTTCTTGCTCTCTCAATCCTGGTATCCCTATGGTGCAAATGTTGGTATGCTCAATATTGTTCCAGAGGCCCCTTAAACTATCCCTATTTTTTTTTTTTTCCTTTAGGCAAGGCAACCTTTGGTTGACCTCACAGATTGCAAGTACCTTGTAAGCTTACTTATTATTTTTTTTTAATTTATTATCCCTTATTATTTTTTTTTAATTTTTTATGCCTACAGCATCTGTTCTTCCTAGGTGATCTCCCATCTAAGTACTAACCAGATCTAACCCTGCTTAGTTTCCCAGATCAGAGGAGATCAGGCTTGTTCAGGGTGACATGCAATAGATGGGATTCTTTTTTCTTATTGCTGTTCTGATTGGGTGTTTTCTGATACCTTAAATTCTAAATCATTAATTCAGTCCCTGGCTTCATCTAATCTACTGTTGATTCCTCCTTAAGGCATTCTTCATTTCAGTTATTGTAGTCTTCATTTCTGACTGGATCTTTTCTATGTCTTCTATCTCCAATTTATGTTTTTTTATCTCCTTGTTAAAGTTTTCCATTGAGTTAATATACTCTTCCCCTCAGTTTCTTGAGCGTTTTTATAACAAGTGCTTTGAACTCTGCATCTGGTAGCTTGCTTATCTCAATTTTGTTTAGTTCCTTTTCTAGAGTTTTGTTTTATGCTTTCATTTGGGAAAAATTTCTTTGTCTTTCATTTTGACTGTCTTCCTTTGTTTGTTTCTATGTATTAGGCAGAGCTGCCAAATCTCCTGATCCTAGTAGAATGGCTTTATGTAGTATGTGTGCCATGGGGCCCAGCAGCACAGTCTTTCCTGGTCCCTTGAGCCAGGTGTTCCAGGTGTGTCCCTTGTATGGGTTATGTGTGCCCTCCTGTAGTAGCTGAGCCTTTGTTGTTGTTTGCTAATCAGTGGGAGGGATTGACCCTCGGGCTTATTGGTTAAGAGGACTGGCCATGCCAGTGGAGGTCGTGTTGTGCAGAGGCTGACCCTACAGAGCAGGATATGCTTTAGCCCGGCTCAGTTGCCTGCCTTGTCTGCCCCTTTGTTGTGTCATCCTCAGGTGTGATCCTACGTGATGCTCCAGCTCAGACTGAAGCTGGCCACTGGTCATGCAAGTCTGGTTTCTACTGGGTGGGACCCTGGCAAAAGCCAAATTCAGCTGCAGCCTGTGCCCTGTCCAGGGTTGTCTAGCACAAGCCACCAAACAGTTCAGATGGCTGCCACCCACACTGGGCTTAGAAGGACCTCGAGGCGCCAAGCTGCAAACCAAGCTTCAGCCATTGCTGGGCTTGGGGCTGCTCAGCTAGAAGCATGGGGCACCCCGAGGCCAGATGCTACTTGTTCAGGTTTTTTGAACCTGTGAGAGATTTTAGGAAAGTCCACAGCATGAACCAAGACAGACCTTTTGCGTGGAAAAGCCACCAGAAGCAGCTTAGGTAGCCAGCAAGTTTGGGGGTGGGAGAGTCTAGGGAATCACCAGGGCAGGGTGACGATTGTGAGCCACTTTGATGGAGACGCAGATATGATGCCTGACTGGCAGTGGGGAGGGCTCAGCAACGGAAAAGCGCCCTCTGCCAGCTCCTCTGTCTGGGAGAAAGCTGCCCCTCCAGCTCTGGCCCCGAAGCCAGGCCATCAGTTCCTCCCTGGGTATCCTTGGTTCCTATAGAGCTGCTGCTTGAGCTAGAGCTCAGAACGAGCGAGTCCATCAGGAGTGAGTCCATGCATGGGCCCCCTTAGAGGAATGCCTGGAGCTCCAGCCTCACTCAGCCAAAATCTCCACTGGTTTTCACAGTGAGAAATTGTGGGAACTTCTCCTGCCAGCACATGCCTTTTGGGCTGGGGAACCTGATGTGGGGTCGGGATCCCTTGCACTTCCAGGGGAACCTCTTTCCTTGAGGTATTTCTCCCAACTCTTAGCCAACACACATGGGTGTGGGACCTGTCCCTTTTGAGTCTCTGCCCCTCCTACCCATCTTGAGGTGGCCCCTTCTGTGAGACTCCTGTTGTAGGACCTCTGGTCAGCTAGACTTCAGGTGACTCCCAATTATGACAGTTCTGTGGTTTAATTGTAATTTTTATGTGCTTGTGAGAGGACTTAGCACAGCATTTACCTACTCCACCGTCTTGACTGGAAGGCAGAACGCAGCAACTTGACACAGTAAATGCCAGCTGAGGTCACTCACAGAAGACTGGTCCTGAGATTATTCAGGAAGCAGCACAAGCTCTTTGAGGTGTTACCTGTTGGTGCTTCTGATTGATTACTCTCCTTCCCAGGCATAAATTGTGAAACAGGCAGTGGCCTAGGTCTGCTGCTTTTCAAGTAATTAGAAGAAGATACTTACAAATAAAACATCTGGTTTGCTATCTAATAAACACATTTTCTCTCAATATAGCTGTGTTGATTTGCTGAATTAGCAGACATCAATCTGATAGCAATACTGTGCCATTTCATTTTCAGCTGGCTCTGAGGATCATCAAAACAGAACCAAATTATTTCCTTCCTTAAACATTTCTCTTTCTGTTTTTCTTAAAAACAAACAAACATTCCTCAGCAACATTTACAGAAAAGCGAAAGTGGCCTTGGGTCCCCATACACAACATCAGGGAGCTTTTCTTTCCCTTTTAAAAAGATGTTTCCCAGAGTAAGCCTCCGTGGAGTATCTTTCTACAGCAACGTAATTAACAGCAACAGCAAAAACAATAGCAGCCAGCATTTAGTCAGTGCATGCTGAAGGCCAAACACTGTGCCAATAAGTGGATCACTTCGGTTGATTTAATTTAAATTAGTTATTGAATTCTACTTCTATTGTGTGATGTGAAACTGAGACTAGGGTAACTTGCCCAGTCACAGTTTTGTAATTGGCAGAGATGGAACTCCAACCCAGGAAAGCCGACTCCATTATCTTCCTTTTGTTCACCTTCCTCGGCTAATAATCTATTGCTACATGCCATTGATTCAAAACAGCCAATCTCTTGTTAAATTCTATCGATTCAAAGGTATATGTATGTAGAAAATGTGGCCCTGTTTTCTGTTCCATTGCCTTCATCTTGTGCCTGGGCTAATGCACTGGCCTCCTAAGTCGTCTCGTGGTTCCATTCTTTCCCCTTCCATTTCCTTCTCCACCGAGGTCTGATCATGTCACATGTGCTGGAGATGCTATGCCTTAGTGTAACACCGAAGCTTTTACTCATGGCCTACCAGGCCCTCCGTTAGCTACCTCCTGGCTAGATCTGTAGCTTCATCCTCTGCATTATTTTCCTTAGAGGTGAGCCTTCTAAAAGGCTGACTAATTCTTGGGGTCCATTTCTGGAGAGTCTGGTTGACTAGGTCTGAGGTAGGATTCTGGATGTAGGAATTTTTGATCAGCTGGGCTTGGGAAAGCCTTCCTCTAGAAAATGTATTCTTTTGACTATTAGATGTGGAAGCTGCTCTTGGCCTTTATATTTCAACTCCAGGGAGGCCCTCCCTTTGAATTCTCAAGAGTCTTAACTCTGCTGGTGAGAAGTGCTGTGCTAGAATTTAGGTTAATGATGGAACATTTTCCCTGGCTTGCTCATTAAGGCTTTGGTTCATTTTTTGTATGTAATTGGTGAACTGCTAAGCTGAGAGAGGAGGGCATGAGAGAGGAAGATGGCAAGAGAGGGAGAAAGGGAGAGTGGGAGGGAGGGAGAGAGGGAGAGAAAGACAGAAAGACAGAAAGACAGAGACAGCGACAGAGACATTGATTGATTGATTGATTGATTGATTGGGAGAGATTGAGAGAGATTGAATTGGTCTCCAGGTAGTTCCTAGAAACTTCAGTGGTACTAATGCTGCCTTTAATTCCTTATAGGAACTTTCTCTGTTTCATTCTTTTATTGTTCTTATTTGGAAAACAACAACAACAACTTGAGATATGAAATACAGATATTCTGACCTGGAAATGTAACTGAATTTTAAAACCCTCTCTTTAAAAAAAAGCATATTAAATGTAATCTTATATATTCGCTGTGACATCAGGCCTATCCCCAGAAATTTTTTTCTTTTGCTTCTTTCTTTATATATGTTCTTTAAGCATGTTCTTTTGAAATGTAATCGAAAGTATAAGGAGTTGTGGAACATTGAAGTGACAGAATATTAAGACAGAATAAAATTAAAGTTTCAAGCAATTCTGTACAAAAATTTTAAAACGCTTTGAATTAGCTGTCTGTAGGTTATATGTTCTAGGTTAAGAAGTCATTATGGAATGTATATATGGACATAGATAAAATTATTTTTGTAGGTTCCTTTTTTACAGATATGTTTACATCTTATCACACATACCAAGTATTTCCAATTTGATTCGTAAACTATTTAATTGTATACCATGTGTTCGCATAAACCAAGCAAGGAACTGTTATTATTACATCATTCCATGTATGTATTCTGTTAAAATCCCAAGCAGTTCTTCCACAGTTCTTTATTCTATCACAGTGTTAATTTCTATACTCCTATTTTTGCCGAAGAGAATATTAGGTTGACATTTCCTCTGGGCATGTCTCTGAGCTCAGCATACATGAAATATAGCAACTGAGGTGCTAAATTTCAGTCAAAAATAGAACTCAGCCTCTTTTCCAAGTTCCTTCCCATTCATGCACAGGGATCCCAGAATGAAATGTTTTGCTCTGCCCTCTGCTGGTTACTTCAAATTATGGAAAGAGAATTCTCAGAACAGTTTTAATTTCCAAGTTTACAGACTGTCTCTGAGACTTCTTAAAATTTCAGCACTACAAAATTAATAGTTTTGGTTTTTAAAACTGAAGAAAACTTTAGTAAGTCTTGAAAACTGAAGAGGAATGGAAGCCCTATACATTGCTCAAGAAAATAGCCTTTGTCGTGTCTTTCTCCAAGTACCGATGAAAACAAATATGGATATAGTTAGGGTTAACAGTCATATTAGAGAAAATAATTACATGTTTTACATGCTGATGTTGACAAAGGTAAAGGATTTTTTTGGTATGTTTTTGAAGCGGCACTTAGTGAAAGCTCTCGATAACTACCTTAAGTTGAGTTTTAGCTTAGAGGAACACAACTTCCTTTTTAGATAAAACAGAATTTTCACTAAGTTGAATTTGCTCAACAGTTATCTCCTTAGTTGAAGGATTAACTCTTATTAAAATATTATTTAAAAGATTTGTACAAAGATATTGTAAAGGAGCTAATATCAAGAGTATAAATATCGTGGATCCTTATAGATATGATAGGCTGCTACAAAAGCAAATTTGAGGTCAACCATCTATCAGACATAGTCATACAGTGTTAATGAAAAACAGTCTCTTTTGTATTTTACTAATGACTACTGATTAAGTAAGTCATCAGCTTATCCCATGGTCTCCTTAGCTATGAACAGGAAGCAATATCTGTAAGTATGAGGAAAGTTTTTGCAAAGGAAGACCAATTACGTGAAGCACAATTAAGTCACATCGCACTCAGAACCTTGTTGAATGATGGCTTTAATTAAGATCACACTGACATTTAATAATAATTTGAGACTAAAATCCTGCTAAACAGTAACTGAGCTAGGTATTTGAGAACTGAGTTTGTTTTCAAACTTGTTACTCATTAACCTCACTGGTAAATAAGTCCAACTGAGTGATTTCTAAATGACAATATTCAGACAGTTTATGAATATTTACTTTGCTGAGGATTTTACACATCATTCGATTCTCATGAGCCCCCTGGACGTATTATTATGTCTGCTTTAGAGAGAGGGAGACTGGACATTGTCATCAGCAGAGAGATGGTTCCCATCTCCTGCTGAACTCTGAAATGCCTGCTCTTAACTATTGAGCCTGTTATGCAGAAGTCTTTGAGTCTGTTTTAGAATAATGGTTACAGGCTATGAATGCAAACGTGGTAGCATTTCACAAGTATGGTCAAAGGTAAAGGCAAAAGCACTAACAGGAGCTTTTCCTTTGTCAGCAGCTTCCGAAAATTAGTAATATGTAGTAGAAACAAGATTAAGCTAATAAACTATCTCCCCTTTGGGATAGGATGGAATTTGTTGGTTCCAAAGTCCCAGCTGTTACTTTAAGTCTTTGGTTTTTAGAAATGGCTTGTTCAAAGTCGCTGCTTTATTTGGTTAGTTATATTTGAGCTCTGTATACCAAAGCACTGCTTGTTAAGGTAGGCCTCAGCTTACAGTGATGGGGATAATAGTTGGAACTATCATGGCTCCGTGAATTAATTTCCCTTCTAAACACCATCCACGCACTCTCCTTTATAAGTAGAAGAGCACATTGCAGATCTTTCATTGCCTTCCAGGTCATGGTTGGTGACAAATGTTAAGGCTGAGCCTTTGTTTTAGCTCCTCTTTCTGTGATAAGAGAGTCAACAGGCCGCTTGAATATATTCTTTACTTCTGCTTGGTGTGTGTTTTTCTAGAGCAGATGATCAAACCTCACCTTCAGCTTTGAGAAAATGTAAGCTCCAGTTTGTCATGGCTAGATTCTGAGGCAGGGGAGACGTACAAAACCAGAAATGCAGCATTGAGCTGATTAAGAAAGTTTCATTACAGGCATTTAGATATTCCTCCCCGCAGGCTGGGTAGAGGTAGGTTTTAACAATAGCTTCTGCCACCACTTCTGTGTGGGAGAAAGCCACGCTTTTAGCCCTTACCCTGAAGCCAGCCAATTTAGTTCCTCCCCATATGTACCTGGCACCTTTCAGACTGCTGCCCCAGTGCTGGAGCTCAAAGCGAGTGAGTCCATCTGTAATAAGACCGCATGCCGGCCCTGTAAGAGGCACACCTGGGACCACAGCCAGTTCACTCAGCCAAAATCTCCATTTTTCACAGCCAGTGTTACGTGGACTTCTCTTTTTGGCCCTGGAATGCTGGGCTGGGGAGTCTACTGTGGGGCTTAGACCCCTTTCCCCTGGGGTCCTCCACATTTTTTATTGCCACATGTGGGTATGTGACCAGCCTGATCTGTGTCCCCATTTCTCCTACCAGTCTCGACATGGCTTCTCCTGGTTGTCCTTAGTTGTATGACGTCTGTTCAGCTAGACTTGAGGCCATTCTCAGTGATGATTCTTGTAGTTTACTTAAAATTTTGTTGTGGTCATGAGAAGAGGCAAGCACAGTGTTTACCTATTCCACCATCTTGACCAAAACTCATGAACTCATTTTTTAACTCATTTTTCCCCTCCTCTCAAAAAGTTTATTTTATTCCTATTAATTTAAAATTGTGTTTTTTAAAAATCAGACCATAGTATTTTTTTGAAATCTGCTCTTTTGTTTTTCTTTCCTTTGGATCATCGAATCTCATAGCAACAGTAGGTAGCGGTGGTGTGTGTGTGTTTGTGATGCGTGTGTTTTTTCCAGCAGCAATTTCATAGGGTCGCTCCTTCCCAGGTGCTCTTCTTCCTGGACCTGCTCCCATATCACTGGAAACTTCAGCGCAAAGGACCTATTTCTTGTGTCTACTTTTGGTGTATGCTGGAGGGTTAGGTCTAGATAACATCCCTAGAAAATAAAGTTATGCTTGAATACCAATTTAAAGAATTTTGTTTCTATGATAGATGATTGGTATTCTTTATCTAAGATGATTGGTATCTAAGGTACATATATACAATGTAATATTAGTAAGTCATAAGAAGAGATGAGATACTGTCATTGCAACAACATGAATGGACCTTGAAATAATCATACTAAGTGAAATAAGCAGACATAAAAGTTGAAAATTACACGATATAACTTATATATATATGTTTATAAACCTAAAAGCAACAAATGAACAGGACAAACAAACAGACTCATGGAGGTGGACTATATAATTGTGGTTTCCAAAGGGTCAAGGGTGGGGGGAAAGGGGAGAGGTAGACAGGGTCAAGGGGTTCACATATAGTAGGGTAGGAGGACAGTGAAGTGGATAAAGGGATCAAATATATGGTAGCTGAAGGAAACAGAACTTTGGGTGGTAAACACACAATAGGATATACAGATGTCAAATGATAATGTACACCTGAGAATTATATAATTGTATTAACCAGTGTTACCCCAATAAATTTAATTTGAAAATAAAATAAGTAAATGAGGAATAAATACTCAAAAAAAAAAAAAAAGAAGGAAAGAAAATTCTGTTTCTGGAACCTTGGTTTCTGTATTATGCAGATCTGTGCAGAGATAGGTTTGCTATTGTCATATCATTTCTCAGCCTTTTGACCTGGAGTTTCTATCTTAATACTCATTACCTCCTATTCTCCTACTCAGAGCTGTCAGCAGTTATTAGAGTGAGCCACAAAACAGTGGCCATAAAGTCCACTGAACTTTTAAGAGGCCCAGTGCAAGCTGCCTGCTTACTCTTTACTGCTTGACGGACACTTCATTTCTTGCAATTACTGCCTGTTGTTGGCCCTTTCCTGTTTCAAATGCCTTCCCTTCTTTTCAGCAGTCATCCAGACCACTTACTCTGAGCTGGGACTCCTTCTACTTTTACTGGGAAGTTTGCAGTTTTATGTGATCTTCCTCGGTTTCCCCTCATATGGACTAGCTCATCTTGCACAAGTTCTGAAAACATTGCTTCTACTTTTCTACCACTATTTGTCCTTTCTTATTCAATTTCCAGCCCCATCAGTGTATTGAAGGGATTTCTGAAGCGATGTCTGTTCCCCTTAGTTTTGAGAATTCATCTTTCTTTACCTGTAGTAGGAGTTGAGGCAATTTGTCAGTAAGTTCTAAAAATCCTTGTTCATCACCCTGCTGCAAAGCACTCTTTTTTCTCCTGTTTTCTTCTTGCTGCTAAATACATGTTTCTAAGAGTAAAGCCCTTAGTGTGCTCTTCCACACCTCCTCCCCTACTCTTTGACTTTACACATACATTTGTATATGCTGCTGACTTTTATACAAGATCCAGTCACATTCACAAGCTCTAATTGGGCCATTTTTCTGCCTGCGGAAACCCAGTATGTTAGAGTCAACACACCTGAAATCAGACTCGGTTGCAACATGCCAAGTGGTCTTACTAGGAGTGGCATTCATAGTCTCCCTTTCAAGGACAAAACCTCGGGTTCCACCTGCACTGATGACACTGTGGCTTCTTCCCTATGTCCAGTCAGCTGGGGGATTCACCACCATCTGCTTTATGCCTCTTTTCTGAATTATTTCCCTTATTCCCCATCCCTCTACTTATTATAATCATTGTTAAAATGATAAGGCCTGTTTTTTTTTTTTTTTTTACTTTAAATCTCAAACATCACCACTGTCTCCCCATTCCTACCTAATTTACAATTTACTACGTTTCAGGGCTTTCCACACTCCTTACTTCTGTTTTACCTTCCTGGCTCCCCTTGATGAGTCACAGTTCTGTGTCTGTGATATGCTGATCTCCCCACTGCCTGAAGGCTCTCCAAACGTTAATGTTGTTTTTCAATAATAATTTTTCCGCTTTTTAAGTTTCAAATGTTAATTTTTGACTAAAACATTTAAAAACCTTTTAAGTACCTTCAGGCAAAGAATTTTTGATAACCTTCACCAAAGGGAATCTTACTTTACTTTGAATTACCACAACATAGGTGCTTTTCCTGAGGTACATCTATTTTTTTTAATGGTATATTTGTACCTTTTATAATAGCTCGTATGATCCAGCAATCCCTCTATTGGGTATTTACACCAAAGGTGAAAACTCATATCCCAAAAGATATTTGTGTTCATAGCAGCATTATTCACAGTGGCCAGGATGTGGAAACAACTGAAGTCTCCTATGATAGATGGCTGGATAAAGAAGCTGTGGTACATACATACAATGGAATACTACTCAAATATAAGAAGAGACGAAATACTGCCTTTTGCGACAGTGTGGATGGACCTCTAGATAATCATGCCAAGCGAAATAAGCCAGACAGAAAAAGTTGAGAACCACATAATATCACTAACTTGTGGTATATAAAGCTAAATGCAACACACAAACAGACTCATGGACATGGAGAAGAAGAGACTAGTTGTTACCAGAGTGTAGGGGCGGAAGAGGGAGGGAAGTAGATGTCATAAAAGGGGTCAAATATGTGCTGACAGAATGAAATCTAACTATGGGAGAGGAACACACACTGCAACACATATATGTCTTATAACATGTTAAATTGTACACCTGAAACTTACTAGATTTCATTAACCAGTGTCACCAAAAACATTTAATTAAAATATAATCAGGTAGAGACACTGAGCCATGAGGGCCGCTCACTCCATGTTGGTCCCTGTTTTACTCCCAATGTAAGGATCATCGTGACAGTATTCATACCCCAGGAATGAGCTTTTCTGATGCTAGAGCAACAAACTTATTTCATCTTCGCCAAGTATGGAAAGTGTTATTATCCAAACAGGTCTCCCTCTTCCAGGATTACAACTGGAGAAGAGCTAGGTTTATGAAGTTACATAGGTCTTGGTCCACCTCCAGGATCTTCGTTCCGCATTTCACTTCGTTCTCCATTTCCTCACACTGTAAAGTTTACTCTGTGGCTTTTTCTTCCTTCCGCGTGTCTTGTAAAGTCATTATAAACCCACAGCAAGTAATATAGCCAGAGATTAATACCAATGGCAACAATATTGCAGCAGCAGACATGAAAAGGCAGCTGGAGTCCACCACAAACAGGCACAACTGAGCTCCAAAGAGTGCTTCACTCTTCAGTTAACAAAGTGCTGGATGCTGTCAGGGAGGCAAAGGAAGACATTCAAACTGGATTTCCTGTACAGGCACAGCAACTCATTGACCAACTCTGTCACGTCAGATGGTTAGCAAAGGGAACTAGATCTCTCTTTTTCTGCTTCAGTGGTAGGAAACTAGGAAAGCAGGAAGGAGAAGGGAGGAGGGCATGATGTGTAGGTGTAGAGGCACAAAGCCAGACTCATGGAAAACTGGGGGGGGGTGATCGCAAGTAAATGAGCCTGAGGATACTTGGCATGATCTGTCACTCAGCACGTGGACTCCCCAGCACCTCTGAAGCCTGTTTCAGAGGTGGCCTAGTGATGCAGCTCAGAGACATGAAAGTGAAAAGCATAGTTTTAATTCAAATGTAAAACATAGGGAGAAATTGGAAAACTTAATGAAATAGGATTGTCTCAGAAAATCTAATACTGTGGTTGGCAATCCCATGAGATACCAAATTTTGGGGTCAAAGAGATAATGGTATGTGTAAACTTTGCTGATAGCTGGTTTTCGTTTGTTTCATTTATGCATTTACTTAATTACAACATATAGAATCATATTATGTTAATGTGGGCTATACGTCTTTTGCTAGGTACTAAGATTTAAGCCTCACACAAACTAGAATGAAAATAGGGCAAAATAGAGATGGTTGCACTGGTTTTGAGATGAGTTCAGGCAAGAAGCTTGAGGGGGTGTTTTGAAAGACAAAGCATTTGGGCTGGATCTTAAAGGCTAAGTAGGGTTTTGATAAACAAAGTCAGTGGCAACAGCATGTTTAGGAAGAAACAGCACAAAGGAAGACAGAAAGGTGTGGAATGTGTACTTGGGTAGGAGAGGACCAAGAAGGTTGGAGGATAGGTATGTGGAAGGGGATGATGGAAGCTATAAAGAGAACAGCAGGGTATGGGAACCAAGTTAGGCCTTTGGAACTTACCATCTAGGCAGTGGAAGCAGTTGATAGTTTGTGGAAGAGGACACGTGATCTAGGAGAGCAAGTACACATCGTGTGAAGGTTCAATTATAGGAGAGACTGAAGGCAGCGAGATGGCTTAGGAGGTTACTGTGATATTCCTGCTAGAGGGACTGAAGGACAACCTAGATTCGATGAGCTGTCCATTGTGTATGGAGCTTGAGAGAGCATGTGTCTCAAGCTTGATGTGCTCTGCCTCACTGGTCTTGTAAAATGGAGATTCACAGTCAGGAGGTCTGAATGGGGACTGTGATCCTGTGTTTCTAACCAACTGCTAGTCCCTGAATCATATTTTGACCCTCAAGATTTGGGAGAAGTTCAGGGAACCCTCTTGTGAGGCTGGCTCTATGTTTCATTAAATGAGATGTTTGGATCAGAGGAAGATACAGACTGCATGACCAGACGCATTCACTCTGAGGCATCCTAGTCAAGAGGTAGAAAAAGTGGACTGTCATTTCAGAAGGGAGACTGACGCTTGACTGAATCGGAAATCACTAGAAGAAGAAGAAAAGGAAAGAAGTAGAGATGTGCGTGGCGAAGATTTCCCAGGAAGAAACGGTGTCAACACAGGGGTCCAAAACAGAGTGTTATGGGAGACACGGAACGGATAGGACACTCCATACTTCTTCATGGCACTAATAAATGTCCCTTTGTTTACTTATTTGTATGTATGAGAACTCAATTTTGGTCACCCAATTGACATAACAGCCTAGAGTTACAACACTCATGCTCACCTGTACCAGCGTACCTTCAAGAACATATCAAAACTCTCCTCCCTCACAGCTGACTCAACCAGTTGTCAATGTCCCGAAAGTACACCTTCATGCTCTGTGCGTCCGAAAACACACTAACGCTTGGTTTTTAAAGTGTATTAGTCTCTTAAATCAGGTAGAAAACAACAGGCAGAGCTACAAACCAGTCACTCCAGTACGAGCTGTTACCACTGACCCTGCAGAGCATTAGCAGAGATTCTTCTTTCTCCACAAGGCCTTGAGCCTCTGCCCAGTGTCCTTCCGTTCCCACCCGCAGGGCCGGTGTAGGGGTGGAGATCTGTCCCCGTTGTGTGCAGGGCGGGCATAGTGGTAAAGATCTCTCAGCCCCGTTGTGTGCAGGGCTGTGTGGGAATGTCTTCAGGTCTCCCCCGTTTTCAGGTACTTTTGCCCAATGTAGGATGTTTAGTTAAAAGCTTTTGTCCTTCAACACTTGGAGTACATCAACCCAGGGCCTCCGGGCTGCACATTTCCTGATGAGAAATCCGCTCATAATCTTAATGGCCGAAGGATCATGAAAGCCACCCCACTCTCAGCTCTATAGATGTTAATCATATCACTTCTCTGGTGAACACAACAGTTTCCTATAATATCGTGATGCCGGTTAAGTCGTAGCACCATTTTTAAGAAAAAGGAATATTTTATTCGTAGACAATCTAAGGTCTTGAAAAAGACAATTTATTACAGATTTAAAACATAAATGGAAAGGTCACTGAAGCATCCTACTTTTTTTTAATGTCTAATAAAGTTAATATCAGTTTTTCTCACATAAATGAATAGTTCTTTGGGTTAGTTAGTTAGTTTTTTAAGGGTAAAGGGGTCTTGCGACCAGGAAGTGAGAAAAGCACTGTGGCTTATCCCCAGCAGGGATGGGTCCGTGTGTTGCTCTGACCCAATAATGTACCATAGTGATGGGTTTACAGAATCTGCTACATGTGATGCAATAACGCATGTTGTGATGCAGTTACAAAAATATCCTATATAAGACCCTGAACCGCCTCAGCATTTTGTCCATAGAGCCCAGGAAGCCGATTAGCAGTGACCTGCAGGACTGGACCAGTTAGTTTGTTTTCTCCCTTTTGCGGTTTGTTGTTTTATATTTTTTGTCTTTATTTTATCCTTGTTTTTCTTTTTTTGTTACTTTCCTTTTTTTCATTTCCCTTAGTTCTCCTGTTTTTTTCTTCCCTTCCCTTCCCTTCCCCCCCCCTTTATTTTGTTATTATATATTTTATTTTCTGTTATTTTTTTAGTTAGACCTTTTGAGTTAGTATTAGTACATTTCATAGAGTTAGTGCTTTATTTTATTATTTTTTCGTATATTTTATTTCCTGTTATTTTTTCAGTTAGTACAGTTAGTAGCGTTAGTGTTTTTAGTATAGCCCTTTGTTTATTTGTTAGTAAGCGTAGTTATCTTTAGAGTTAGTGTTTTTAGTATAGCTCTCGTTTTTTTTTGTTAGTTAGCCTAGTGCAGTTGTTGTTTTTAGCTTAGTGAGTGTAGTTACATTATTGGAATGAGTAAGAGTAGAGAGGGCGTCACCATGCCCAATGACCTTGCGGCCACCCCTAGCCAGGAGCAGCCCCCCAGTGTGGGCTACGTGCTCCTCAGAAACGATTGGTGAGGGCAGTTTCGCCAAGGTCAAGTTGGCCCGGTATATCCAAACTGGTATAGAAGTGGCCGTCAAGGCCATTCATCAGCTTGGGTCCTCTCGACCATTACGCGAAATCCAAGCGATGAAAAAACTGGACCACCCAAACATTGTGCAGCTGTTCGAGGTCATTTAAACCTCGGACATGCTGTTCCTTGTGATGGAACTCATGAGCGGAGGGAACCTGGCTGACCACCTGAAGGCCCATGGTGACATGCCGCGTCGCGAGGTCCGCAGCGTCTGGTGGCAGCTGGTGTCTGCGGATCACTACTGCCACCAGAAGGGCATTGTACACCGGGACCTGAAGCCGCGGAACATCCTGCTGGACGCCGACCGCCACGTCAGGCTGGCAGACTTTGGCCTCTGCAATGAGCACGTGGGCCGGCAGCTGAACACCTTCTGCGGCAGCCTGCGCTATGTCGCCCCAGAGATCCTCCTGGCACAGAGCTACAACCGCCCCGGAGTGGACGTATGGAGCCTGGGAGTTGTTCTCTTTCGAATGGCCTGTGGCAAACTGCCGTTCGTGGGTGATAACAACAAAGACTTGGCGAGGAAAATTGTGAGAGGGCAGTACACCCTGCCCAACTTCGTCTCCGCAGACCTTGCAGACCTCATCGACAAATGCCTTACCGTGAACCCCCGTTACAAAGCCACGACTGAGCAGATGATGATTCATCCGTGGACGAACGTGGGGCAGGCGGAACTGAGGCCCTTTCAGGAGTCACCATGTGAGTCATTAAACTCCCAGGTAGTCCAGAAAATGCAAACTCTGGAGTACGAGCAAGAACAGATCGAGTCGGCTGTCAGGACAATAGGTATGACAAGACCATGGCCACATATCTCATCCTGTGCCACAAATCGCCCCACGGGAAGGGTTGCACCATCTTCGTGAGGCCCGCCTGCAACCCGGGGACCTCCCCTGCCAGCTCTGAGAGCCACAGCGACGAGCCATCCGGCTCGGAGGCCAAAGGGCCGGGCAGTACATCAGGCAGCCGGGACTAGAGCTCCCCCATTCCCGCACCCACCTCCGATTTGGATACCAGCTCTCCCTCAGTATACTCCGAGTCAGAGCCCAGCAGCCCCGAACCCTCACTCAAGGCAGGTACCAGCAGTCCGGCATCCCTCCTGGAGGCGGAGAGCAGCGCTGCTTCACCTGGACCGGAGCGTGGGACCACGAGTCCGGCACCCCTCCTGGAGGCGGAGAGCGGCGCTGCTTCACAGGACCGGAGCGTGGGACCAGCAGTCCGGCACCCCAGCCGGAGGCGGAGATGACCAGTCCCACATCCGAAGTGAGCGTGGAGAGCAGCAGCAGCTCAGTGGGACTGGCATCGGGAAGTCCCGTGCCTGCACTTGAGTCAGTGACCTCCAGCCCGTCCCCCCAGCCTGACCCTTCGGACACCATGTCCACTGCCAGTGGCAACAGCGGAGCCCTGGAGACGCAGTTGGAAGGTGAGAGGCCAACCCCTTGCTCCGGCCAGAGCCAGGGCAGATGGGGGAAGGTGAGGAGGTTCCTGCGTTTTTTCCAGAAGCATTTCTGTTGTTGTTGGCCATCTAGCAAGAGGAAGAACAACAAAGTGCAGCCATTGTAAATAAAGGCAGGGCTGCGGGGGCGGGGGGAGGCGGGGCCGAGCCCCTCTTTCTGCATTTTTAAGGCTGAACTCAAAAATGCTGAGCATCAAGGAGGCTGGTGAAAGGGTGCGGGAATCGGCCAGAGGCTGGAGCAAAGAGCTGCAGGTAGGAGCTGTGCAAGGAGGACATGCTGCGGGTGAAGGACTTGATCCATTGGACGATTCAGATCAGGATGGCACCGGACATCCCTTTGGCCTTCAGAAGCACTGGGCTATTGAGCCTGGAGGGGCTATTGAGCCTGGAGGGGCTATTGAGCCTGGAGGGGCTATTGAGCCTGGAGCACACCTAGAGCCCTTGCTAGACATTTATTCCTTATCCCTTACCTGGATGAAACTTGAGCCTGGACTGTTTTTCCTGGAGCCCTCCCTCCCCATCCCTGTTCCTTGGTGGTTCTTGGTTTTTCCTAAACTATTTAATAAACAATATTGTATTGTTGCACAAAGATGTATCAGATACTGTTTTGCGTTCTCCCGGCACAGAATTGGGGTTGGGCATCCTCCGGTTTCAGAAGCATGTCGTGGTGTTTGTGTGGGGACTTAATTAGAACTGATGAAAATATTACTGAAGAGAATGATCCTGGCAACTCCCAGTAACAATGAATGTGGTTTCAAGGGGAGCAGGCCTGTGAGCCATCCTACAAGGCAGAAAGGCAGACATTGCGTCACCTTCCTACACTCATTACTTCACGTTTTCAGAAGGACCAAGGGAACCTTTAGTCCTGTGGCCTCTGCTAATTAGGACTAAGAGGTCCATAATAGGATAGCAAAGTCCCTTGAACCTGCTTGTGTGGAGTATCAGAGAAGTGGCGGGGTTGTGGACCCCAAAATGGCTTGGCGGTCACTTACCTGTGCAGCTGAGTGTCCTCATGATGAGGCAAGAGCTGGACCTTCCCCTTGGCACCTTGGAAAGGGGCCCTGATGCGTGAGTTTGACCTGGAAACGGAGAGGAAACATGAGGGCAGGCGGAAGCGGGAGTGTGAGGTGCTTACAGGATCGAGGTGGGGGACGAGGCTGGGGAAGGGGGTTTGGATTAGCTCCACAGAGCAGTGACTGACAATAAAGACAGCTGAGTCACAGAAGACTGAAGAAGAAAGCCTGTAGCTAGCTGAATAGGAACTATTGGATGATGCTACACGGTACTGAGCGTTTGCACGATCTCATGAGATGTGTTGGTGGATGGTGTAGTGTACCACCCAGACCCCTTTGGGACTGAAACCCTCTCTCCCAGCTGCTAGGAAAGTTGGCTGTGAGGACTCAGTCAGGTCCTGTGCCTGGAATTACCTCCTTCAGAAGAGAGCGGCCTCGCCCAAGTTTATCCTCCTCTTCTAGAGGCAGCCTCAGGACGATGCCTGGCCCACGTGGGGATGTAAAGACTCTCACCTTTGCCCAAAGTGCAGCTCTCTGCAGGGGCACCCAGCTCACGGAAACCCCACAGGGATCAGCTACATTCTAGCTGAAACCACATGACAGTTCAACTCCTTCTGCCTGATCCCATTTCCTTCCTTCCCTCCCTCACAGCTGTAGAGTTCTAAAAATCAGAACTATATCTTTAAAATCTTCCTACCAAAAATATTGTGTTATGGCATGGACATTTTCAGCCATTTTCGTCCAGGGTACCTCGTAGTCTTTCTTTGAGTGTCACATCAAAGCACGATTCAACGGAAGCAAGTCTTGAGGCCAGTATGAGCAAGTATCGGAAAAAGAGCTCTCTGCTGGCAGCAATAGATTTTATCTATGCATTCTAGGGGTAGATTTTGGAGCATGTGTAAAAGAGTGGATGAACTGCTTCCTTTTAGGCATAGTTTTTTCACATTTTTTCCACTCAAGCAAACTCTTGATATTTAGTGGAAGACTATCCTTCCTGGAATATCTGAATTACAGTTACTGTATTTTTAAGTGGGATAAATAAAAATTGGGTTCAACTGGAAGGAAATGATAAGTAAACAGTGATCTCAAAAAAAAAATGTGTTCATAATCTAAAAGCATTAGAAAAATCATTTTAAAATCATTTCTAAAAGTAAAATAAGGTAATCGCAGTATAAAATATCTTAGGCTTCTAAGTTACGTATATTCAATTGATTTTAATTATATCAACAAGGTAATGTATAGTATTTAAGCCTCTTGCAATTATTCCTAACCTCTATTTATTAAAAAAAAAAAAGCTTTCCTTGTTTTACTAAATTTATTTAATTCATGTTAAAAATAATATTCATCCAATGACAGGAAACTTACTAATCATCTATATTCATTGATTATTTCTGCACTAATCCCCTCCCATACACGTACTTACAAACCCTAGTTAAAAAAGAGTACCACCTTCATCATGTGGAATCAGCCTTGCAGTCATACGTACATATCTACTCATATTCCTTTTGCAAAAATCACAAAGCAGGATAAATGTAGAAACAACAGCCAGGGAAAAAGTCATCAGGTTACCATCACAACAGATGCAGTGACCCTCTTGCACAAGGAAAGAGTAAAATCATCAGTCCCTGCACTGGAGTTTCATTTGGACAGAACTATTCAGCTATTACCAGCTTTGTGAGGCAGACTGGGGATTTCTCACAATTTCAAAGAAATTAAATGAAGAATGAATAGATTCTAGAATCTGCCGGGGGTGACAAGACTGGAAAGGGATAATGCTAAAACTGGATGCATACTCACTCTGCTCTCCGAATTTTTATTCCAGAAACCTTCCACTTCTGCTGAGTGGGCCAGCAACCCTGGAAAAAGCTTTTGACCAAATTCTATATGAAAATATAAAAGTACAGTCCACACAGTCCACACTCTGCAGGGCTAATGATCAAGTTACAATGACCAAAGCTCAAGGAGGAATACTTTAAAAATGAAGTCTATTTAAAACATGCTATCTTAAAAAAACAGTGTTAGAGGAACTGGAAGGAGAAAAAAAAAAGTAGCAAAGCCAAGATACAACCAAGCACTTGGGAGTCTGTCACTTTCCCAAGGATGTCCTAGGTCCACCAGAGTGGTGGTCCCCAAAATTGGTGGCACCAGGAACCAGTCCTCCTACGAAAATCTAATGCCTGATGATCTGAGGTGGAGCTGAGGTGGTGATGCTAGGGCTGGGGAGCGGCTGCAAATATAAATGAAGCTTTGCTCCCACAGCCATCACTACCTCCTGCTGTGCGTCCGATTTCTAACAGGCCGTGATATGATATGTGGACTCATACCAGTCTACAGCCCAAGGGTTGGGAGCCCCTGCGCCAGTCTCATCATTGTCTTTTCACTATTTTACTCTCTTGCCTTGTAGAGAATTACTCGGGAAGAGCCAGACTGTGGCCAGGAAGAATGTTTAGGATCTTAGCCTTGGGTGATCTTTTCTAGAAAATGTAGAGATAATGGAAACAGTAACTAGAAGACTTAATTCTCTGTTTAAGAATAGAGAAAATGGGAAGACTAAGTGATGTCAAGTTCAAGTTTGAGAATAATGGAAGAATCAAGAAATATGGCAACGTCAGACAGCAATGCCTTGATCAGGACATCCAGAAGAGTGCTTAGAAGGTAGGAAAAATCATCGGTATAGTTTAGACACAGCCTATCTCCAAGACCTGCAATATCTAAGAGGGATGTGCCTGATGCCCCGGTGAGAGACAGGGGCTAGAGACATAGACCCAGCAGTCTACTGGTAAGTTTAGCTGGTAATGAAGCCGAGAAGATACATACAGAGAAAACTGGTAGCTCAAGCCTAGTTTAGCCTAAAGTTAAACCTAAGACCACATTCCTTAGTTTATCTTATCCCAAAGCATATGGTAACGAAAATCATCAGTGAATTTAGAGTCTAACGAGGGTCCTTAGAGAAATTGCCCAATCAGAGACAAAAGGCTTCCACGGATCACTTGTCACTTATATCAGATTTTCAGTTCAAATCTCTCTCCGCCTGAATCCTTATCGTTCCCGTTTATTCTTACGGGCCCTAATATACTGGGTCTAACGGAGTCAACGTGCTTTTGGATTTCTCTAAAACCAGAATAGAGACTGATGAAACCCTGTATCCTGAAATAAACTGGCAGGATACTTCCCAAACATTTTATACCCTCAAAGCCTTTACTATCAAGTACTACAAGGGCAAGAAAGGAGGACAGGCATGCAGAACATCCCGGGTGGCTGCAAAATGTAACGCCTACCACAGAGAATTCACATTCCTTACCTCTCCAGGCAGGTAAGTATTGGTCTACAGCTTTAAGAGCAATTATCTACAGGTATATAGGGTAAAAATAATTAGTGGCAAAAGTATCTATATTGTTATCCCACTGTTTTTATTACTCTTTTAAAAGATAGACTTGTATGTTAATGATTAAGAGACTCATTGCTTACAGAACTTTCCGTAGTATTCAAACGCATTAATTTGGGATCTTGAAATAGTTCTATTCTAATCCATTGGTTTCTTAACGGTCCTAAACAAGCCACACCTGTTTAAAGCCAATAAAACTTTCTTTAAAAAGTAAAAAACCTAAGAGCCCTCGAAATCTTTCAGGCTTCTAGTCTCTAAGAAATATTCCATGCCAGTGCAACCTTCTAAATGGAATATCATGAATTCACAGAAATTATTTCAGTAAATATACATAATAATAGGGAATATTAAAAACCTAACAGAAACCAACATCTTAAAGTATACTGAAATGAGATCATTAAAAGTACTACTTTTATTGAGCAGTTGAAACTAAAAGGAAATACGCAAAAGCTGTAATCCATCCAAGAATAAGACATGACTTATATGGTAAATAATAAATCTAAAAGGCCTCGGCCAATTTATTTGCTGCCGTATCAGAAAGGCTCCACATACACTTAACCCTTGGGTCATATGTTGTACAACACAGCTTTCCCTTTCACATATTTCCGTAAAATTTGTCAACCACCTGAAGCTGTCTTCGTGATTTTGATTTGATTTGTGACTACAGATTTAGAAATCATTTTTCCCCCTCTCTCTATCCATACACCTCAGAGACCTAGCCTTTCCTCTTTATTAACATTAACCCCTGCGGCAGACCTGACTGATGGTCACAAGGTCTGGACCTCTGGCAGGCTAAAGATTACATCCCCATCTAGGTTTCAGCTCCTGAGCCCTAAGGTGGACCCCTTCCTGCTTTTCCACGAAACCAGACAGAGCTGTCCTCAAGACTTGGAAGAAATGACTACCCTAACCTCACATCCAACCAATCAGCTCCTAACACAACCCCAACCCCTAACCCATAAGGTCTCATGATTTTACCCTATATAATTTGTAATTTTCGCACCATCATGGAGTCGGGCCTGTCAGAGCAGGGCTCACGCTCTCCGTATTGGCCAATCCTATAATAATAAATAACTTCCTTCTGCCACTGCAAACCCCGATTGTTCACTTCTTCCAGGCACGGTGCACAGGTGGACCGACTCACATACTGGGGTTCAATAACACACCCACCACACAGAGTCACTACCCTAGTGTTCAAAACCACAAGGCGCTAAGTTCATACAGGATAACGCAGCCTAGCCGATCCAAATCTCCTTTACCATCAATTAACAATTCATCAAAGCTATCGATATCAAAACATCACCGCTTCCACCACCAGCTATTACCAATACCCAAAGTACCTTAACTCCACGGTATAAATGGATCTTCCAGCACAGGGATTTTCTTCAGCTCTAATATCAAAGAAAAGCTCCAAATTTGCAGAGCATCAATACTAGGAGGAAAGTAATTGCTGGAACCATCACTTCTATAAAATCTTAGGGTTGGATGAGACTTATAGGAAGCAGCTTCCCAACAAGATTGTATGCATGTCTACAACCTGGGAAACTAGGCTACTAAGAAGAGCTAAGAGAGCATTGGCCAGTCACGGGGATACTTTGAAAGGGAGGAAGCTTGAAAGACTTCTCAACCTGCACTACTGCCCCAGCAAACCTAATTTAATGCTTCTTTTCCCTGTGCAATGATTGTAAAATAATAATTTAAGTGAAACAGAATTATTTTCCATACAGAGCTATTACGTCAGAGAAACCTTCTGTCTGAAGTATGAAAAGAGAGCCAACTGAGTAGTGTTTCAACATTTTAAGCATACTTTTAAAACATAATACAGGCTTGATTTTCTCAATTAATTATTGTATTCCCCCTGTAAATAAAAGAACTATTTCCAGCCCGTTGCAGCTCTGGTGTAGCAGATAATAAAGCTTCCAGGTGGTCCAGGGTATGCTGGAGACTGACAGTAATTTTCCTGTGCAGTCAGCACACCAAGTACATCCCTGGAAAGGGGAAAGACATAAATTTTTTCCTTTGTCTCAACCAGAGTGGAGCAGATGTTGAAGGATAGCCAACCATTCTCTAGCGTGGTTTGCATTCTCTGACAGTATCCGATAACTTTGATTATTTATTCTTCTAATGTTGTTCTAATACTTTGCTTTACAACCATTTAAAATTGATTTACAGTAATATTTTCCATGTATTTATATTATTAACATAAAAAAGCCTTAGAAAGTTTTTTCTTAGAAAGTTTTCTTCCTAACGTTCCCTTCCTGTTAAATTTTGTTAATGTCATGTTATTACTTTAATTCAAAAGCAGGAATGAACAGAATAATGAAAGTTTCTCTGTTTCCTTTACCTCTTTCATTTCCAATAAAATATATCCGTGGAAGCTCAAACTGACTGCATTATCATTGCTATTTTAAGATCAATGGACACTCAACCTGACTGTTTAAAAACAAAACCGAGAACCATTTTTGACAAAAACCTCAGCAAGTCAGTGCTCGTCATAGCGACTGGCACACGGCAGGCACAGAACAGGTAATTGTGAACTGGTTGCCGGAAGAGTGGATGGTGAATGAATAGAATCAGGAAAAGCATGCAAGGAGGAAAGAAAAGCCAAAAGAGGTGAGAAAGAAACTTAAAGTCATCCCCAAATCCAAGAGGGATATGAAATATGATACTGACATAAAGGGCAAAGACAGGGATGTGACTGCCAGCTAGGTCTAGCTGGACAATATACCAAAGAAATGAAAATTGAATCAGCTCTTTTCATATGTTAAATCAAGAGAGACAAATAGGGTGCTCCAAGAGGGTAAAAACTGCAAGACTAAGGCAGAGTTAGGAAAATGAAATGCATGTCATAGAACACTGAGCAGAATGACTCGGCTCGAGTAGGAAGTTTGTGAAGGAAACTGGGGGGGGGGGTTGAGGTTGCAAAGTCAGGTGTCTGTAGCCAGATGCTGTGTAGAACAGAAATACTAAGTGTCAATCAGCTCCTTTTCCCCATCTACAGTTTAAAAATCAACACCTCTTCCTAATCACATAGCCACACCCCCACCATCTGCTAATCTTATTCACACCTGGAAGTAAACTAAAATTTCTAATAGTGACAAAAGTGCTTATGATCATAGGAAATTGTAAAAAAAAAAAAAAAAAAACAGACCATGATGTATAAAATAAACAATTTTCAAAAAACTAGTGACAAGAAATATTAATTTTCGTCTACCGTGTAAATATAATCTGCCAAGTTTTTCGATACGATTTTAGAGTTATCTTGTTTTAACAATTTGGTTCTGACCATTTTGAACAATAAAGTTTATTAAAGCGATAAACCAGGACAGGAAAGTAGACAGCACATATATACCAGGCAGAATTGCAGGGGTTTCATATACACGATTTCATTTAATCTTATCACTAATTTGAAATTACTTCACCTTTCCTACATGAAAGTTATTTTGAGAGTTCTGTAAGTAAACAGCAAATGTACCTAGAACAACAGTAGTGAGAACAACGACTGCTACCATCACCAAGCACCACTTCAATAGAATCAGAAGGAAACACAGCTCTAAAAGCTCCTGCTCGATTTCAAACACACGTGGCTTTTATCCAAATGCCTAAATGCACTTAAAACTAGGCCAGTCCTCGGCTCATAAAGCAGTAATTAAAACCCGTCACTGACTTCGATCCAAACTGCTCTCTAAAGAAACCATGCGGTAGGATGCTTCAGACCAAACTACACTGACTTAAGAACAGGACTCCCAGTCCCGGGGTATGTTGCTCAATTCTATTGATATATGGAACCCAGTAAGGCAAGATATAGGGGAAAGAACAGCAGTTTTGCAATCACCTTTCCTCCTACAGTAAGGCGGATAGATGCATTACCTACCAGGAATGATTTCTGAACTTCATTTAGTGGACATTAAGTGGACACTTATACTCTGTCAGACGCAGCAACTAAAACGAAGACTACACTTGGCCTTAAACGATTCTGTCTAATAATTACCAACCTATACGAGAAAATTCTAGTGATACAAAAACCAAGATACCTTCGGAAAAGCCCAAATGAGAATGTCACAATCCAAATTCTAAACCCCAAGCCCTTTATTAATATGCTAGTCACCCAAAAGCTCACTGGTGCACTGGTTTTCCGTTCACACACATTAACAACAGAGTTGGGTTTCTGAGTACATATCGATTGTAGGTGGCCTATTTCCTAGTTTGATGCCCTTTATGCGACTTACTTCACTTGCCTGAACTTTCAGTTGGCTCAATGGAAAAATGAGGACAAACGGCTGTTCTGCAAGTATTATAGATATAGTTATAAGGATTATAGATAATTATGTAATGCGCTGACACAGAGTGGCATTTAGGAGAAGTGCAATGAATATAGCTAATATAGTAATTACTGGATTTAGAAACCAGTAACAAATTGATCAGAAAAAGGGAATTAGAAGTATGGAGTGGGGAGAGGAGAGACTAAAGACCCCTATAAGAATAAGTGGCGAACAGCAAGGAAAGATTCAAGAAAACTGCACAGACACAAAAACTCAGAAACAGCCCGCTGGAGCCACAAGCCCACATTCGTCAATAGCCGGTGAGGGAGGGAGTCAAAGGGTGTAACCATGATGAGCCTGAAGGCGACATGAGCCATTTAAAATAGAGAAATTATTAATCTATGATTAAAAAAGAGAGAAGCATGTCATTGACTTTGGAAAGAGTCCTCTCAAAAATGATTTCTCATTACAGATTTAACACTTTACCTGTCTAAACTTTAATTAACTGCAAAATGCTATTAACAAGCTGTGCAAAGAACCTCTCAAATTTCACAAGCAACTGTTTCCCCTAAACAGTGAAAGAGCTGTTCTTCAAATTAACTGGGGAATATTTCGGTGCAAATGACCTAGGGCATCAACAGTTCCTTAAAAGCTAAAACAAGTTCTGGTCTCCATTGTTGCTAAATTTGCCAAACAAACACAAACACGGGACACAGAAATCTCTTTCCCTTTGAATTGTCTTGCTACATTTGAAAGTCATTGAAAAGCAAAAAACATCTGTTCCTTCCTCAGAGAGCTGACAGCCCTCATTCTATGGTTTAAAAATAAAAGATATTTATGGGAACTTCTAATGATCACCTGCTTTGAAAGCAGCTGGCAATTAATTGATTATACATATGACAGGCGAAATCAAGGCCCCAAAACAATTTCCCTAGGGACAATGCCGGTGTCCCCCAGGCCTCTGGTAATTTCCAAGACACCCATAAAATTTTAAAAGAGAGCAAAAAACCAAATGTGAGGCCAGATGACAAGAAAACAGGCAACAGCTGAGAAGCAGGAGCCTGGGTCAGTCTGGATTCACTCCACCCCGGTAAGAACGGTTTCCATGAGAGCTGCCTAGAGAAAACATGGTTCACCCTGATCCACACCCACCTTCTGCAGAGCCCAAGCACAGCCACATGTCCAACAACTACAAGAATCCACCTTGTTAAAAACAGAAACCAGAAAACCTCAAAAGCGAAGGCCTAAAGCTCTACCACTTTCTCACGTTTTTATTCTTTATGTTGTCTTAGGGCGTCGAAATCCCAAAAACGAGTAATAAGCAAGAACATTCAGGCTAAGATCTGTAGATGCGGCTTCTACTTCTAGCTCTGCCTCTGAATGAATCAGTGTGACCTTGAGAAAGTTATTTCATCTCTTTGTCTATCTCCATTCCCTGACTGGTTACAAGATTAGGTTAAACCTACATATTCTGTGTGTGTGTGTGTGTGTGTGTGTGTGTGTGTGTGTGTGTGTGTGTGTGTGTGTGTGTGTACGGTGTTTGGTTTTGATTGTTGAAAAGAAAGTGAGTGGGTGAGCTGAATATGTGGAAACTGCTATACAAATATCTACTGGTCACTGACCAACTATCTCCTCCATTAAATGCAAAGCGGGTGATGTCCACATTAAAACCACTAATTCTGCACTTTCACTCTGCACAGTAAAACATTCTGCCTGGAGGGGTCAACAGAACCCAAGTACTTCCTGAACAAGACTTTTTTAAGAGTTCCAAATTGTACATTCGGAAATACGTGGCCAATTAAAATGTAAGTTCCAAGAGTAAATCTTTTTTTGTTGTTGTTTTCTTTAAACAAAACTTCAACCTATTTAGTGTCCTGTGATCTCCAGGACTCTGATCCTTCTATGCCATCCTCGTCCCTTACCCCCTGCCAAGGAGGTAAATTAGTGCATCCCTGATGCTCCCAGAGCATTTTACTGCATCTACCCATGTGCACCTAGAAAGGTAGAACTATAGTGGTCTTCCTATCTCCTATCATCTAGCACTATCTCCTGACATGTGTGCACGTGCATGCATGCGTGTGTGTATAAACAGGCATAGGCATTTGTTAAAGGATTTCAATGAACACATTCCAAAGTCTAATACTACTGGAAAGAGCACTTAATGTTAATGAATGATAGTCTTAATTATTATGACATTTTCACTTTTAGAAAAACATTATATAAATGAATGTTACCTAAATAAAGAGGAAATACATGATTTCTCACCAACATCAAATTCACAAAAACCACCTCAAGAACTTTCCAAACTTCTTCCTTCAAAAATGGTCTTTTGGGAGGGTTGTTTGTTTATTTACAATTTACCTAATGGGTATTAGACTATGAACATTCCTTTTACCTTAACCTATGCAAAAAAGGAGAGGGGAAAAGTTAAAAAGGAGGAGCAAGCATATAAATGCTACTCTTAAATATAAAAATCAACAAATGTAAAATAAAAGATAGCCTATACATGAAAAAAAATGTGGTCCATCAATAAAATATCACAACATAAACACCATGTAGCCAACTAAGAAGTAGCGCTATGCTCATTGAAAAATGTCATCTAGGTAATATTTTATAACCCATTTAAACATGCGATTTAAAAATTTTTTCAACTACATTTAAAATTTTTGGTCATTTCAAATATTTATCACAACCCTATTTGTACCTGCAGAGATTTTTATTTTTTTCCTATTCCTTAAATTCTGCCACTCGATATTACACTTAATAAGTGTAGAAGTAAGCATACTCTTAGTAAGGCCTTGGAACCTATAAGCCTAGAAGAACAAACTCAGACAACCTGACCTCTGCCACAGTAAATGACCCTTCAGCTGAGCTGTAGGTGTCTATGAGTCTATAACAAACACTAAGGAGGAGTACCAGTGGGACGGATGACAGTGCTTTCGGACTTCTTACGGTCACTAGCTCCACTTTCCACCCTGTTTTGATTGGCCCATGAAACAAACCAGTATATTACGGATAGAAAAATTATTCCTAACATCGTATTTCACTACTTAGTAATTTTCTAATAGTGTGTTTTCGATTTGCTTGCATTAGCTAACAGGGGTGCTCACTTAACTTCACTAAGTAGTTTAGCCAGACTGCTGCAAGACAGCAACTATTTTGCAGGTAGTTCAATGTACATGAGAGCAATGGGAGGTCGCCTTTGGATAAACGATTTGTCTCTGACACTTTCAAAGGACAATGAGCAGGTTTATCCTTTTTCCTGCTGTGCGTGGGCACGAGAAAGGAAAAAGGATGATGGCTCAGCTCCCAACGCAGAAAAGGAGTTTCTCTGCCTGGCTGACCCTGGAACAGAGAAAGGTAGATGTTTTGGAGACATAGACAGAGGAGCCTCCTCTCCTGAAATGGATGACTTAGGACACACACCACTGAGTTGTCCCCTTTCAAACGTTTTGAGGAAACAGAGATTTCACTGAGCAGGTGCATGGATGGATGGACGGGAGAGAATATCCTTGGACAAAGAGAGGGATGCCAGAAGCCGACTTGGCTTTTCTGAGCCCGGGAGGGTGGGGAGCAGGGGGAGGTCCTGGCGGGCAGGCCACCTGCGACAGGGGCCCCGCCGGTGGCGGCGGCGGACAGGCCTCACCTGTGAACACGTTCTGGAAGCCGTCCTTGGCCGCCGGCACCCCAGGCGCCGCGGCCACCCCGCGCCCCAGCAGGTGCGCAGAGCCCCCCGCCCGGGGGCCGCGCGCGTCCAGCTCCGCGGTCCTGTCCGCCGAGCGGCTGAGGCCGCCGGCGAGGCCGCCGGCCCCGGCCCGGCGCTTCTGGGCCGCGCCGGGTGCCCCCCGGCCCAGCGATGGCTCCGGCCGCCTGTACACCCTGGGGCTCTGGCTGGGGGAGTGCGCCGGCGAGGCGCCGGGCGAGCTGAGCTGCCGGGCGGTGGTCCTCACGTAGCGAGGGCCGGCGAGCGGGTGCGGCTTGCGGCGGCGGGGGCTGGGCGCCGGGCTGCCGGGCAGCGGGGCGCCCGCGGGAGCGCCGGGGCCCTGGCGCCCCGTCCTGCGCGGCCTGCGCCACCGCCGGGGCCCACTCCTCCTCCCCCGCGGAGCTTCGGGGAGCATCCTCGAACGCATCCTCCTCGCCTTCCGCATCAGTGTCCCCAGCCTCTCGCACGGGGGGGACCTGTCCGGCCTGTGGACACCGGACGGCGGCGGGTGACAGCGCCCGCCCCGCACGCTCAGCCCATCGCGGGGCCCCCCGGGCCCCAGCCGCGGGCGGGATGCGGCTCCCGACCGGCCAGGCGGGACGAGGAGGAGGCGGGGAGGGATGCCGACGGGAACCCTCCCGGCCCGGGTCTTAACCGCCGCCGCTTCGCACAATGCGCGGCGGTTGCAGTTGCGACGCGCCCCGCCCCGGGGCGCGCGGGGGGCGGACGCGCTGGGTGCGGCGCGCGGCGGCCGCCAATGGCTGCGCGGGGCGCGGGCAGGGTCGGGGGGGCCGCTCCCCGCTCCCGGCGCCTCCGCCGCCTGGGTCTCCGCGGTGCAGGTGGAAGCATCCTCGCCCCCCCACCCCACCGCGCCCCAAGAAAAGCCCGTCTGCTGGGAGAGGGACACAGAATTCCAAAGCCCCGGGACCTGCCGCTTGCAAAGTTGAAAAGTCTCAACAGAAAAGGAGAAAAAAGAAGAAGAAAGCCAAATGTCAGGGTCGGGGGGCTCCACTGCAGGCACCCCCTCCCCAGCCTGCATTCCTAGGCACGGATTTTCAGTAAAAGATGGGTTGGGTGAATGGAGTGTCCTTTGCTTAGGCGTGGATCCTCTTGATCGCTCTGTGTGTGAGCAGATGGTATAGGAAAAGTTGTGGCTCAGGGTGCTGCTTTTGTGTTTCATGCAGACCTCACCCCTCCGTGGGAAATCGGCTGTCATTTCAAAGGGTTGGGTTTTTTTTGTTTATTTGTTTGTTTGTTTTTTGACATAATGGCTAACAGGGGTAATCAGGAGGAAAAAAAAGAGGAGCTTGGAGCTGATTAAAATGGTGATCTAAAACTTCTATGTTGACCATCAAGATCGAAGGGAATTTGTATTTTAAAAGAGTTCATGTCCTCTAAGTCCCAGGAGGTCAAACTCATCCATATGAAAAGTGTCTCTATTGTGGCTGCAGGTCAAAAGGAAACAGACAAAAAGGAAGCGCCCCTGGCACAAACACGTGAAGGTAGGTGTGGGGCAATAAACCACCCCTCTCTCAAGCAGACCCTTGGAAGCACATTGTGTCCTTGTTTTTATTTGAACAGTTTGCAACAGTTCACTGTCATGGCGTTGGTTGACATTCTGGCCTCAGTATTAACACTAAGATTTCCCTTGTTGTTAATCTTGTCGCTATTTTAATCACTTAGGAAATGTAGTTACCTAGATTTACACACGCATTTTTAAAAATCATTGATATTTTTAAAAAGCTCCATGCAGTAAATACAATCATCGATAATGTTCCAAGTGATTTAGTTAGCAGTCCATTATTAACCACTCTGAAATTATGTAATAATTATTCAACATGTTAGTGTTGTTAAAGTAATCACAAAGGAGGAAAAAGAACTACCTAAGATGCAAGTCAGTAAATGTTTGCATATTGCGAACCAACATTTTAAACTTCCTTTCTTAACCCTTTTTGTTAAAATTTAAAAAAAAAAAGGTCCTATAAGTCTTCGATGTAAAAGCATTATATAGCAATAATTACTTTTTAAAAAAAAATCTAATAGTTTTCTTTAAAATAGATGGTAGGGCAGGTGGCCAGTTGTCTTCAGGTGGCCCTTTTGAGAATTTTTTTTTTTTTATTGAGAAATCAACTTTAATACCTTTGGCCAGGGTAATATTCCAGACTTAGAGCAATTCTGGAGTATTTGAAAGGCCTTCATTTCACCTCTTCCACAAGACTGCTCTTCTAGATTGTAGGCTCCTCAGGCTCCTTGCCTGAGGCTGTTAGAATTTTATGCTTCTTTGAGTACTGAGATACAGTGGATCTTCATTTTTGCTCTTCCTTTAACAGGACACCTTTAATTCTGAACCATTTGTTTCCTTTCTGTTTTCTTCTCTGATATATCCTACAAGTTCTGGAGACAGCAGAGAAAAAAGAAGGCCAGGAGGGAGGAAGGAAGAAGAGAGGGAAGGAGATCTTGAGAGAAGACTGCTGATAATAACAGATGAAGGTTATGTAACAGGCTACAGTTGACAAAGCTTTATTATATGCAAAAGTTTGAGACTCACATGTGTGCGTATCATGTGTAGGTAGGTACTCTCAACCCAATATAATTAATGAATACTCAGACTAAGGCTTTACGTGAAGCTTCGTACCAGGGCTGACAGTCAACGAATGTTCACTGAATGAGTGAAAGAATAAATATTCTTTCAAAATCACATTTCTCATTTAATGAAGCCAAACCAGAAACCCAAAAGCAGAACTGAAGAGCAGAAAAACGGTGTTAAACACTTGATTGTACCAAATATTTATATGAGAAATTAACTTTTCTCTGGGACAGTCATACTCTACCAAATGAATCTTTTAAAATATTATAAGTCTCCACATTTTTGATAACATTTCTTACCAGAAATGTTGTGTTAACTAGGATAAAATTCCTAGAGCTCTATTTATACAGATAACTATGTACAGCACAAACAATTTCTATTTTTAACATCTTCTTTCATTTTATTACCAGTGCAGCACTTAGAAATAAAATATTTACGAGAGAGAATAAAAGTCAAATATGACTTCCTCATACAATATAGTATGCACCATAGATTCATTTCTATATTAAAGAGTTAAAGGTAAAGTTTCTAGGTGACGTATGTCCCTCCCCAACACAAATGGGACATAAACTTCCTTCTCAGATAAGTAGGCACGCTTTAGCTTTCAATACGTATTAGCCAAAAAGTGTTTGAATTATTCCCGACTGAGAAACAAATGAAGAAATGAAAGCCTTAATTTTGTTCATGTGTCTCAATGAATCTCCTACAAAGATAAAGAGTTCTGGTGCTGAGTCCCTAGATGTACCCTTTGTAAGTGAAGTTGGACTTTCTGCTTGAAAAAAGAATGAAGATAGGAATTTTATAAAATGGAGTCACTTTAATGAGGCTGCTAAAATTATTCACATTATGAAATCTGAGGCATGAGGAAACAATTGCCCTAACTAACCTGGGACTCAAACTTTTGAGCTTTCTGGTCCTGGATATATATATTCACTATGTGTCAACACCTGGACACATACATGCCTGGCCTCCACATAACCCTCTGATCACCCCCCAAAAAACTCACATTTCCAGACCACCTGACAGCCATTAGACCACTGGATGTGATCAGACCTCCTGAGAAGCATTTTCCAGCCCAACTTGCATTCACCATCCAGACCACTTGACATCGAACTGATAATCGTCCTGAGCCAATCCTAGTTATTTACTTACCTCTCTTCTATAAGCTCTCAGAGTTGCGGGAGCACTGTTATTAAAATGGCCTTATAAATTAACTACCAGCAGTCAGAGAAGACCTTGTGAAACACACAGAATTCAATGAAATGAACTTTTAATATCTGTGCTGCGTGGGTCGAAGAAACATAAAACAACTACATAAAATACTGCAGGGTTTTATTAAGGCTTTGAGATCTTTACATGTAAAGAAACATGGACATATAAGATAAAACTATGAAGAATCCAGTCAGGTGATCAACATGCATGGACTACAGGGTTCTACAAGACTTAGGTGGTTGTAACTCGAATGCAGCAATTTGATCTGTGTCTTGGAGGCGTTGACAGCAAAAAGTTGTAGACAAGAATGTATCATACTAAGCAAAATTCCCTTTTAACTGAGGTGGTAACTAGCTTACATACTTACTTTTTCTTTCTCTTTCTTTCTTTCTTTCTTTCTTTCTTTCTTTCTTTCTTTCTTTTTTCTTTCTTTCCTTCTTTCTTTCTCTCTCTCTCTGTCTCTCTCTCTCTCTGATTAATAGACCTTATGTTTCTTTATAATTTTGATAATAACTATTAAACATAAAATGTAGACTATTACTGACATTTATTTTCTAGTGAGATGAATAGGGCTTTTAAAAGTTATTTCACTGTAAGTTTAACTGTGAGAATAGGTGACAGAGTGTAAGTTCAATAGGAGATTAGAGAGAGGGGAGCTCATGTTTGATGGCATGTTTGGGGAATGCCAAATGAAGACCTTGAACCTCCACATTTTCTTCTCACTGTGTTTACCATTCAGGACAAAGGGCACTATAAGCCTTTGGATGAGGCAGTGGACTGTTTATTGAGCATTAATCTTTTCATAGACTGGGAGCTATCTTTCTGAAGAGAGTTTCAGCAGTTTTCCTTATGACCTTTGTTTGCAGTGAGTCCAAAGCTTATAATTTCCATTGATTATTACTTTATTATTATTTCATGTGTAATCACAGGGAATTTAGACAGTATTTTGGGAGAACTGCATGAAGTTTTATTGCAGCAAGTAGATGACAAATGTTTCCTCAAAAAGCTAGTTGGACAATGGTTCTAGTTTAAAAAGATACAATTATAGTGTTTGCTGTCAAAGAGATTTAAAGATATAATTTTCCTCAATTCAAGTCTCATATATTAGAAAATCCTATATATAGAATGAAATTACTCAAGAATTCTAAAGGCAGTTTTTGAAAGCCTTTTAGGATGTTGACCTGGTACTTTTATTAAAAAGTTCAAATTTTCTGATGGTAATGCTTGTTACGATGCTATAGGAAAGATGTAAGTTTCTCCTGTGCATGAGAAATAATTTTGCTTCTGCCTTCATTGTTCTGTGTGATCAGGCATCAGTATTATTTCTGCTCATGTGTTTGCATAATTTACTTAAAATAATGTTATGCATGTTTATTTAATATATACTGCTGAAGGTTCTCTGATTTTTTTTTTTTTTAAAGAAAGTACCCAGAAAATGTTATGGCTCCAAATAAAATCTTTCAGGGACTAAAAGTGAATTGCTGAGCCAAGAACAGGTAGGAGAAGGACATGCAGACACAAAAGCAGGGATGCTTGCAGAGTAGAGAGCCCATAGGGGGAAATGATCTGAGGGAACACAGTAAGGAGGTTTGTGAATGTTTGTGGGAGGCAGTTCTGAGCCTGAAGGTCAATAAGAAACAAGCCATGCAGTTTGGGAGTGGGCGAGGGAAACAAAGCATGCAGTTAGGAGATGGACTTGGGCAGAATAGAGATCTAGCTGGGTGTAGGAGGCCGGAGGGTCAGAAATGCATGCAGATGCCAGTGAGTCAGGTCTACACGAAGCAAGGGGATGGCAAGGAAGGGCACAAACAAGAATTTAGCAGACAAGGGTAGAATTAGTGCAGCAGGTGATCTGTGGCTGAAGAGGAAGGGATAGAGGTGAAAAGTGGAGATGAGGTGGAGAACAAACATGTCATGACACTTATGGCACACAAGGATTTAATCAGGTCGATCGATGCTGGATATCATTTAGACAAAGCAGCTGTAGGATTTCAAGAGGAGCAATCGACTAATTTATAAAGCTGAAGAAAAATCAAAGCTTGAAAATGGGAAAAATTAAGATTAGCTTTTGATGTTGTTTTTTATAGGTTAATTCCTTGACTATATTTCTTTTATTTAAGCAAACATTTCCCCGATTTTAGGTAGAATTATTTGTTTGTTTCTTTTTTTGTTATTTAAGTACCATTGGTTAATGTCATTATATGAATTTCAGGAGTACAATATTGTAATTAGATATCTGTATGCTCTATTGCATGCTCATCACCAGAAGTTTAGTTTCTTTCCATTACCACATATTTGACTCTCTTTACCTATTTGCCCTCCCTCCAAACCTCCTTCCCCTCTGGCAACCATCTTTTTGTTGTCTCTTTGAGTTTTTGTTGTGTTCCATTGGTTTATTACTTTTCTGTTTTATTTTCCTCAGGCGAGTGAAATTTTATGTTTTTTGTCCTTTGCCATCTGATTTATTTCACTTAGTATAAAATACTCTCAAGTTCCATTCATGTGGTTGTACATGGCAATATTTCATTTTTAATGGCTGAATGGTATTCTATTATATGTAACCCCAATCTTTATTCATTCATCTGTCAATAGACACATTGTTTATCTGGCTGTTGTAAATAATGCTGCAAGGAACCTATGGGTATATATAGCTATTTGAGTTAGTGTTTTTGTATTATTCAGATAAATACCTAGAAGAGGAATTTTTGAAAATCATACTAGTCCTATTCTTAATGTTTTGAAGAAACTCCATACTGTTTTCCATGGAAGCTGCACCAATTTACAATCCCACCAACAGTGTACAAGGGTTGCCTTTTCTCCATATCCTCTCTAACACCGACTTCTGGTCTTAAAAATAACAGCCACTCTAAGAGATGTGAGCTATCTCATAACGGTTTTGATTTACATCTCCCTAATAATTAGCGATGCTGAATATCTTTTCATGTGTCTGCTAGCCATTCGTATGTCTTCCTTGGAAAAATATGTCTATTCAGATCCATTTTTAATTAATTTTTTTCTTGCTGTTGTTGAGTTGTATGAGTTTTTTATATATTTTGGATATTAACCATTTACCAGAAGTATTGTTTACAAATATCTTCTCCTATTCAGTTGGTTGCCTTTTTATTTTGTAGATAGTTTTCTTTCCTGTGCAAAAGCTTTTTAGTCTCATTTATTTTTGCTATTGTTTGGAGTCAAATATACAAAACACCACTAAGACCAATGTCCAGAATTTTAGTGCCTATTTTCTTCTCTAAATTTTGTTGTTTCAGATCTTACATTCAAGTCTTTAATTCATTTTCAGTTAATTTATGTTTATGCTGTAAGATAGTGTGCTAGTTTAGTTTTTTTCTTTATTACGGTTATCCAGTTTTCTCAACATCTTTTATTGAAAAGACTTTTCTTTTATCATTGTGTATTCTTGGCTCCTTTTATCATAAATTAGTGGCCCATATATGTGTGGGTTTATTTATGGGCTCTCAATTTTGTTCTATTGATCTACATGTCTATTTCTGCCAATATATTGTTTCAATTACTGTAGTTTTGCAATATAGGTTGAAATTGGAAAGTGTGATACTTCTGGCTTTATTTCTTTTTTCATGATTGCTTTGGCTATCTGGAATATTTTTGGTTTCATACAAATTTGTCGATATTTTGTTCTATTTCTGTGAAAAAATCCATTTATTGAATATGTAAATTGCTTTAGGTAATACAAACAATCTAACAATGTTAATTCTTCAAATTCATGAACTCAAAATAACTTTGCATTATTTTATATCTTTATTTATTTTTTTTAAATATAGTTTTTAGTGTACAGGTTTTTCACTTTCTTAAGTTTTATTCCTAGGAATTTTATTCTTTCATTGCAATTGTAAATGAAATTGTTTTCTTCATTTCTGCCTCTGATAGTTGTTAGTATATAGAAAAGTATGCAGCAAATTTTGTATCCAGCAACTTTATTTATTATTTCTAACAATTTGTAGAGTTTTATGGCTTTCTCTCTATAAAATCGTATCATCTGCAATTTACAACAGTTTTATTTCTTCTTTTCTAAATTAATAGCTTTTATTTCTTTTTCTTGCCTTATTACTCTGGCTAGGACTTCCAGTACAATGTTGAATAAAAGTGGTAAGAGTGGCCATCCTTGTCTCATTTTTTATCATAGAAGGAAAGCTTTCAGGTTTTCACCATGGAGTATTTTGATAGCTATGGTTTTGTCGTGTATGGATTTATTATATTGAAGTATTTTCCTTCTTTACCCCTTTATTGATATTTCATTACAAAAGGATGTTTTTTTTTTAAATGTATTTTCTGGATCTATCAGGATGATGATATGATTTTTATTTCTCATTGTGTTAATGTGGTGTACCGTTTTATTTATTTGCAAATGTGGAATCGTCCTTGCACTATTGAAATAAATCCCGCTTGATTCTTTGTTGTATTGGATCCTTGATGTATGAACCTTTTATTATATCGTTATACTTCTTTGCTAGTACTTTTAGTGAAGATTTTTGCATCTGTTTATCAGAGATGTTGGCCCGTAATTGTTTATGTGTGCATGATGCTCTTGCCTGGTTTTGGTATCAGGGTAATTTTAACCTCAAAAAAAGAGTCAGGAGGGCTTCCCTTCCCTTTAAATTTTGGAAGAGTTTGAAAAGGGTGTGTATTATATCTTCTTTGAATGTTTGATAGAATTCAGCTGTGAAAGCATCTGCTCCTAGGCTTCTGTTTTTTGGAATATTTTTGATTACTGTTTTAATTTCCTTAATAGTGATACATCTACTAGGGTTTTCTAGTTTTTCATAATTCAGTGTAAGAAGGTTGTATGAATTTCTCAATTTCTAGGTTGTTTCATTTGGTGTCATATCAATTTTTATAGTATTATTTTGAATTTCTGTGGTTTCCATTGTAAGTTCTCTTTCATTTCTGTTTTTATTCACTTCAGTCTTCACTCTTAGTGAGTCTAACTGAAGGGTTGTCAATTTTGTTTATCTTTTTAAAGAACCAGCTGTCCATTTCATTAATCCTTTGTATTGTCTTTTTATTCTCTATTTCTTTTCTGATTTTTATTATTTATTCCTTCTATTGACTTTGATTTTATTAGTTCTTTTCCTATCTTTTTAGGTGTAAGGTTAGGTCGTTTACTTGAGATTTTTCTAGTTTCTCAAAATAGGACTGTATTGCTATAACCTTCTCTTTTAGTACTGCTTTTGCTATACCCCCCAAATTTTTGTATGCTATATTTTTATTTTATGTATCCCTATGTATCTTTTAATTTCTTCTTTTATTTTCTAGTTGGCCCAATATTTTTTTAGTAGCACCTGCAGAAAACACTTCCAGAAAACACCTGCATGTATTTTAAAGACACTGTGTGTGGACTTAGATATATTCTGAGAGTCTCCCCAAAACTTTGATAAAAATACTTTTCATACTAAGAAAGTTAGTTATATGTAATTATTGACCACTGAAGCTTGGTATTAAGAGAAAAGCCATTTTGTGTAAAATATAACTTTACTGATTGTAAATTTAATGCTAGCTATAGACCTTGATAGCAAGTTCAGATGTCAATAGTCTTTTCCAAATAATTGTGGTAATGCCTATGGTATTGACATTATTTCCCCTGAGTTTCCTAATTATGAAAGCATCATATAGGGTAAAGGGGAGTTATTTAGATCATGTCAGCAGAGGTCTCCATATTAGTCTTTATTTTTCTTTAATTTAAGAAGAATCAGATCTCCATCTCCCCCAAAGGGGCAACTTGGAGGATATTTGTGTTAAGAGGACTTTTGGGACTTATTCTAGCAAACTAGAGAGGTGAAAGTAATTACATGCAAAGGCAAAGTTAGACAACTTGAGTAAATGGATCTGTACCTCTGCCCAAGTTTAGGTGAAGTGGGCCTTAATAAAAATATAATGATTACAAACTTTTGTTGAAGTTATTGATAAAATTATGTCAATAGACTTTGAAGTAGAAAAGTACTCTTTTAATAGCCAAAGTTCTATCACTCCTACTATCAGTGATATAATTCTGAGTTAATTGTATCCTGATATCATGCTTATTCTAGATTTTAGTGTAAATGTGATAGTTCTAGCAGGAGAGTTCTACGGCAGAGTTTCAGAAATAAATAATTAGATAATAGATGGCTCTCCCTTATTTTGCTCTATACACTCCTCTACTCTTTAAATCGGGGGTCAACATAGTTTTTCTAAAAGGGCCAGAGAGCAAATTAGGCTTTGTGGCCCTATGGGCTCTCCAAACTACTCCATTCTGGTACAGTAGTGCAAAAGTAGCCATAGATCATATGTAAATGAATGGCATAGCTGGGCACCAATATCATCTTATTTTAGAAAAACAGGTAGGCAGCCCACAGACCGTAACTTGAAATAACTAAATAATCTGGCTTGGGCTTTAAACCCACACACAATTCTCCATGCTATCCACTGAAAAATATTCATAATACTCCAGAAAACAGCCTTTTCTCTGGCTTTCACCAGAAGTTTTATACCCACTCACTTTTTCACCCACTCCCAAGGTCCTTAACTTGTTTTTCTCGCATAGAACTTTGTGTTAAGATGAACATACGAAACCAAGTTAGAACTACACTCACTTATACACACTGTCTGAAGCAAGAAAGACAGGGGTAAAACCATGTTTTAGCTGTTGGGGAAATTTAAAGAGGCCAATGGGACACAGTATGGAATTTTAGTAGAAGAGTCATGGAAATTATATTTTGAGATGAAAAAAAGAAACTATTAATGTCATGTATGAAGAATAATCCTGTAATTGTTTATAATTTTTTTCTTTTCTGATTTGGATCCAAGAGCTTTTTTTTTTTCAGTTAAATTTATTGGATTATGATTGCAACATGTGTCTCAGCAACAGCCCTAAGGAACTTTGAAAAAAGATTTGCTACTCAAAGGGTAAATATTTACAGACTTTTATATGAGGTATTCCCTACTCCAAGAGTGACATCAGGAACATGGCAGAGTGAGAGATGTCCCCAGATCTCTCTCCTTGAAACAGCAATAAGCCGAACATCTAAAACTCAACAAAAAACACCCAACCTGCACACCAGCATGTCTGAGCATGACAACTGTGCATAAGAGATCCCACAGGTCAGAACCCTGGTTGTAGCGAGATGGACTGGGAGAAATAAAGAAGCTGCCTCTTACAGCCAAAGCTCCCTACAGGAGGGGGGATTAGGGGAGAAGGTGCCGTGGGTGCCCGGAGCAGCCCTGCCTGGGAAAGCGGAGAGCTCCACGTGGCCGATGGCACTGCCTGGCCATCAGGGCAGAAAACAGAGGAGTAAGGGTGGCAGAGCAGCTGGGACTGCAGAGAAATAACAGTTGATTATTACCAGCTGCATTGACAAACCAGGAGGCTGAGCCACAGCCCCCATTCCCCAACCCAGAGAGCCCCTCTCCCACATCTTCTGAGACCAAACATCACGGAGCCCCAGGGGAATCTGAGCAAACACTACTGAAACTCACTAACACT
The DNA here is from genome assembly GCA_030015415.1 of Cynopterus sphinx. Classification (NCBI taxonomy): domain Eukaryota; kingdom Metazoa; phylum Chordata; class Mammalia; order Chiroptera; family Pteropodidae; genus Cynopterus; species Cynopterus sphinx. The sequence goes on from JAKZJJ010000089.1 coordinate 203,687, forward strand.
GACAGGGTTTGAGACTGAGGGTAGTGAGTGTGATTAAATCTCTAAGAAAGAAAAGGCATTATTAGGACTTTATATGAAGCAGGGATCCACCTACTGGAAACTAAAAGAAAAGCACCTTTTTTATAACAGGCGGAAGAGAGCTTTATATAATGAATCTTTCTGGAAAAGAAAGCTGAGTACACTTCCATTAATACCCAGACCAATTCCCTTACATTGTTTCTTGGAAGGCAATAGTTCGCACACGACCCACTTGGTTGAGAACCTGCTTAGAGGAGAACTGTGGGTCCTTCTTGCCCATGCTTTGGCCCCCTCCCAAGGTCAGTTGAAAGAAAAGAAGACTGTACTGTCAGCACTAGGCCAGACAGAGCTCCATTCGGCTAGGCCTCCAGGAGCCGACAGTCTAAATGACAGTCGGTGGCCGATGCACTGACTTTATGTTTAACACTGGAGCTAAGTACTCAGTTGTAAATCAGCCTGTGGGCCCCCTTTCTCAAAGACAAGCTACCATTATGGGAGCAACCGGGGTATGCGTCTATTGCTCTTTCCTGCAGCCCCACTGGTGCAACCTAGAAGGACGAGAAGTCATCCACGAACTCCTCTATCTGCCTGACTACCCCATGACACTGATGGGGTGATATGTTTTAGGAAAGCTACAGGCTGAGACTACCTTTGACAAGCACGGTCAAACAGCCCTAACCTTTGGGAAGCCAGAAGCGAGGACCATGTCGCTTCCCTAAGGAGAAGAGTGGTACCTCTATAGTCTCAGTAAAGGGTCCCAAGAGAGACCCAAGCTTCCCTTCAAGGTGCCCGGAGTGTGGGCTAATGGTAACCCTCCAGGACTAGCCCGACCTCTTTTCTCCCTTCTGGCCAAACCCCTCTATGAAGCCACAAAGGTGGGCGAACAGGAGCTCCTACTCTGGGAATCTATAGGACTTTGAAGTAATCAAATGGGCACTCATTAATGCTCCTGGACTAGGACTTTCAGACTTAACCAAATCTTCCTATCTGTGTGTACATGTGCACACGGGTGTCACAGTGAGGGTCTTGACCCAACTGCTAGGATCTTGATACGATCCCACGGCTTATCTCTCCAAACAGCTTGACTCTGTCACCCAAGGCTGGCCACCCCTGCTTTTGAGCACTTGCAGCCACGGCCCTCCTTGCGACAGAGGCCGAAAAACTGGCGACCTGCTGGGCCCAGCCAGCCAGACCACAATTGCATTGAAGTCACGGCTGAAGTGTTTTCTAGCTGACCCAACCCCTTGACAGACCAACCCCTCAGGGACCCTGATGTAGAATATCACTCTGATGGAAGCAGCTTTCTGAGCGGAGGAGAATGTCTTGCAGAATACGCTCTAATTACCCTACATTCCACCACTGAGGACAAACCTTTGCCCAGGGGAACCTCAGCACAAAGAGCAGAGCTTATTGCGTTGACCTGCACCCTTCAGCTGGCAATAAGAGTGCGGGCCAACATGTGCACTGGCTCTCAGTATGCCTTCATCACCCTTTAAGTACGTGGAGCCCTGTACGAAGAGAAGGGTCTAATCAATTCTGGGTAAAAACACAGAAAATACGAAAAGGAAATTCTAGAACTTTTAGATACTGTGTAGGCCCCCAAGAAAGTAGCACTGAAGAGGACATAAGAAGAAAATGACACCATAATGGCCTGGGGCAAGTACAGGGCAGATCACGTTGCCAAACTCACAGCAACCGAGGAAATGGCCAGCCCTATAGCTCCGACTGCTTCCCTGTCTCCCAGTCTCTTAGCCGAATGGGACCCCAAGTACTCACCCCAAGAAGAAGCCTGGTTTAAGCCTGAAGAGGAGAGCCTCCTCATCGGTGGATGGTGGAGGTTCAAGGACAGACGAATTGCAGTCCCTGGGACCCTAGGCCAAGCCTTTGTGAAGCCGTTTCAGCAGAGGGCTCATGTTGGTCACACTGCCCTAAAAACCACTCTGGGCTGGTAATTCCACATCCCCCGGCTCTCTGTCAGCTCCCGAGTGGTGTATAAAGAGTGTGCAGTGGTGTTCAGCGAGTGTTTTTCTCTCTTTCCTCTTGTTTTTTGTTGTGTGTCTCAGTTCTAGATGTTTGTGTGTGTGTAGTTATCATTAAGTTCATGTAAAAGAAAGTTTTATGCATACAGTAGCCTCTTTATTCTTCTTGTTTCTTATCTCCAATCCCTTTACAGATTAAGCCTTTTACTCCTTCCCCTTTTCTGTTTCTTGTTGTGGTTGTTTATTTGTTTCAAATTATCCCTATTTATGCTGCGAGTTTATTTTGAGGTTGCAGTAGCTGTTGTCTTCTACTTTTTAAAAAATGTTTCTTACCTTTAACCATTATGTAATCTTTAAGTTTATACTATCCTGTTCTTAATAAAGGTTGCAATTTTCTGTTTCTGTCTGTTAGTCATCTTACTCATAGTTTTGCACTATTTTATCCTTTTGTTTCAGGTTTAATTGCCCCCTCATTATTTCCTATAATATAGGCCTTGTGAAAACTTACCTCAGGTTCTCTATGTTTGAAACTGTCTTTATTTCTACTTAATATTCGAAAGAGAACTTTCCTGGACATATTATTCTTGACTGGTAATTTCTCTCTTCCATTAGTTTGAATATTTAATTCCCCTCCCTCTTAGCTTGTAATATTTCTTCTTAAAAGTTTGATGATAATCTAACGGATTTTCCTTTATAGGCTGTCATCTTATTTTCCCTGGCTGCCTTGAGAATTCTTTCTTTGTCATTATTTTTTTAAATAAATGAGTTGATTGAGTTATAATTTACATGTCATAAAATTGCCTTATTTTAAATATGGAATTCAGTGAGTTTTAGTACTATTACAAAGTTGTGAAATTTGTCC
>JAKZJJ010000090.1:0-205878 GCA_030015415.1 Cynopterus sphinx
TGACCTCGACCCATCTAACCCTGACCCTGACCCAAACCCTGACCTTAAGCCAGACCCTGACTCTAACCCTAAACATAACCCTAAACCCTAACCGTAACCCTAAAGTTGATTCTACCATAAACCCTGACCCTGACCCTGACCCTAACCCAGAACCCAACACCTAGCCTGACTCTGAACCTGACCCTAACCCTAGACCCTGATTCAGACCCGAAACCCTGAACCTGAGCATCACCGCAACACCGACTTCGATCCCGACCCCTAAACACTGACCCTGAACCCGACTCCTACATCGAGTCCAACTATGACACTAACCATTAACCCCGACACCGACTCCTACCGCGACCCTTACCCTAATCCTAAACTCTGTCCCGACTTCGAACCCAAACTTGACCCTCACCCCAACCATAACCATGACCAGGACCTTGTCTCCGATGCTGACCCTAACCCTAAACCTTGACCCTGAACCTCACCATGACCCTCACCCTGAACCTGACAAGAACCCTGACCCTCACTTTCACTTTCAACCTCACACTAAATCCCGACCCTGAATCTTACCCTCACCGTGACCCTGACCCTAAACACTGACCCTTACCTTGACTCTGACCCTCACACTCACCCTCACCCACACCCTAAAGCTAAACCTAACCGCACCCTGACCCTGACCCTAATCCTAAATGTGAACCTGAACGTTACCCTAACCCTAATTCTAACCATAAACTAATACCTAACCCACACCCGAACACTAACTCAAAATCATAACCATAATTCTTACCCTAACACTAACCCTAACACTAACTCTAACACCAAATTCTTACACTAACCCAAACACTAACCCTAACCTTAACACTAACCCTAACCGAAAACCCTAACCCTAACCCAAACACTAACCCTAACGCTAAAGCCCTGAACTAGCCCTAACCTTAATGCTGACCCTAACCCTAAATCCTGACCTTGACCCTGACGCTGACCCTTACCCTAAACCCTACACTGAACCTGACACTGACCCTGAATCTAACCCTATACCCTGTCAATGAACCTGACCCTAATTAGGGACCTTGAACCTGACCCTGAACCCGACCCCTAGTACCCTACTCTGACCCCGACGCCGAACCTTAACCCACCCTGACACTCAACCTAAACCACGACCTTGAACCTGACCCCGACCCTGACAATAACCCTAAACCCTGATGCTGATTTTGACCCCAACCTTGACATAACACTAAACACTGACCCTGACCTTCACTCTCACCCTAACCCTCAACATAAACCCTGAATCAGACCTTGGCACTCACCTGCACATTGACCCTAAATCCTGAACCTAACCCTCACCGTCACCCACACCCTAAACCCGGACCCTGATTCTCACCCTCACTTTTTCCCTGACCCTAAACCCTGACCCTTACACTGACCCTCAGCCTCACCATAAGCGAAACCTAACCCTGACCCGACTTTGACCATAATCTGACCCTACATGGATTCTGACTTTGACCATCGACCCTAAAACCTCATTCTGTTTTGACCCTGAATCTAACACTATTCTAAACCTGATCCTGACCTCGACCCTTCTAACCCTGACCCTGACCCTAACCCTGACCCTAACCCTTACCCTGACTCTAACCCTAAACATAACACTAAACCCTAACCCTAACTAAAGGTAACACTACCAGAAACCCTGACCCTGACCCTGACCCTAAACCTGACCCCAACATCTACCCTGACTCTGACCCTGTCCCTAAACCTAGACCCTGACCCTGACTCTAAACCCTGAACCTCATCATCACACGCAACCCCGACCTCGACCCCGACCCCTAAACACTGACCCTGAACCCGACTCCTATCTCGAATCCAACTTTGACCCTGACACTTCACCCCGACCCCGACTCCTACCGCGACACCCTAATCCTTAATTCTGACCCCAACTTCGAACCAAACCCCGACCCTCACCCCAACTCTAAACCATGACCAGGACCTTGTCTTTGACGCTAACCCTAACCATAATCCTTGAACCTGAACCTCAACATTACCCTCACCCTGAAACCTGACAAGAACCCTGACCCTCACCGTCACCCTGACACTAAATTTTGACCCTCACCCTCACCGTGACGCTCACGCTCCACCTCACCCTAAACCCTGACCCTGACCCTCACCCTGACCCTTACCTTGACCCTGACCCTCATCCTCACCCTCACCCTCACCCTAAAGGTAAACCTAACCTGACCCTGACCATGACCCTGACCCTAATTGTAAATGTGAACCTGACCGTGACCCTAACCCTAATTCTAACCATAAAACTAATACCTAAACCTCAACCGAACACTAACTCAGAACCCTAACCCTAATTCTTACCCTAACACTAACCCTAACACCAAACCCTTACCCTAACCCAAACACTAACCCTAACCTAAACACTAACCCTAACCCAAAACCCTAACCCTAACCCAAACACTAACCCTAACGCTAAAGCCCAGAATTAGCCCTAAAACTAATGCTGACCCTAACCCTAAACCCTGACCTTGACCTTGACGCTGACCATTACCCTAAACCCTGAACTGAACCTGACCCTGACCCTGACTCTAACCCTATACCCTGTCAATGACCCTGACCCTAAACAGAGACCTTGAACCTGACCCTGAACCCGACCCCTAGTACCCTACCCTGACTCCGACCCCGACCCTGAACCCACCCCGACACTTAAACTAAACCACGACCCCTAACCTGACACCGACAATGACAATAACCCTAAATCCTGATGCTGATTTTGACCCCAACCTTCACCACAAAACTAAGCACTGACCATGACCTTCACCCTCACCCGGAAACTCAACATAAACCCTGAATCAGACCCCGGCACTCACCTTCACATTGACCCTAAATCCTGAACCTAACCCTCACCCTCACCCTCACCCTAAACCAAGATCCTGATTTTCACCCTCACTTTGTTTCTGACCCTAAACTCTGACCCTTACCCTGACCCACAGGCTCACCCTAAGCGAAACCAAAGTCTCACCCGACTTTGACTCTAATTTGACCTTTCATGGATTCTGACTTTGACCATCGACCCTAAAACCTCACCCTGTTTTGACCCTGAATCTAACACTATTCTAAACGTGATTTTGACCTCGACTTTTCTTTCCCTGACCCTGACCTTAACCCTGACCCTAACACTGACCCTGACTCTAACCCTGAACATAAAACTAAAACCTAACCCTAACCCTAACGTTGACCCTACCATAAACCCTGACCCTGACCCTGACCCTAATTTTGACCCCAACACCTAGCCTGACCCTGACCCTGACTCTAACCCTAGTCCCTGACCCTGACCCTAAAACATAAACCTGAGCATCACCGCAACCCCGAACTCGACCCGACCCCTAAACACTGACCCTGAACCCGACTCCTACCTCGAATACAGCTTTTACCCTAACCCTTAATCCCGATCCCGACTCCAACCGCCACCCTTACCCTAATCCTAAACTCTGACCCCAACTTCGAACCCAACCCCGACCCTCACCCCAACCATAAACCATGACCAGGACCTTGTCTCCGACGCTTACTTTACACTAACCCTTGACCCTGCACCTCACTATGACCCTCACCCGTAACCCTACAAGAACCCTGACCCTCACCGTGACCCTGACAATAAATCCTGACCCCCAAACTCACCCTAACGCTCACGCTCCACCTCACCCTAAACCCTGACCCTCACCCTCACCCTGACCTTAAATCCTGACCTTCACCCTCACACTCACCCTCAACCTCACACTAAATCCCGACCCTGACTCTTAAACTCACCATGACCCTGACCCTAAATCCTAACCCTTACATTGACCTGGAACCTCACACTCACACTCACCCTAAAGCTAAACCTAACCTGACACTGACCCTGACCCTAATCCTAAATGTGAACCTGACCCTGACCCTAACCCTAATCCTAACCATAAAACTAATACCTAACCCTCACGCGAACACTTACTCAAAACCCTAATCATAATCTTAACCCTAACACTAACGCTAACACTTACCCTAACACCAAACCCTTACCCTAACCCAAACACTAACACTAAACTTAACACTAACCCTAACCCATAACCCTAACCCTAAACCAAACACGAACCCTAACGCTAAAGCCCAGCCCTAGCCCTAACCCTAATGCTGACCCTATCCCTAAATCTTGACCTTGACCCTGACGCTGACCCTTACCCTAAATCCTACACTGAACCTGACACTGACCCTGACTCTAGCACTATACCCTGTCAATGACGCTGACCCTAAACAGGGACTTTTAACCTGACCCTGAACCCAACCCCTAGTACCCTATCCTGACCCTTACCCCGACCCTGAACCCACCTTGACACTAAACCTAAACCACGACCCCGAACCTGACACCGACCCTGACAATAATCCTAAACCCTGATGCTGATTTTGACCCCAACCTTGACCACAACACTAAACACTTACCCTGACCTTCATCCTCACCCTGACCCTCAACATCAACCCTGAATCAGACCCCGGCACTCACCTTCACATTGACCCTAAATTTTGAACTTAACCCTCACCCTCACCCTGACCCTCAACATAAACTCTGAATCAGTCCCCGGCACTCACCTGCACATTGACCCTAAAACCTGAACCGAACCCTCACCCTCACCCACACCCTAAACCCGGACCCTGATTCTCACCCTCACTTTTTCCCTGATTTAAACCGTGACCCTTACCCTGACCCTCAGCCTCACCCTAAGCGAAACCTAACCCTGACCCTGCCCCGACCTGCGGGACCTAGTTATTCGTGGGCTCGAAGAGGGTCCAAACCTGAAAGAGAAACGGGCGAGACAAAGGAGCGGAGGCAAGACAGTGTTCTGATCAAGCCTCAAAAATTTTATTTCAGAGCAGGTATATTTATACAGAAGAACAAAGGGAAGCAGGACTATAGGCAGGGGGGATACTAATTACAATGTCATTGGATCCTGGTTGCTGGGGTGAGGGGCTGTAAAAGTTTAGAGGACATGGAGTGTGAAACGGGGGAGTGTAAGGAAAGGGGAACTAGGGAGGAATAATGGGCAGCTGCAGATGGTGATAACCTTCCAGCACGAGGGCAGCTCTCTGTAACAATTTATGATCAGCTAGTTCTCAGAACAAACAGGGCAAAAAGGCATGTTCTCATGCCGGGGGGCTGGGCGGTCAGGATGAAGGCCTTTTGGCTCCCAACATCTCCTCCCTTTCTGTATTAGAAAGGGTGGGCCTTAACCGAGTGAGGGAGTAGTGGCCTGACTCCTCCCGTGAGCCGTCGAGGCCCACTAGTTATGGCTCTTGGCATCTTTTGGGGAGGAGAGGCAGAGTCGTTTTGAAGTAGTAATCTTTTGGATACCAATCTCTATGCAAGTCAGGCATACTCACAGGGAAATCTAGAGGAGGTCATACGGGACCTTCCCTTGCGATGCTTCGCTCCGCACTCAGCTCGGTACCCATACCCTTCTCCTCCTTTTAGAGGAGGTGGTAGACATGCCTCTAGTTATCATCCCGTCCCCGTAGGGAGGGAGCTAGGCTCAGTGTACATCCCTCTTTTATATAGACGTTGTCATAGACACTCTGTAAACACTTATTCCAGTTTAGTCATTCTTCTGACCTAAATCTCTAACACAAATGTACATTCTCTGCATTGTTTTAAAAGAAACCTATGATTACCACAGATGAAACCTCGCAGCTCAAAGGCTGTTTGCAGGTCGAGTGGCCCTTCTGATGGTTACTCTGTTCCAAACGTGGGCTAATTTAGCTGGCAGAACCTTCGAAGGTTGAAGGGGTTGACGCTCTAACTCCGTAGGTTTGGGCTTGTTTCCTGAAATCCTTAAAATGGTTAAAGAAGTACTGAAAGGAGGGAGAACATAGGACGATTTGAGAAGAAAGCCTGACCTATGTTAGTGAAAACAGGTAAGAGAAGAGAAAGTCCCTACAAGAGCCAACCAGGCCCGGGCTAGGATCAGCTTTTATCACCTAGCATCCAGTCGAGTGGGGCCACAGAGGCCAGACCTAAGGAAAGAATCAACATTAGTATAGGAGGGTACCAGTACATTCAGCCAGCCCAAACAGACAGGCACAAGACAGACAAGACAAACTACGGATAACACAAAACGCTAGCGCATCAGAAACCATAACCAGAATATGTACAGGGTCAGAGTCTGACGTCTCAGACCGACCGAACTAGGGAAGTATTGCTGCGTCCAGCCTTCCGCTAGTTAACCAAGGGCCCAACCAGACAGGAACAGAACTGACACATCAAGATAGATGTTAATGCAGTCTTATTCACCGGTGAGGCTGCTTTAGGTGGCTCATGCCCAATCACAGTTAAAATGAGACTTCTTTTCTTCTTGTCCTTATGAGCAAGGCTGCTTGGCGTCTGGGGCTGAGAAACATCTCTTAGCGGTCGCCCCCTGGACGGAGCAAGTCCTTACTCAAGGTGGCTGGGGGTTTCAGGTTTTAGGAGATCCGGAACAGAAGTTAAAAAGAGAACAGAAGTTAATCTTTTACAAAGCTAGCAGAAACCGGTCATTACAAAGATAAATGTAGCCAGGGAATTTGCTAGTTTTAAGCATGGCCTTGCAGATGTTCTCCTTATCTGCGCCCTGGAATGCTGCTCTCTTAGCATATGAGAGAGCTCTTTGTCACAAGTTTCAGATATTAGGCAGTCAAAAGTTCTAAGAACTAGGCATTTTTGTCTCAATTAAAAATTGCTAGGGTAAAGACTCTTGACCTGAATTCGGTGGTCTTTAAGCACAATGCAATTCTTTCATCCTAATTGAAAACGCCTCCACAGTCTAAGATACCATGGACGATCTATCTCTGCGGCGAGGGTTGAGAAATGGAGGCTCGCAGACATCTCTGTGGCTGGGGGGTCCTCTCCCGGTTCCTGCAAGCTAAGCTGGTGGTAATGAATAGTAGGTGGTTTATGTAACATTGAATCTACCTGTTGTTTAATTAGATCAGTTATGCGCCGGAAGACCCAGGGTCCAAAAGATATAAGTATCAGGAACCCAACGAGGGGTCCCAAAATACTGGGGAGTAAGGTAGTAAGCAAAGGGGAAGCAGAGAACCAGTTTTGATACCAGGATTCTTGTTTTTCTCTTTCCCTTTTTCTCTTTTCCAGACTATCTCTAATCTTTTGTAGACTGTTTTCTACAAGCCCTAACTTATTAGAAAAGAAGCAACATTCTTCCTCCAGGGCGGCACATAATCCCCCTTGTTGTAAGAAGAGGAGATCAAGGCCTCTTCTATTTTGTAACACTACCTCTGCAAGAGAGGAGACCGAGTCCTTAAGGTTTGTGAGGCCTGACTGTAATTCTTGGATATCTTGGTCTATGGCAGCGCTCAGTTGGTTTAAATGCATATTAGAAGTAACGAGGGAAGCGATCCCAGTCCCGGCACCTATAGTCCCCAAGCCCAGTACAACTGCTAAGGTGACAGCAGTTATAGGTTCTCTCTTACGCCTAAGGAGGGAGGCGCCTCGATCCCAAAAATCTAAGAAGTCACTTGTGTCAAATATAGTCAGACGGGGCAAGAGAAAGACGAGGACACGATAATCCTTTTTATGAAGGAAAACTGTGGTGGCTATAAAGGTAGTTAACCCTGAAGAGCAGGCAAAGTAAGAGTTATTAGGGGTGGATATGTACAGGGTACGGTTGTCGTTAACCTTAACGGTCTTGTTACAGATGGGTACTAACTGTAGAGGCGGCAGCATGTGGGGCCCAAGAAGACATAGTCCTAAGCCTGAAATTTGCCCTAGTGTGAGCCCCTGCTTTTCCGGGTGATCCCACCGTAAGTGTCTGGTATTATTGGTAAATGTAAGGTTTGCATCATGGGCTACCCCCTCATAGAAAGGGGGACTGGAGGAAAAGCAGACCCAACATTCCCTAGACGTGTTGTTAATCTCAAAAAGGGCCTGAATGGAGGCGTTGACTAGTCTGAGCATAAGCTGAGCAGAAGATGGGGGGCCTGCAGGGAGAGTCGGCTGAAACACAGAGGAGGAGGAGGGGGTCGAAGAGGGGGAGGCAGTAGGACTGTGCGTGTGGCCCCTCGTGTGGGTTCGACCCTCGGCTGTCCTTGGATGAAGCTCTGGGTTGGGACCCATTCCTATAGCGGTCTGACTGTTAGGGATACTTTTAACAAGTTCTACTGAGAAGGTTACACCTTTGTCTGTTCCTTCATAATAGCCTCGAAGGCCCCAATGCCTTTTCTTAGGGTTTTGCCAGTGAGCCGCATTATCATCAAGGATAGTTATTTGGAGGGGGTTACACCATCCTGGGTCGTTACAGCACTGCTTTACCTCTTCGGGTGGCCCTTCACTATAGTGGGTGGAGTTGGATGGGTTAAGTCTCTGGACAGTAATGAAGGTATCTGAATTGGGTCTCCAGTACACATCTCCTGTGGTCTCGCACCCCCACGAGGCACAGTAGTAGTCAGTTTGGACACCACATTTATATTCTAGCCCTCAGAATCGGTGGGGGCCAGGACAGACGTAGACGCCCCAGTGTGATTTCCAAGCGGAAATGCGACCCGCTGCGGACCCACAGGTTGGGACAAGGTGGGTAGCCTGTGAATTGTTGGGTGCTTTTTCTAGAAGGAGAAAATTTGTAGGCAGTCCCCATGCAGGGTTATTAGCAGTAGACTGAGCAGATCGTGTGATTACAGGAAAAGCTAAACTCCTGTTTTTAGGCGGTTTAGAGAATCCTGTTTTACAAGTCTTGGGAGCTGATTTTATGGGTTCTGGGAGGGGGGTGAGAACAGTCTCGTAAATTGTTGTCTGCAAGGGGGTCAGTTGGGTGGACAGCTGGGCGAATTGCTTTTGAAGGGCTAGGACCTCCCTCATTTCAGAGACTTGTTTTTCTAGTCTGTTTTTTGTCTCAGTAAGAGAGGCGACGGGGAGGACTGGTGCACAAATCTGGGGAGCATAAGGAGGGGGCCTCTGCGGGGGTGCTGAAAGGAGCGGTGGCCAATCGGGGTTGTGGTAGCGTGCCGCCTCATTTTCCAGGACAGTTGCATCTCCAGAATCTAAAGGGTCACTATTTACGGCCTTGGAGAAAATTGGGAAGTTTATTGGGGCCTCTAAAGGCGAGGCTTCTTTAGGGAGAGGGGGATAGAGAGAGTTTGAAGGGGGGCAGTCTGTAGGGGCGGCTGGTGGGGCCCCTGTAATGTCTATAACGACTGAGGGAGACTTGGAAGGGATCCTGTCAGAGGAAACAGAAACCACCGAGGCCGCTCGAGACAGGGGACGGAGACAATACTCCGCAACTGATAAAAGCTGTTGTTTATCCGGGTCATCAGACGCTGCCTCTACAATGTCACGGATGAGCCCCCAATAAGAAAAGACGGTTGCAGGGACACTATCTGGGCCCTCCCGATTTAATTTATCATTTAAGTCTCTACCGACCTTTTGCCATTTTTTCCTGTGTATTTCTGGCCCATTTACCATAAACCAAGGACAGACATTATCGACAAACACAAAGAATTTTATCAGGTCTTTCTTTTTGACTTTAACCCCTCTTTCCCTGAGGGACGCCTTGAGGTCTTTAATAAAGAGCGCCTCCTTAGAGAGTCCGCTGCCCATTTTTATCTTTCAATGAGAACCTAATAATTGGGGTTGGCAACGTCTGGATTTTTCCCTTTTTTAAAGTTCTTGTTTAAAAGCAAGTACAAAGGAAAACACCACCAAGGAATATTAGGGTGCTAAATAGCAGAAAAAGTCTAAATTTCAAGGTCTCAGTCGGGGAGCCAACACAAAACAAGGCCAGAACTAGAAGAAGGGTGAATGCCACAGTCAGGAGGATGGTGAAAGGAGACCATCCACGGCAATACCTCCTATGGTATGTGTCTTTAAATAACTCAAACTCTTTTATCTCTAACTTCCCCAAACATGGGGGGGTCTCTTCAAAGACCGAAATCTACCTTCCCCAGTTTTGGGGGTCCTGCAGGCGTAGGTCTCTCCAAAGACCGAAAATCTCTTTTACACTACTCAACTCCTTTTTCCCTAACTTCCCCAATTGGGGGGGGTCTCTCCAAAGACCGAAAAAGTGCCCGTTTCTTAAATGGGCGAAACTCACCGAGGACGTTCGACTTCCATGAGCGGTGAAAGCAGTCCTCACTTCTTTGGGTGCCTGGCCAGGCCTTCTTCAACTACGTCGTCCCGGGCTAAGGCCGCGGGACCTCCCGTCCGGCAAGAGACCCGAGCTTCGGGCCCCACGTTGGGCGCCACTTGCCCCGACCTGCGGGACCTAGTTATTCGTGGGCTCGAAGAGGGTCCAAACCTGAAAGAGAAACGGGCGAGAAAAAGGAGCGGAGGCAAGACAGTGTTCTGATCAAGCCTCAAAAATTTTATTTCAGAGCAGGTATATTTATACAGAAGAACAAAGGGAGGCAGGACTATAGGCAGGGGGGATACTAATTACAATGTCATTGGATCCTGGTTGCTGGGGTGAGGGGCTGTAAAAGTTTAGAGGACATGGAGTGTGAAACGGGGAAGTGTAAGGAAAGGGGAACTAGGGAGAAGGAAATGGGCAGCTGCAGATGGTGATAACCTTCCAGCACGAGGGCAGCTCTCTGTAACAATTTATGATCAGCTAGTTCTCAGAACAAACAGGGCAAAAAGGCATGTTCTCATGCCGGGGGCTGGGCAGTCAGGATGAAGGCCTTTTGGCTCCCAACATGACCCGACTTTGACCCTAATCTGACCCTACATGTATTCTGACCTTGACCATCGACCCTAAAACCTCACCCTGTTTTGACCCTGAATCTAACACTATTCTAAACCTGATCCTGACCTCGACCCTTCTAACCCAGACCCTGACCCTAACCCTGACCCTAACCCTGACCGTGACCCTAACCCTAAACATAGCCCTAAACCCTAACCCTAACACTAAAGTTGACCCTACCATAAACCCTGACCCTGACCCTGACCCTAACCCTGACCCCAACACCTAGCCTGACCGTGACCCTGACTCTAACCATAGACCCTGACCCTGACCCTAAACCCTGAACCTGAGCATCACCGCAACCCCGACCTCGAACCCGACCCCTAACACTGACCCTGAACCCGACTCCTACCTCGAATGCAACTTTGATCCTTAACCTGAACCCCGACCCTGACTCCTACCGCGACCCTTATCCTAATCCTAAACTCTGACGCCGAGTTCGAACCCAGCACCGACCCTCACTTTAACCCTAAACCATGACCGGGACCTTGTCTTTGACGCTGACCCTAATCCTAAACCTTGACCCTGAACCTCACCATGACCCTCAACCTGAAACCTGACAATGACCCTGACGCTCACCGTCACCCTGACAATAAATTCTGACCCCCCACCTCACCCTGACGCTCACGCTCCACCTCAACTAAACCCTGACCCTGACCCTGACCCTAAACCGTTAACCTGAGCATCACCGCAACCCCGACCTCGAACCCGACCCCTAAACACTGACACTGAACCCGACTTTTACCTCGAATCCAACTTTGATCCTAAACCTTAACCCCGAAACTGACACCTGCCGCGACCCTTATCCAAATCCTATACTCTGACGCCGAGTTCGAACCCAGCACCGACCCTCACTTTAAACCTAAACCATGACCGGGACCTTGTCTTTGACGCTGACCCTAACCCTAAACCTTGACCCTGAACCTCACCATGACCCTCACCCTGAACCCTGACAAGAACCCTGACCCTCACCGTCACCCTGACAATAAATTCTGACCCCCAACCTCACCCTGACGCTCACGCTCCACCTCACCTAAACCCTGACCCTGACCCTCACCCTGACCCTAAATACTGACCCTCACCCTCACCCTCACCCTCAACCTCACACTAAATCCCGACCCTGACTCTCACCCTCACCATGACCCTGACCCTAAACCCTGACCATCACCCTCACCCTAAAGCTAAACCTAACCTGACCCTGACCCTGACCCTAATCCTAAATGTGAACCTGACCCTGACCCTAAACCTAATCCTAACCATAAAACTAATACCTAACCCTCACCCGAACACTAACTCAGAACCCTAACCCTAATCCTAACCCTAACACTAACCCTAACACTAACCCTAACACCAAACCCTTACCCTAACCCAAAAACTAACCCTAACCTTAACACTAACCCTAACCCAAAACCCTAACCCTAACCCAAACACTAACCCTAACGCTAAAGCCCAGCCCTAGCCCTAACCCTAATGCTGACCCTAACCCTAAATCCTGACCTTGACCCTGACGCTGACCCTTACCCTAAACCCTACACTGAACCTGACCCTGACCCTGATTCTAACCATATACCCTGTCAATGACACAAACCCTAAACAGGGACCTTGAACCTGACCCTGAACCCGAACACTAGTACCCTATTCTGAGCACGACCTCGACTCTGAACCCACCCCGACACTACACCTAAACCACGACACCGGACCTGCCAACGACCCTGAAAATAACTCTAAACCCTGATGCTGATTTTGACCCCAACCTTGCCCATAACACTAAACACTGTCCCTGACCTTCACCCTCATCCTGACGCTCAACATAAACTATGATTCAGACACCGGCACTCATCTGCACATTTACCCTAAATTCTGAACCTAACCCTCATTCTGACCCACACCCTAACCCCGGATCATGATTCTCACCCTCACTTTGTCCCTGACCCTAAACCCAAACCCTTACCCTGACCCTCAGCTTCACCCTAAGCGAAACCTAACCCTGAGCCGACTTTGACCCTAATCTGAGCCTACAAGGATTCTGATTTTGACCATCGACCATAAAACCTCACCCTGTTTTGTACCTGAATCTAACACTATTTTAAACCTCATCCTGAACTCGACCCTTCTAAGCTTGTCCCTGACCCAAAACCTGACCCTAACCCTGACCCTACTCTAACCCTAAACATAACCCTAAACCCTAACCCTAACCCTAATTTTGACCATACCATAAACCCTGACCCTTACCCTGACCTTAACCCTGACCACAACACCTAGCCTGACCCTGACCCTGACTCTAACCCTAGATCCGGACCCTGACCCAAAATTCTGAACCTGAGCATCACCGTAACCCCGACCTCGACCCCGACCCATAAACACTGACCCTGAACCCGACTCCTTCCTGAATCCAATTTTGATCCTAACCCGTAACCCGACCCCGACTCCTACCGCGACCCTTATTCTAATCCTAAACTCTGACCCCGACTTCGATCCCAACACCGACCCTCAACTTAACCCTAAACAATGACCAGGACATTGTCTCCGACGCTGACCCTAACACTCAGCCTTGACCCTGAACCTCACTATGACCCTCACACTGAACCGTGACAAAAATCCTGACCCTCATCGTCACCCTGACAATAAATCATAACCCCCTACCTCACACTGACGCTCACGCTCCACCTCACCATAAACCGTGACTCTGACCCTCACCCGGACACAAAATTCTGACCCTCACCCTCACCTTCACCCTCATCCTCAACCTCACACATAATCCCGACCCTGACTCTTACCCTCACCATGACCCTAACCCTAAACGCTGACCCTTACCTTGACCCTGACCCTCACCCTCACCCTCACTCTCACCCTCACCCTAAAGCTAAACCTAACCTGACCATGACCGTGACCCTGACCGTAATCCTAACCATAAAACTAATACCTAACCCTCACCCGAACACTAACTCAATATCCTAACTCAAAAGCTAACCCTAAGACTAACCCTAATACTAACCCTAACCCAAAACACTAAACCTAACCCAAACACTAAACCTAACGCTGAAGCCCAGCACTAACCCTAACCCTAATGCTGACCCTAACCCTAAATCCTGACCGTGACCCTGACGCTGACCCTTACCCTAAACCCTACACTGAACCTGACCCTGACCCTGACTCTAACCCTATACCCTGTCAATGACCCTGACCCTAAACAGGGACCTTGAAACTGACAGTGAACCTGACCCCTAGTACCCTACACTGACCCCGACCTTGACCCTGAACCCACCTCGACACTAAACCTAAACCATGACACCAAACCTGGCACCGAATCTGACAATAACCCTAAACCCTGATGCTGATTTTGACCCCAACCTTGACCATAACACTAAACACTGACCCTAACCTTCACCCTCATTCTGACCCTCAACATTAACCCTGAATCAAACCCCGGGACTCACATGTATATTGACCCTAAATCCTGAACCCTACCCTCACCCTCACCCACACCCTAAACCCTGACACTGATTCTCACCCTCATTTTTTTTCTGACCATAAAACCTGACCCTTACCCTGACCCTCAGCCTCACTCTAAGCGAAACCTAACCCTTATCCGACTTTGACTCTAACCTGACCCTACATGGATTCTGAATTTGACCAGCGACCCTAAAACCTCACCCTGTTTTGACCCTGAATCTAACACTATTCTAAACCTGATCCTGACCTAGACCTTTCTATCCCTGACCCTAACCCTAAACCTGACCCTGATTCTAACCCTAAACATAACCCCAAACCTAACCCTAACACTAACGTTGACCCTACCATAAACCCTGACCCTGACCCTGACCCTAACCTTGACTCTAACACCTAGCCTGACCCTGACCCTGACTCTAACCCTAGACCCTGACCCTGACACTAAATTCTGAACCTGAGCATCACCGCAACCCCGACCTCGACCCCGACCCCTAAACACTGACCCTGAACCCGACTCCTACCTCGAATCCATCTTTGACCCTTACCCTTAACCCCGATCCCGACACCTACCGCGACCTTTACCCTAATCCTAAACTCTGACTCCGACTTCGAACCTAACCCCGACCCTCACCCCAAACCTAAACCATGACCAAGACCTTGTTCCCGACGCTGACCCTAACCCTAAACATTGACCCTAGACCTCACCATGACCCTCACCCTGAACCCTGACAAGACCCTGACCCTCACCATCACTCTGACCATAAAATTTGACCCTCACCCTCACCCTGACGCTCACGCTCCACCTAACCCTAAATCCTGACGCTCACCCTCACCTCACCCTCAATTTCACACTAAATCCCGACCCTGACTCTAACCCTCACCATGAGCTGACCCTAAACGCTGGCCCTTACCTTGACCCTGACCCTCACCCTCACCCTCACCCTAAAGCTAAACCTAACTTGACCCTAAACCTAATCTTAAATGTGAACCTGACTCTGACACTAACCCTAATCCTAACCATAAAACTAATACCTAACCCTCACCCGAACACTAACTCAAAACCCTAACCCTAATCCTAACCCTAACACTAACCCTAACACTAACCCTAACACCAAACCCTTACCCTAACCCAAACACTAACCCTAACCTTAATACTAACGCTAACCCAAATCCCTAACCGTAACCCAAACACTAACCCTAACGCTAAAGCCCAGCCCTAGCCCTAACCCTAATGCTGAACCTAACCCTAAATCCTGACCTTGACCCTGACGCTAACCCTTACCCTAAACCCTACACTGAACCTGAACCTGACCCTGACTGTAACCCTATACCCTGTCAATAATCCTGACCCTAAACAGGGACTTTGAACCTGACCCTGAACCCGACCCGTAGTACCCTATCCTGACCCGAACCCCGACCTTGAACCCACCCCGACACTAAACCTAAACCACGACCCCGAACCTGACACCGAACCTGACAATAACCCTAAACCCTGATGCTGATTTTAACCCCAACCTTGACCATAACACTAAACACTGAGCCTTACCTTCACCCTCAACATGAAACTCAACATAAACCCTGAATCAGACCCCGGCACTCACCTGCACATTGACCTTAAATCCTGAACCTAACCCTCACCCTCACCCACACCCTAAACCCGGACCCTGATTCTCACCCTCACTTTGTCCCTGACCCTAAACCCTGACCCTTACCCTGACCCTCAGCCTCACCCTAAGCGAAACTTAACCCTGACCCGACTTTGACCCTAATCTGACCCTACATGGATTCTGACTTTGACCATCAACCCTAAAACCTCACCCTGTTTTGACCCTGAATCTAAGACTATTCTAAACCTGATCCTGACCTCCACCCTTCTAACCCTGACCCTGACCCTAACCCTGACCCTGAATCTAACCCTAAACATAACCCTAACACTAACGTTGACCCTACCATAAACCCTGACCCTGACACTGACCATAACCTTGACTCTAACCCCTAGCCTGGCCCTGACAGTGACTCTAACCCTAGACCCTGACCCTGACACTAAATTCTGAACCTGAGCATCACCGCAACCCCGACCTCGACACCGACCCCTAAATATTGACCCTGAACCCGAGTCTTACATCGAATCCAACTTTGACGCTTACCCTTAACCCCAACCCCGACTCCAACCGCGACCCTTACCCTAATCTTAAACTCTAACCCCGACATCGAACCCAACCCCGACCCTCACCACAACCCTAAACCATGACCAGGAACTTGTCTCCGACGCTGACTCTAACCCGAAACCTTGACCCTTAAACTCACCATGACGCTAACCCTGACCGCTGACAAGAACCCTGACACTCATTGTCACACTGACAATAAATCCTGACCCCCAACCGCACCCTGACGCTCACGCTCCGCCTCACCCTAAACCCTGACCCTGACCCTCACACTGATCCTAAATTCTGACCCTCACATTCACCCTCACCCTTAACCTCACTAAATCCGCACCCTGACTCTAACCCTCACCATGACCCTGACCCAAAACCTTGACCCTTACATTGAACCTAACCCTCATCCTCAACCTCACCCTCACCCTAAAGCTAAACCTAACCTGATCCTGACCTAACCCTAATCCTAAATGTGAACCTCACCCTGACTCTAATTCTAATCCTAACCATAAAACTAATACCTAACCCTCACACGAACACTAACTCAAAACCCTAACCCTAATCATAACCCTAAAACTAACCCTAAAACTAAACCTAACACCAAACCCTTACCCTAACCCAAACACTAACCCTAACCTTAACACTAACCGTAACCCAAAACCCTAACCCTAACCCAAACACTAACTCTAACGCTAAAGCCCAGTCCTAGCCCTAACCCTAATCCTGACCCTAACCCTAAATCCTGACCTTACCCCTGACGCTGACAATTACCATAAACCCTACACTGAACCTGACCCTGACCCTGACTCTAACACTAAACCCTGTCAATGACCCTGACCCTAAACAGGGACCTGGATCCTGACCCTGAACCCGACCGCTTGTACCCTACATAGAACCCGACCTTGACCCTAAACCTAGCCCGACACTAAACCTAAACCACGACCCCAAACCTGACACCGACCCTCACAGTAACCCTAAACCCTGAAACTGATTTTGACCCCAACCTTGACCATAATACTAAACACTGACCCTGACCTTCACCCTCACCCTGACCCTCAACATAAACCCTGAATCATACCCCGGCACTCACTTTCACATTGACCCTAAATCCTGAACCTATCCCTCACCCTCACACACACCCTAATTCCGGACCGTGATTCTCATTCTCACTTTGTCCCTGATCCTAAACACTGACCCTAAACCTGACCCTAGCTTCACGCTAAGCGAAACCTCACCCTGACCCCACCTTAACCCTAATCTGACCCTACAGATATTATGACTTTGACCATCGACCCTAAAACCTCACCCTGTTTTGACCCTGAATCTAACACTATTCTAAACCTGATCCTGACCTCGAAACATTTTACCCTGAAACTGACCCTAATCCTGACCCTAACACTGACCCTGTCTCTAAACATAAACATAACTTTAAACCATAACCCTAAAGTTGACCCTACAATAAACCCTGAACCTCACCCTGACCCTAACCCTGACCTCAACACCTAGCCTTACCCTGACCCTGACTATAACCCTAGACCCCGACCCTGACCCTAAACACTGAACCTGAGCATCACCGCAACCCCGACCTCGACCGCGACCCCTAAACACTGACCCTGAACCAGACTCCTTCCTCGAATTCAACTTTGACCCTACCCCTTAACCCCGACCCCAACTCCTACCGCGATCCTTACCCTAATCCTAAACTCTGACCCTGACTTCGAACCAAACCCCGACCCTCACCCCAACCCTAAACCATGGCCAAAACTTTGTCTCTGACGCTGACCCTAACCCTTAACCTTGACCCTGAACCTCACAATGACCCTCACCCTGAACCCTGACAAGAACCCTGACCTTCACCATCACCCTGACAATAAATCCTGACACCCAAAATCACCTTGACGCTCACGCTTTACCTCACCCTAAACCCTGAACCTGACCCTCACCCTGACACTAAATCCTGACACTCACACTCACCCTCACCCTCTACCTCACACTAAATCCCGACCCTGACTCTTACCCTCACCATGACCCTTACCTTGACCCTGACCCTCACCCTCACCCTCACCCTCACCCTAAAGCTAAAAATAACCTGATCCTGACCCTGACCCTAATACTAAATGTTAACCTGATTCTGAATCTACCCTAATCCTAACCATAAAACTAATAAATAACCCTCACACGAACACTATCTGAAAAACTTAACCCTAATCCTAACCCTAACACAAACCCTTACACTAACCGTAACACCAAACCCTTACCCTAACCAAATCACTAACCCTAACCTTAACACTAACCGGAACCCAAATCCCAAAGCCTAACTCAATACTAACCCTAACGCTAAAGCCTAGTCCTAGCCCTAACACTAATGCTGACACTAAACCTAAAAATAACCTTGACCCTGACGGTGACCCTTACCCTAAACCCTACACTGAACCTGACCCTGACCCTCAGTTATCCTTATACCCTGTCAATGACCCTGACCCTATACAGGGACCTTAATCCTGACCCTGAACCCGACCGTTAGTAGCCTACTAAGAAACCGAACTTGACCCCGAACCAACCCCGACACTAAACCTAAAGCACGACCCCGAACCTGACACCGACCCTGACAATAACCCTAAACCCTGATGCTGATTTTGACCCCAACCGTGACCATAACACTAAACACTGACCCTGACCTTCACCCTCACCCTGACCCTCAACGTAAACCCTGAATCAGACCCCGGCACTCACCTTCACATTGACCCTAAATCCTGAACCTATCCCTCACCCTTACCCACAACCTAACCCCAGACCGTGATTCTCACCCTCACTTTGTCCCTGACCCTAAACTCTGACCCTTAACCTGACCCTAAGCCTCACCCTAAGCGAAACCTAACCGTGAAACGCCTTTGACCCTAATCTGACCCGATATAAATTCTGACCCTGACCATCGACCCTACAACCTCACCCTGTTTTGTCCCTGAATCTAACACTATTCTAAACCTGATACTGACCTCGACCTTTCTAACCCTGACTCTGACCCTAACCCTGACCCTAACCCTGACCCTGAGTTTTACCCTAAACCTAACCCTAAACCCTAACCCTAACCCTAACGTTGACCCTACCATAAACCCTGACCCTGACCCTGACCCTAAACCTCACCCCAACACCTAGCCTGACCCTGAACCTGAATCTAACCCTAGACCCTGACCCTGACCCTAAACCCTGAACCTGAGCATCACCGCAACCCCGACCTCGACCCCGACCCCTAAACACTGACCCTGAACTTGACTCCTACCTCGAATTTAACTTTGATCCTAACCCTTAATTCCGACCCCGACTGCTACCGTGACCCTTATCCTAATTTCAAACTCTGACCCCGACTTCGAAGCCAATACCGACCTTCACCCCAACCCTAAACCATGACCCAAACCTTGTCTCCGACGCTGACCCTAAACCTAAACCTTGACCCTGAACCTCTCCATGACACTCACCCTAAACCCAGACACGAACGCTGACCCTCGCCGTCACACTGACCCTAAACCATGACCCTCACATTCACCCTCAACCTCAACCTCACCCTAAATCCTGACGCTCACCCTCACCCTCACCCTCAACCGCACACTAAATCCCAACTCTGACTCTTACACTCACCATGACCCTAACACTTACCTTGACCCTGATTCTCACCCTCACCCTGACCCTCAACATAAACCATTAATCAGAACCTGGCACTCACCTGCACATTGACCCTAAATCCTGAACCTAATTCTCACCGTCACCCACACCCTAAACCCGGACCGTGATTCTCACCCTCACTTTGTCCCTGACACTAAAACCTGACCCTTACACTGACCCTCAGCCTTACCGTAAGCGAAATCTAACCCCTACCTGACTTTGACCCTAATCTGACCTTACATAAATTCTGACTTTTACCATCGACCCTAAAACCTCACCCTGTTTTGACCCTGAATATAAAACTATTCTAAACCATATCCTGACCTCGAACCTTCTAACCATGACCCTGACCGTAACACTGACCCTAACCCTGACCCTGACTCTAACACTAAACATAACCCTAAACCCTAACCCTAACCCTAACTTTGACCCTACCATAAACCGTGATCCTGACCCTGATTCTAACCCTGACCGCAACACCTAGCCTGAACCTGACACTGCCCTCACCCGAGATCCTGAACCTGACCCTAAACCTTGAACCTGAGCATCACCGCAACCCCGACCTCGACCTTGACCCCTAAACACTGACCCTGAACCCGACTAATACCTCGAAACCAACATTGATCATAACCCTTAACCCCGACCCCGACTCCTACCGCGACACTTACCCTAATCATAAATTCTGACTTTGACTTCGAACCCAACCCCGACCCTCACCCCAACCCTAAACCATGACAGGACCTTGTCTCCGACGCTGACCCTAAATCTAAACCTTGACTCTGAACCTCACCATGACCCTCACCCTGAACCCTGACAAGAACCCTGACACTCACCGTCACCCTGACAATAAATCCTGACCCCCAACCTCACCGTGACGCTCACGCTCAAACTCAACCTAAACCCTGACCCTCACCCTCACCCTGATCATAAATCCTGACCCTCATTCTTACCCTCACCCTCATCTCACACTAAATCCCGACCCTGACGTTTACCCTCACCATGACCCTGACCCTAAATCCTGACCCTTACCTTGACCCTGAACCTCACCATCACCCTCACCCTAAAGCTAAAACTAACCTGACCCTGACCCTGACCCTAATCCTAAATGTGAACCTGACAATGACCCTAACCCTAACCCTAACCATAAAACTAAAACCGAACCCTGACCCGAACACTAACTCAAAACCCGAACCCTAATCCTAACCCTAACACTAACCCTAAACTTAACACTAACCCTAACCCTACCCTGAACCTAACCATGACCCTGACACTAATCCTAAACATAACTCTAAACCGTAACCCTAACCCTAACGTTGACCCTAACATAAACCCTGACCCTGACCCTAACCCTGACCCCAAACCCTAGCCTGACCGTGACCTGACTCTAACCCTAGACCCTGACTCTATCCCTAAACCCTGAACCTGAGCATCACCGCAACCACGACCTCGACCCCGACCCCTAAACACTGACCCTGAACCCGACTCCTACCTCGATTCCAACTTTGATCCTAACCCTTAACCCCAAGCATGACTCCTACCACGACCGTTACTCTAATCCTAAACTCTGACCCCGACTTCGAACCCATCCCCGACCCTCACCCCAACCCTAAACCATGACCAGGACCTTTTCTTCGACGCTGACCCTAACCCTAAACCTTGACCCTGAACCTGACCATGACCCTCACCCTGAACCCTGACAAGAACCCTGACCCTCACCGTCACACTGACACTAAATTCTGACCCCCAACCTCACCCTGAACCCTGACCATGACCCTCACCCTGACCCTAAATCCTGACAGTCCCCTTCACCCTCACCCTCAAACTCACACTACATCCCGACCCAGACTATTACCCTCACAATAACCCTGACCCTAAACCCTGACCGTAACCCTCACCCTCACCCTCACCCGAAAGTTAAACCTAACCTGACCCTATCCCTGACCCTAATCCTAAATGTGAACCTGACCCTGACCCTAACCCTAATCCTAACCATAAAACTAATACCTAACCCTCACCCGAACACTAACTCAAAACCCTAACCCTAATCCTAACCCTAACACTAACCCTAACACTAATCCTAACGGTAAAGCCCAGCTTTAGCCCTAACCCTAATGCTGACACTAACCCAAAATCATGACCTTGACACTGACGCTGACCCTTACTCTAAACCCTACACTGAACGTGAAACTGACCCTGACTCTAACCCTATACCCTGTCAAACACCCTGACCAGAAACAGAGCCCTTGAACCTGACCCTGAACCTGACCCCTAGTACCCTACACTGATTCTGATTCCGACCCTGAAACCACCCCAACACTAAACCGAAACCACGACCCCGAACCTGACACCGACCCTGACAATAACCCTAAATTCTGATGTTGATTTTGATCCAAACCTTTACCATAACACTAAACACTGACCAGGACCTTCACCCTCACGCTGACCCTCAACATAAATCCTGAATCAGACCCCGGCACTAAACTGCACATTGACCCTAAATTTTGAACCTAACCCTCATCGTCGCCCACACCCTAAACCCGGACCCTGATTCTCACCCTCACTTTGTCCCTGACCCTAAACCCTGACACTTACCCTGACCCTCGGCCTCACCCTAAGCGAACCCTAACCCTGACCCGACTTGACCCTAATCTGACCCTACATGGATTCTGATTTTGACCATCGACCCAAAACCTCACCCTGTTTTGACCCTAAATCTAAAGCTATTCTAACCTGTTCCTGACCTCGACCCTTCTAACTCTGACCTGACCCTAAAACTTACCCTAACCCTGACCCTGACTCTAACCCTAAACATAGCCCTAAACACTAACCCTAACCCTAACGTTGACCCTACCATAAACCCTGACCCTGACCCTGAACCTAACCCTGACCCCAACACCTAGTCTGACCCTGACACTGACCCTAACCCTAGACCCTGACTCTGACCCTACACTTTGAACCTGAGCATCACCGCAACCCCGACCTCGACCCCGACCACTAAACACTTATCCTGAACCCGACTCCTACCTCGAATCCAAATTTGACCCTAACCCTTAACCCCGACCCCGACTCCTACCGCGACCCTTACCCTAATCCTAAACTCTGACCCCGACTTCGAACCCAACCCCGACCCTCACACCAACCCTAAACCATGACCAGGACCTTGTCTCCGACCTTGACCCTAACCGTAAACCTTGACTCTAAACCTGACCATGACCCTCACCCTGAACCCTGACAAGAACCCTGACCCTCACCGTCACACAGACACTAAATTATGACCCCCAACCTCACCCTGAACCCTGACCCTGACCCTCACCGTGACCCTAAATCCTTACCGTCACCATCACCCACACCCTCAACCTCACAATAAATCCCGACCCAGACTCCTACCCTCACAATAACCCTGACCCTTAACCCTGACCCTCACCCTCACCCTCACCCTCTCTCTAAAGCTAAACCTAACCTGACCCTGACCCTGAACATAATCCTAAAAGTGAACCTGACCCTGACCCTAACCCTAATCCTAACCATAAAACTAATACCTAACCCTCACCCGAACACTCACTCAAAACCCTAACTCTAATCCTAACCCTAACACTAACCCTAACACTAATCCTAATTCCAAACTTTTACTCTAGCCCAAACACTAACCCTAACTCAAAACCCTAACTCTAACCCAAACACTAACCCTAACGCTAAAGCCCAGCCCTAGCCCTAACCCTAATGCTGACCCTAACCCTAAATTCTGACCTTGACACTGACGCTGACCCTTACCCTAACCCTACACTGAACCTGACCCTGACTCTGACGCTAACCTATACCCTGTCAATGACCCTGACCCTAAACAGGGACCTAAAACCTGACCCTGAAACTGACCCCTAGTACCCTACACTGATTCTGATTCCGACCCTGAACCCACCCCAACACTAAACCGAAACCACGACCCCGAACCTGACACCGACCCTGACAATAATCCTAAATTCTGATGTTGATTTTGACCCAAACCTTGACCATAACACTAAAGACTGACCCTGACCTTCAACCTCACTCTTACCCTCAACATAAATT
Organism: Cynopterus sphinx; assembly: GCA_030015415.1. NCBI lineage: Eukaryota > Metazoa > Chordata > Mammalia > Chiroptera > Pteropodidae > Cynopterus > Cynopterus sphinx. Next base: position 24,068 of record JAKZJJ010000090.1, read on the forward strand.
CTGAAACAGACCCCGGGACTCACCTGCACATTGACCCTAAATCCTGAACCTAACCCTCACCGTCACCCACACCCTAAACCCGGACCCTGATTCTCACCCTCACTTTGTCCCTGACCTTAAACCCTGACCCTTACCCTGACCCTCAGCCTCACCCTAAGCGAACCCTAACCCTGACCCGACTTTGACCCTAATCTGACCCTACATGGATTCTGACTTTGACCATCGACCCTAAAACCTCACCCTGTTTTGACCCTAAATCTAACGCTATTCTAACCTGATCCTGACCTCGACCCTTCTAACCCTGACCCTGACCCTAACCCTAACCCTAACCCTGACCCTGACTCTAACCCTAAACATAACCCTAAACCCTAACCCTAACCCTAACCCTACACCCTGATTGTGACCCTACACTTTGAACCTGAGCATCAGCGCAACCCCGACCTCAACCCCGGCCACTAAACACTTATCCTGAACTCGACTCCTACCTCGAATCCAAATTTGACCCTAACCGTTAACCCCGACCCCGACTTTTATCGCGACCCTTACCCTAATCCTAAACTTTGACCTGGACTTCGAACCCAACCCCGACCCTCACCCCAACCCTAAACCATGACCAGGACCTTGTCCCTTACGCTTACCCTAACCCTAAACCTTGATCCTGAACCTCACCATGACCCTCACCCTGAACCCTGACAAGAATCCTGACCCTCATCGTCACCCTGACAATAAATCCTGACCCCCAACCTCACCCTGACGCTCAAGCTCCACCTCAACCTAAACCCTGACCCTCACTCTTACCCTGACCCTAATCCTGACCCTCACACTCACCCTCACCCTCGAACTCACACTAAATCCTGACCCTGACTCTAACACTCCCCATGAACCTGACCCTAAACCCTGACCCTTACCTAGACCCTGACCCTCACCCTCACCCGAAAGCTAAACCTAACCTGACCCTGACCCTGACCCTAATCCTAAATGTGAACCTGACCCTGACAATAACCCTAATTCTAACCATAAAATTAGTACCTAACCCTCACCCGAACACTAACTCAAAACCCTAAACCTAATACTAACCCTAACACTAACCATAACACTACCCCTAAAACCAAACCCTTACCCTAACCCCAACACTAATCCTAAACTTAATACTAACCCTAATCCAAAACCCTAAACCTAACCCAAACACTAAACCTAATGCTAAAGCCCAGCCCTAGTCCTCACCCTAATGCTGACCCTAACCCAAAATTTTGACCTTGACACTGACGCTGACACTTACCCTAAACCCTACACTGAACCTGACCCTGACCCTAACTCTAACATTATACTGTGTCAATGACCCTGACCCTAAACAGGGACCTTGAACCTGACCCTGAACCCGACCCCTAGTACCCTACCCTGACCCCGACCCCGACCCTGAACCCAGCCCGACACTAAACCTAAACCAAGACCCCGAACCTGACACCGACCCTGACAATAACCCTAAACCCTGATGCTGATTTTTACCACAAACTTTACCATAACACTAAACACTGACCCTGACTTACACCCTCACCATGACCCTCAACATAAACCCTGAATCAGACCCCGGCACTCACCTGGCATTGACACTAAATCCTGAACCTAACCCTCACCGTCACCCACACCCTAAACCCGGACCCTGAATCTAACCTTCACTTTGTCCCTGACACTAAACCCTGACCATTACCCTCACCCTGAGCCTCACCCTAAGCGAAACCTAACCCTGACTGTTCTTTGACCCTAATCTGACCCAACATGGATTCTGACTTTGACCATCGACCCTAAAACCTCACCCTGTTTTGACCCTGAATCTAACACTATACTAAACCTGATCCTGACCTCGACCCTTCTAACCCTGAACCTGACCCTAAACCTGACCCTAACCCTAACCCTGACTCTAACCCTAAACATAACCCTAAACCCTTACCCTAACACTAACGTTGACCCTACAATAAACACTGACTCTGACCCTGATCCTAACGCTGACCGCTACATCTAGCCTGAAGCTGACCCTGACCCTAACCCTAGACCCTGACTCTGACCCTAAACCCTGAACCTGAGCATCACCGCAACCCCGACCTCGACCCCGACTTCTAAACACTGACCCTGAACCCGACTCCTACCTCGAATTCAACTTTGACCCTAACCCTTAACCCCGAACCCGACTCCTACCGCGACCCTTACCCTAATCATAAACACTTATCCCGACTTCGAACCCAACCTTGACCCCAACCCTAAACCATGACAAAAACCTTGTCTCCGACGCTGATCATAACCTTAAACTTTGACACTGAACCTGAACATGATCCTCACCCTTGACCCTGAGAAGAATCCTGACCCTCACCATCACCCTTACCCTAATTTTTGACCCTCACTCTCACAGTGATGCTCACGCTCCACCTTACCCTAAACCCTGACCCTGACCCTCACCCTGCCCTAAATCCTGACCCTGAAGCTCACCCTCACCCTCAAACTCACCGTCACCCAGACCCTAAATTTTGACCCTCACCCTCACAGTGACGCTCCCGCTCCACCTCACCCTAAAACCTGACCCTGACTCTCACCCTGCCCTAAATCCTGACCCTCACCCTCACCCTCACCCTCAACCTCACACTAAATCCCGACCCTGACTGGTACCCTCACCATGACCCTTACCCTAAACCCTGACCCTTACCTTGACCCTGACCTTCACCCTCACCCTGACCCTCAACATAAACCCTGAATCAGACCCCGGCACTCAACTGCATTTGACCATAAATCCTGAACCTAACCCTCACCGTCACCCACACCCAAAACATGGACTCTAATTCTCACCCTCACTTTTTCCCTTACCCTAAACCCTGACCCTGATCTTGACACTGACTCTCACCCTCACCCTCACCCTCACCCTAAAGCTAAACCTAACCTGACCCTGACCCTGACCCTAATCCTAAATGTGAACCTGACCCTGATCCTAACCCAAATCCTAACCATAAAACTAATACCTAAACCTCACCCCAACACTAACTCAGAACTTTAATCCTAATCCTAACCCTAACACTAACCCTAACACTAACCCTAACACCAAACTCTTACCCTAACCCAGACACTAAACCTAACCTTCACACAAACCCTAACCCAAAAACCTAACCCTAACGCAAACACAAACCCTAACGCTAAAGTCCAGCACTAGCTTTACCCTTATGCTTACCATAACAATAAATCCTGACCTTGACCCTGATGCTGACCCTTACCCTAACCCTTCACTGAACCTGACCCTTACCCTCACTCTAACCCTATACCCTGTCAATGACCCTGACCCTAAACAGGGACATTACACCTGACCCTGAACCCGACCCCTAGTACCCTACCCTGACCCTGACCCCGATTCTGACCCAACCCGACACTAAACCTAAACCACGACCCCGAATCTGACAGCGACCCTGACAATAACCCTAAAGCCTGATGCTTATTTTGACTTCAACCTTCACAATAACACTAAACACTGACCATGACTTACACCCTCACCCTGACCCTCAACATAAACCCTGAATCAGACCCCGGCACTCAAATGCACATTGACACTAAATCCTGAATCTAACCCTCACCCTCACCCACATCCTAAACCCGGACCCAGATTCTTACCCTCACTATGTTTCTGACCCTAAACTCTGACCCTTACCCTAACCCTCAGCCTCACCCTAAGCGAAAGCTATCCCTTACCCGACTTTGACCCTAATCTGACCCTACATGGATTCTTACTTTCACCATCGACCCTAAAACCTCACCCTGTTTTGACCCTTAATCTAACACTATTCTAAACCTGATCTGACCTCGACCCTTCTAACCCTGACCCTGACCCTAAACCTGACCCTAACCCTCACCCTGACTCTAACCCTAAACATAACCCTAAACCCTAACCCTAACCCTAACGTTGACCCTACCATAAACCCTGACCATGACCCTAACCCTGACGCCAACACCTAGCCTGACCCTGACCCTTACCCTAACCTTAGACCCTGACACTGACCTAAACCCTGAAGCTGAGCATCAACGCAAACACGACCTCGACCCCGACCCCTAAACACTGACCCTGAACCTGACTCCTAACTGGAATCCAACTTTGACCCTAACCCTTAAACCCGACCCGACTCCTACTGCGACCCTTACCCTAATCAGAAACTCTGACCCCGACTTCGAACCCAACCCCGACCCTAAACCATGACCAGGACCTTGTCTCCGACGCTGACCCTAACCCTAAACCTTGACCCTGAACCTCACCATGACCCTCACCCTGAACCCTGACAAGAACCCTGACCCTCATCGTCACCCTGACAATAAATCCGGACCCCCATTTTCACCATGACGCTCACGCTCCACCTCACCCTAAACACTGACCCTGACCCTCACCCTGACCCTAAATCCTGACCCTCACCCTCACCCTCAACCTCAAACTCACACTAAATTTCGACCCTGACTCTTACCCTCACCATTACCCTGACTTTGGAAGCTGACCCTTACCTTGAACCTGACCCTCAACCTCACCCTCACCCTAAAGCTAAACCTAACCTGACCCTGACCCTGACCCTAATCCTAAATGTAAACTGACCCTGACCCTAACCCTAATCCTAACCAAAAAACTAATACCTAACCCTCACCCGAACACTAACTCAGAACCCTAACACTAATCTTAACCCTAACACTAACCCTAACACTAACCCTAAAACCAAACCCTTACCCTAACCTAAACACTAACCCTAAACTTAACACTAACCCTAACCCAAAACCCTAACCCTAACCCAAACACTACCCCTAACGCTAAAGCCCAGACGTAGCCCTAACCCTAATGCTGACCCTAATTCTAAATCCTGAACTTGACCCTGATTTTGACCATTACCCTAAACCCTGCACTGAAACTGATCCTTACCCTGACTTTAACCCTATACCCTGTCAATGACCATGACCCTAAACTAGGACCTTAAACCTGACCGTAAACCCGACCCCTAATACCCTATCCTGACCCCAAACCCGACCCTGAACCCACCCCGACACTAAACCTCAACCAGGACCCCGAACCTGACAAAGACCCTGACAATAATTCTAAACCCTGATGCTGATTTTGACCAGAACCTTGATCATAACACTAAACACTGACCGTGACCTTCACCCTCACTCTGACCGGCAACATAAACCCTGAATCAGACCCCCTCACTCGCATGCATATTGACCCTAAATACTGAACCCTACCCTCACCCTCACCCACACCCTAAACCCGGACCCAGATTCTCACCCTCACTTTTTCCCTGACCCTAAACCCTGACCCTTACCCTGACTCGCAGCCTCACCCTAAGCGAAACCTAACCCTGACCCGACTTTGACCTCAATCTGACCCTACATGGATTCTGACTTTGACCATCGACCCTAAAACCTCACCCTGTTTTAACCTTGAATCTAACACTATTCTAAACCTGATCCTGACCTCGACCCTTCTAACCCTGACCCTAATCCTAAACCTGACCATGACTCTAACCCTAAACATCACACTAAAACCTAACCCTAACACTAACGTTGACCCTACCATAAACCCTGATCCTGACCCTGACCCTAACCCTGACCCCAACACCTAGCCTAACACTGTCCCTGACCCTAACCCGAGACCCTGACCCTGACCCTAACTCTGAACCTGAGCATCACCGCAACCCCGACCTCGACCTTGACCCCTAAACACTGACCCTGAACTCGACTCCTACCTCGAATTCAACTTCGACCCTAACGCTTAACCCCGACCCCGAATCCTACCGCGACCCTTACCCTAATCCTAAACTCTGACTTTGACTTCGAATCCAACCTTGACCCTCACTTCAACCCTAAACCATGACCAGTACCTTGTTTCCGATGCAGACCCTAATTTTAAACCTTGACCCTGAACCTCACCATGACCCTCACCCTGAACCCTGACAAGAACCCTGACCCTCACCGTCACCCTGACACTTAATCCTGACCCCCAACCTCTCCCTGACGCTCACGCTCCACCTCACCCTAAATCCTGACCCTCACCCTCACCCTCACCCTCAACCTCACACTAAATCCGGACCCTGACTCTTACCCTCATCATGACCCTTACCCTAAACCCTGACCCTAACCCTCACACTCACCCTCACCCTAAAGCTAAACCTAACCTGACACGGACCCTGACCCTAATCCTAAATGTGAACCTGACCTTGCCCTAACCCTAATCCTAACCATAAAACTAATACATAACCCTCACCCGAACACTAACTTAGAACCCTAAACCTAATCCTAACCCTAACACTAACCCTAACACTAACACTAACCTTAACATATACCCTAATAAAAAACCTAACCGTAACCCAAACACAAACCATAACGCTAAAGCCCAGCCCTAGCCTAAACCCTAATGCTGACCCTAACCCTAAATCCTGACCCTGACCTTGACTCTAACCCTATATCCTGTCAATGACCCTGACCCTAAACAGGGAACTTGAACCTTACCCTGAACCCGACCCCTAGTACCCTATTCTGACACCGACCCCGACCCTGAACCCACCCCGACACTAAACCTAAACCACGACCCCGAAACTGACAACGACCCTGATAATAACCCTAAACCCTGATGCTGATTTTGACCCCAAACATAACCATAACTCTAAACACTGACCCTGACATTCACCCTCACCCTGACCCTTAACATAAACCCTGAATATGACTTCGGCACTCACCTTCACATTGACCCTAAATCCTGAACCTAACCGTCACCCTAACCCAACCCTAAACCCGGACCTGATTCTCACCCTCACTTTGTCCCTGACCCTAAACCCTGACCCTTACACTGACCCTCAGCTTCACCCTAAGCGAAACCTAACCCTGACCCGACTTTGACCCTAATCTGACCCTACATGGATTCTAACTTTGACCATCGAACCTAAAACCACACCGTGTTTTGACCCTGAATATAAGACTATTCTAAACCTGATCCTGACCTCGACCCTTCTAACCCTGACCCTGACCCTAACCCTGACCCTAACCCTGACCCTGACTCTAACCCTAAACATAACCCTAAACCCTAACCCTAACCCTAACGTTGACCCTACCATAAACCCTGACCCTGACCTTTACCCTAACCCTGACCCCAACACCTAGGCTGACCATGACCATGATTTTAACCCTATACCCTTACCCTGACACTAAAGCCTGAACCTGAGAATCACCGTAACCCCAACCTCGACCCCGACCCCTAAACACTGATCCTGAACCCGACTCCTACCTCAAATCCAACTTTGACCCTAATCCTTAACCCTGACCCCGACTTCTACACCGACCCTTACCCTAATCCTAAACTCTGACCCCGACTTCGAACCCAAACCCGACCCTCACCCCAACTGTTAACCATGACCACGACCATGCCTCCGACGCTGACCCTAACCCTAAACTTTGACCCTGAACCTCACAATGACCCTCAACCTCTACCATGACAAGGACCCAAACCTTCACCGTCACTCTGACCTTAAATTTTGACCCTCGCCCTCACCGTGACGCTAACGCTCCACATATCCCTAAACCCTGACCCTGACCCTCACCCTGACCCTAAATCCTGACCCTCATCCTCACCCTCACACTAAATCCCGACCCTGTCTCTTACCCTCATCATTACCCTGACCCTAAACTTTGACCCTTACTTTGACTCTGACCCTCACCCTCAACCTCACCCTCACCCTAAAGCTAAACCTAATCTGACCCTGACCCTGACTCTAATCCTAAATGTGAACCTGACCCTGACCCTAACCCTAATCCTAACCATAAAACTAATACCGAACCCTCACCCGAACACTAACTAAAACCCTACCCCTAATCCTAACCCTAACACTAACCCTAACACCAAACCCTTAACCTAACCCAAACACTAACACTAACTTTAACACTAACCCTAACCCAAAACCCTAATCCTAAACCAAACACTAACCCTAACGCTGAAGCCCTGCCCTAGCCCTAACACTAATGCTGACCCTAACCCTAAATCCTAACCTTGAACCTGAGGATGACCCTTACCCTAAACCCTACACTGAACCTAACCCTGAACCTGACACTAACCCTATACCCTGTCAATGTCACTGACCCTAAACATGGACCTTGACCTGACCCTGAACCCGAACCCTAGTACCCTACCCGGACCCCGACCCTGAACCTTAACCCACCCCGACACTAAACCTCAACTACTACCCCAAACCTGACACCGACCCTGACAATAACCCTAAACACTGAACCTGAGCATCACCGAGACCCCGACCTCGACCCCGAACCCTAAACACTGACCCTGAACCCGACTCCTACCTCGAATGCAACTTTGACCCTAACCCTTAACCCCGAACCCGACTCCTACCGCAACCTTTACCCTACTCCTAAACTCTGACCCCGACTTCGAACCCAACTCCGACCCTCACCCCAACCCTAAACCATGACCAGGACCTTGTCTCCGATGCTGACCCTAAACCTAAAACTTGACCCTGAACCTCACCATGACCCTCCCCCTGAACCCTGACAAGAACCCTGACCATCATCGTCACCCTGACAATAAATCCTGACCCCCAACATCACCCTGACGCTCACGCTCCACCTCACCCTAAGCCCTGACACTGACCCTCACCCTGACCCTAAATCCTGACCCTCATCCTCACCTTCACACTCAACCTCACACTAAATCCGTACCTGACGCTTACTCTCATCATTACCCTGACACTAATCCCTGACCCTCACCCTTAACCCCGAACCCGACACCTACCGCGACCCTTACCCTAATCCTAACCTCTGACCCCGACTTCGAACCCAACCCCGACCCTCAACCCAACCCTAAACCATGACCTTGCCTTTGACGCTGAACCTAACCCTAAACCTTGACCCTGAAACTCACCATGACCCACACCCGAAACGCTGACAATAACCATGAACCTCACCGTCACCCTGACCCTAAATTTTCACCCTCAAACTAACCCTGAAGCTCACGCTCGACCTCACCCTAACCCTGACCCTGATCCTCACCCTGCCCTAAATCCTGACCCTCACCCTCACCCTCACCCTCAACCTCACACTAAATCCCGACCCTGACTCTTACCCTCACCATGACCCTGACCCTAAACCCTGACCCTTACCTTGACCCTGACCCTCACCCTCACACTCACCCTCACCCTAAAGCTAAACCTAACCTGACCCTGACCCTGACCCTAATCCTAAATGTGAACCTGACCTTACCCTAACCCTAATCCTAACCATAAAACTAATACCTAACCCTCACCCGAACACTAACTTAGAACCCTAACCTTAATCCTAACCCTAACACTAACCCTAACACTAACCCTAACTCCAAACTTTTACTCTAGCCCAAACACTAACCCTAACCTTAACACTAACCCTAACTCAAAACCCTAACCCTAACCCAAACACTAACTCTAACGCTAAAGCCGAGACCTAGCCCTAAACCTAATGCTCACCGTAACCCTAAACCTTGACCTTGACCCTGACGCTGACCCTTACCCTAAACCCTGCACTGAACCTGACCCTGACCCTGACTCTAACCCTATACCCTCTCAATGACCCTGACCCTAAACCGGGACCTTGAACCTGACACTGAACCCGACCCCTAGTACCCTACCCTGACCCCGACGCCGAAACTGATCCCACCCCGACACTAAACATAAACCACATCCCCGAACCTGACACCGACCCTAACAATAAACCTAAACCCTGATACTGATTTTGACCCCAACCTTGACCATAACACTAAACACTGACCCTGACCTTCACCCTCACCCTGACCCTCAACATAAACCCTGAATCAGACCCCGGCACTCACCTTCACATTGGCCCTAAATCCCGAACCTGAACCTCACCCTCACCCAATTCTAAACTCGGACCTTGATTTTCACCCTCACTTTGTCCCCGACCCTAAACCCTGACACTTACCCTGACCCTCAGCCTCACCCTAAGCGAAACCTATCCCTGACTTGACTTTGACCCTAATCTGACCCTACATGGATTCTTACTTTGACCATCGACCCTTAAACCTCACCCTGTTTTGACCCTGAACATAAAACAATTCTAAACCTGATCCTGACTTCGACCTTTCTAACCCTGACCGTGACCCTAACCCTGACCCTAACCCTGACCATGACTCTAACCCTAAACAAAACCCTAATTTCTAACACTAACCCTGACGTTGACCCTACATTAAACCCTGTACCTGACCCTAACCCCAACGCTTACCCCTACCCCTAGCCTGACCCTGATCCTGACTCTAACCCTAGACCCTGACCCTGACCCTAAACCCTGAACCTGAGCATCAACGCAACCAAGACCTCTATCCCAAACCCTAAACACTGACCTTGATCCCGACTCCTACCTCGAATCCAATTTTACCGTAACCCTTAACCCCGACACCGACTCCTCCCGTGACACTTACCCTAATCGTAAACTCTGACCCTGACTCAAACCCAACCCCGACCCTCACCCCAACCCTAAACCATGACCAGGACCTTGTCTCCGACGCTGAACATAAACCTAAACCTTGACCCTGAACCTCACCATACCCTCACCCTTAACCCTGACAAGAACCCTGACCCTCACCGTCACCCTGAGAATAAATCCTGACCACCAACCTCACCATGACGCTCATGCCCAACGTCACCCTAAACCCTCAACCTGACCCTCACCTTGACCATAAATCCTGACAGTCACCTTCACACTCACCCTCAAACTCACACTAAATCCCGACCATGTCTCTTACACTCACCATGATCCTGACCCTAAACCCTGAACCTTACCTTGACCCTGACCTTCACCCTCACCCTCACCCACACCCTAAAGCTAAACCTAAACCTGACCCTGACCCTAAACATAATCCTAACCATAAAACCAATTCCTAAACCTTAACCGAATACTAACTCAAAACCCTAACCCTAATCCTAACCCTAACACTAACCCTAACACTTACCCTACCACCAAACCCTTACCCCAACCCAAACACTAACCCTAACCTTAACACTAACCCTAACCCAAAACCCTAACCCTAACCCAACACTAACACTAACGCTAAAGCCCAGCCCTAGCCCTAACCCTAATGCTGACACTAACCCTGAATCCTGACCTTGACCCTGACACTGACCCTTCCCTAAACCCTACACTGAACCTGACCCTGAACCTGACTCTAACCCTATACCTTGTCAATGACCCTGACCCTAAACTGGGACCTTAACCTGACCCTTAACCCGACCCCTAGTACCCTACCATGACCACGACCCCGACCCTCAACCCACCCCGACACTAACCCTTAACCACGACCCCGAACCTGACACCGACCCTGAAAATAACCCTAAACCCTGATGCTGATTTTGACCCCAACCTTGACCATAACACTAAACACTGACCCTGACCTTCACCCTCAACCTGACCCTCAATATAAACCCTGAATCAGACCCCGGCACTCACCTGCACATTGACCCTAAATCCTGAACCTAACCCTCACCCTCACCCACATTCTAAACCCGGACGCTGATTCTCATTCTCACTTTGTCCCTTACCCTAAACCCTGACCCTTACCCGGACCCTCAGCCTCTCTGTAAGCGAAACCTAACCCTGACCCTACTTTGACCCTAATCGGACCCTACATGGATTCTGACTTTGACCATCGACCCTAAAACCTGACCCTGTTTGACCCTTAATCTAACACTATTCTAAACCTGATCCTGACCTCGACCCTTCTAATCCTGACCCTGACCCTAACCCTGACCCTAACCCTGACCCTCACTCTAACGCTAAACATAACACTAAGCACTAACCCTAACACTAAAGTTGACCCTACCATAAACCCTGACCCTGATCCTGACCCTAACCCTGACCCCAACATCTAGCCTGACCCTGACCCTGACCTTAAACCTAGACCCTTCCCCTGACCTTAAATCCTGAACTTGAGCATCACCGCAAACCGACCTCGACCACGACCCCTAAACACTGAACCCGACTCCTAACTGGAATGCAAATTTGACCCTAAGTTTTAACCCCGAACCGAACTCCTACCGCGACCCTTACCCTAATCCTAAACTCTGACCCGGACTTCGAACAGAACCCCGACCCTCACCCCAACCCTAAACCATGACAAGGACCTTGTCTCCGACGCTGACCCTAAACCTCAACCTTGACCCTGAACCTCAACATGACCCTCACCCTGAACCCTGACAAGAAACCTGACCCTCACCGTCACCCTGACAATAAATCCTGACCCCAAACCTCACCCTGATGCTCACGCTCCACCTCACCCTAAACACTGACCCTGACCCTCACCCTGACCCTAAATCCTGAGTTTCACCCTCACACTCACCCTTAAACTCACACTAAATCCCGACCCTGACTCTTACCCTCACCATGACCCTTACCCTAAACCCTGACCCTTACCTTGACCCTGACCCTCACCCTCACCCTCACCCTAAAACTAAACCTAACCTGACCCTGACCCTGATCCTAATCCTAAATGTGAACCTGACCCTGACCCAAATTCTAATCCTAACCATAAAACTAATATCTGACACTCACCCGAACAATAACTCAGAACCCTAACCCTAATCCTAACCCTAACACTAACCCTAACACTAACCCTAACACCAAACCCTTACCCTAACCCAAACACTAACCCTAACCTTAACACTAACCCTAACCCAAAACCCTAACACTAACCCAAACACTAACCCTAACGCTAAAGCCCAGCCCTAGCCCTAACCCTAATGCTGACCCTAACCCTAATCCTGAACTTGACCTTGACACTGACCCTTACCGTAAACCCTGCACTGAACCTGCCCCTGTCCCTGACTCTAACCCTATACCCTGTCAATGAACCTGACCCTAAACAGGGACCTTGAACCTGACCCTGACCCGACCCCGACCCTGAACCCACCACGACACTAAACCTAAACCACGAACTCGAACCTAACACAGCCCTGACAATAACCCTAAACCCTGATGCTGATTTTGACCCCAACCTTGACCATAACACTAAACACTTACCCTTACCTTCACCCTCACCCGGACCCTAAGCATAAACCCTGAATTAGACCCCGGCACTCACCTTCACATTGAACCTAAATCCTGAACCTAACACTCAACCTCACCCACATTCTAAACCCGGACCCTGATTCTCACCCTCACTTTGTCCCTGACCCTAAACCCTGACCCTTACTCTGACCCTCAGCCTCACTCTAAGCGAAACCTAACCCTGACCCGACTTTGACCCTAATCTGACCCTACATGGATTCTGACTTTGACCATCGACCCTAAAACCTCACCCTGTTTTGACCCTGAATCTAACACTATTCTAAACCTGATCCTGATTTGGACCCTTCTACCCTGACTCTGATTCTAAACCTGACCCTAACCCTGACCCTGACTCTAACCCTAAACATAACCCTAAACCCTAATCCTAACCCTAACTTTGACCTACCATAAACCCTTACCCTGACCTTGACCGTAAACCTGACCCTAACACCTAGCCTGACCCTGACCATGACCCTAAACCTAGACACTTACCCTGACCCTCAACCCTGAACCTGAGCATCACCGCAAACCCGACCTCGACACCGACCACTAAACACTGACCCTGAACCCGACTCCCACCTCGAATCCAACTTTGATTCTAACCATTAACTCCGACCCCGACTCCTACCTCGACCCTTATTCTAATTATAAACTCTGACCCCAACTTCGCACCCAACCCCGACCCTCACTCCAACCATAAACCATGACCAGGACCTTGTCTCCGACGCTGAACCTCACCCTAAACCTTGAACCTGAACTTCACCATGACTCTCACCCTGAACCCTGACAATACCCTGAGCCTCACTGTCACTCTGACCCTAAATTGGACCCTCATCCTCACCGTGACGCTCACGCTCGACCACACCCTAACCCTTACCCTGACCCTCACCCTACCCTAAATCCTGACCCTCACCCTCACCCTCAACCTCACAATTAATCCCGACCCTGACTTTTACCTTCACAATGATACTGACCCTAAACCCTGATCCTTACCTTGACACTGATCCTACCCTCACCCTTACCCTAAAGCTAAACCTAACCTGACCCTGACCCTAATCCTAAATGTGAACCTAACCCTGACCCTAACCCTAATCCTAACCATAAAACTAATACCTAAACCTCACCCAAACACTAACCTAAATCTTAACCCTAATTCTAAACCTAACACTAACCCTAATACTAACCCTAACTCCAAACCCTTACCCTAGCCTAAACACTAACCCTAACATTAACACTAACCCTAAGCCAAAACCCTAACCCTAACCCAAACACTAACCTTAACGCTAAAGCCCAGGCGTAGCCCTAACGCTAATGCTGGCCGTAACCCTAAATCCTGAACTTGACCCTGACGCTGACTCTTACCCTAAACCCTGCCCTGAACCTGACCCTGACCCTGACTCTAACCCTATACCCTGTCAATTACCCTGACTCTAAACACGGACCTTGAACCTGACCCTGAACCCGGAGCCTCGTACCTTACACTGTCCCCGACCTTGACACTTAACCCACCTTGACCCTAAACCTAAACCACGACCCCGAACCTGACACCGACCCTGACAATAACCCTAAACCCTGATGCTGATTTTGACCCCAACCTTGACCATAATACTAAACACTGACCCTGACATTCACCCTCACTTTAACCCTCAACATAAGCCCTGAATTTGAGCCCGGAACTCACCTGCAAATTGACCCTAAATCCTGAACATAACCCTCACCGTAACCCACACCCTAAACCCGGACCCTGATTCTCACCCTTACTTTGTCCCTGACCCAAAACACTGACCCTTACCCTGACCCTAACCCTCACTCTAAGCGAAACCTAACCCTGACCCGACTTTGACCCTTATCTGACCCTACATGGATTCTGACTTTGACCATCGACCCTAAAACCTCACCCTGTTTTAACCCTGAATCTAACACTATTCTAAATCTGATGCTGACCTCGACCCATCTAAACCTGACCCTGCCCCTAACCCTGACTTTAACCCTGACCCTGACTTTTACACTAAACCTACACGTAAACCCTAACCCTAACCCTAAAGTTGACGCTACCATAAACACTTACCCTGACCCTGACCCTAACCCTGACCCCAACACCTACCCTGAACCTGACTCTGACCCTAAACCTAGACCCTGACCCTGACCCTAAACTCTGAACCTGAGCATCACCGCAACCCCGACCACTACCCCGACCCCTAAAAACTGACCCTGAACCCGACTCCTACCTCGAATCCACGTTGACCCTAACCGTTGACCCCGACGTTGACTCCTACCGCGACCCTTATCCTAATCCTAAACTTTGATTCCGACATCGAACCCAACCCCGACCCTCACCCCAACCCTAAACCATGACCAGAACCTTGTCTCCGACGCTTACCCTATCCCTAAACCTTTACCCTGAACCTCACCATGACACTCACCCTGAACCCTGACAAGAACCCTGACCTTCACCGTCCCCCTGATTCTAAATTTTGACCCTCATCCTCACCGTGACGCTCACGCTCCACCTAACCATAAACCCTGACCGTGACCCTCACCCTGACCCTAAATCCTGACCCTCACCCTTATCCTCACACTAAATCCCGACACTGACTCTTATTCTCAGCATGACCTGACCCTAAACCCTGATCCTTAGCTTATCCCTCACCCTCACCCTCACCCTCATACTCACCCTCACCCTAAAGCTAATCCTAACCTGACCCTGACCCTAACCCTAATCCTAAATGTGAACCTGACCCTGACCCTAACCATAATTCTAACGATAAAACTAATACCTAACCCTCACTCGAACACTAACTCAAAACCCTAAACCTAACCCTCACCCTAACACTAAACCTAAAACCAAACCCTTACCCTAACTCAAACACTAACTCTAACCTTAACACTAACCCTAACCCAAAACCCTAACGCTAATGCAAAAACTATCCCTAGCGCTAGAGCCCAGCCCTAACCGTAACCCTAATGCTGACCCTACACCTAAATCCAGACCTTGACCCTGACGCTGACCCTTAACCTAAACCCTACACTGAACCTGACCATGACCCTGACTCTAACCCTAAACATAACCATAAACCGTAACTTTAACCTAACGTTGACCGTACCATAACCGCTGAACCCGACCCTGACCCTAACACTGACCCCAACACCTAGCCTGACCCTGACCCTGACCCTAACCCTAGACCCTGACCCTGACCCTAAACCCTGAACCTGAGCATCACCGCAACCCCAACCTCGACCCCGACCCCTAAACACTGACCCTGAACCCGACTCCTACCTCGAATCCAACTTTGACCCTAACACTTAACCCCGACCCCGACTCCTACCGCGACCCTTACCCTAATCCTAAACTCTGACCCCGACTTCGAACCCAACCCCGACCCTCACCCCAACCCTAAACCATGACCAGGACCTTGTCTCCGACGCTGACCCTAACCCTAAACCTTGACCCTGAACCTCACCATGACCCTCACCCTGAACCCTGACAAGAACCCTGACCCTCACCGTCACCCTGACAATAAATCCTGACCCCCAACCTCACCCTGACGCTCACGCTCCACCTCACCCTAAACCCTGACCCTGACCCTCACCCTGACCCTAAATCCTGACCCTCACCCTCACCCTCACCCTCAACCTCACACTAAATCCCGACCCTGACTCTTACCCTCACCATGACCCTGACCCTAAACCCTGACCCTTACCTTGACCCTGACCCTCACCCTCACACTCACCCTCACCCTAAAGCTAAACCTAACCTGACCCTGACCCTGACCCTAATCCTAAATGTGAACCTGAACCTGACCCTAACCCTAATCCTAACCATAAAACTAATACCTAACCCTCACCCGAACACTAACTCAAAACCCTAACCCTAATCCTAACCCTAACACTAACCCTAACACCAAACCCTTACCCTAACCCAAACACTAACCCTAACCTTAACACTAACCCTAACACAAAACCCTAACCCTAACCCAAACACTAACCCTAACGCTAAAGCCCAGCCCTAGCCCTAACCCTAATGCTGACCCTAACCCTAAATTTTGACCTTGACCCTGACGCTGACCCTTACCCTAAACCCTACACTGAACCTGACCCTGACCCTGACTCTAACCCTATACCCTGTCAATGACCCTGACCCTAAACAGGGACCTTGAACCTGACCCTGAACCCGACCCCTAGTACCCTACCCTGACCCCGACCTTGAAACTGAACCCACCCCGACACTAAAACTAAACCACGACCCCAAAAGTGACAGCGACCCTGACAATAACCCTAAACCCTGATGCTGATTTTGACCCCAACCTTGACCATAACACTAAACACTGACCCTGACCTTCACCCTCACCCTGACCCTCAACATAAACCCTGAATCAGACCCCGGCACTCACCTGCACATTGACCCTAAATCCTGAACCTAACACTCACCCTCACCCACACCCTAAACCCGGACCCTGATTCTCACCCTCACTTTGTCCCTGACTCTAAACCCTGACCCTTACCCTGACCCTCAGCCTCACCCTAAGCGAAACCTAACCCTGACCCGACTTTGACCCTAATCTGACCCTACATGGATTCTGACTTTGACCATCGACCCTAAAACCTCACCCTGTTTTGACCCTGAATCTAACACTATTCTAAACCTGATCCTGACCTCGACCCTTCTAACCCTGACCCTGACCCTAAACCTGACCCTAAACCTGACCCTGACTCTAACCCTAAACATAACCCTAAAACCTAACCCTAACCCTAACGTTGACCCTACCATAAACCCTGATCCTGACCCTGACCCTAACCCTGACCCCAACACCTAGCCTGACCATGACAACGACCCTAACTGTAGACCCTTACCCTGACCCTAAACCCTTAACCTGAGCATCACCGCAACCCCGATCTCGACCCCGACCCCTAAACACTGACCCTGAACCGGACCTCTACATCGAATCCAACTTTGACCCTAACACTTAACCCCGACTGCGAGTCCTACCGCGACCCTTACCCTAATCCTCAACTCTGACCCCGACTTAGAACCCAACCCCGACACTCACCCCAACCCTAAACCATGACCAGGACTTTTTTTCTGATGCTGACCCTAACCCTAAAACTTGACTTTGATTACACCATGACACTCACACTGAACCCTGAAAAAAACCCTTACCCTCATCGTCACCCTGACAATAAATCCTGATCCCCAACCTCACCCTGACGCTCATGCTCTACCTCACCCTAAACCCTGACCTTGACCCTCACCCTGACCCTAAATCCTGACCCTCACCCTCACCCTCACTCTCAACCTCACACTAAATTCCGACCCTGAATCTTACCCTCACCACGACCCTGACCCTAAAACCTGATCCTTACCTTGACCCTGACCCTCACCCTCACCATCACCCACACCCTAAAGCTAAACCTAACCTGAACCTGACCCTGACCCTAATTGTAAATGTGAACCCGACCCTGACCCTCACTCTAATCCTAACCATAAAAGTAATATCTAACCCTCACCCGAACACTAACTCCAAACTCTAAACCTAATCCTAAACCTAACACTAACCCTAACACCAAACACTTACCCTAACCCAAACCCTAACCTTAACCTTAACACTAACCCTAAACCAAAACGCTAACCCTAACCCAAAAACTAACCCTAACGCTAAAGCCCAGCCCTAGCCCTAACCCTAATGCTGACCCTAACCCGAAATCCTGACCGTGTCCCTGACGCTGACCCCTACCCTAACCCCTACACTGAACCTGACCCTGACCCTGACTCTAACTCTAGACCCTATCAATGACCCTGGCACTAAACAGGGATCTTGAACCTGATTCTGAACCAGACCCCTGTACCCTATCCTGACCGCGACCCCGACCCCGACCCTGAACCCACCCCGACACTAAACCTAAACCACGACTTCAACCTGACACCGACCCTGACAATAACCCTAAACCCTGATGCTGATTTTGACCCCAATCTTGACCATAACACTAAACACTGACCCTGACCTTCACCCTCACCCTGACCCTAAATATAAACTCTAAATCCGACCCCGGCACTCATATGCACATTGACCCTAAATCCTGAACCTAACCCTCACCGTCACCCACACCCTAAACCCGGACCCTGATTCTAACCCTCACTTTGTCCCTGACCTTAAACCCTGACCTTTACCCTGACCCTCAGCCTCACCCTAAGCAAAACCTAACCCTGACCAGAATTTAACCCTAATCTGACCCTAAATGGATTCTGAATTTGACCATCGACCCTAAAACCTCACCCTGTTTTGACCCTTATCTAACACTATTCTATACCTGATCGTGACCTAGACCCTTCTAACCCTGACCCGGACAGTAACCCTGAAGCTAACACTGACCCTGACCCTGACTCTAACCCTAAACATAACCCTAAATTCTAACCCTAAGCTTAACGTTGACCCTACCATAAACCCTGACACTGACCGTGACCCTAACCCTTACCCCAACACCTAGCCTGACCTTGACCCTGACCGTAACACTAGACCCTAACCCTGACCCTAATCTCTGAAACTGAGCATCACCGCAACCCCGACCTCGATCCCGACCCCTAAACAGTGACCCTGAATCCGACTGCTACCTCGAATCCAACTTTGACCCTAACACTTAACCCCGACCCCGACTCATACCGTGACCCTTACCCTAATGTTAAGATCTGACCCCGACTTCGATCCCAAGCCCGACCCTCACCCCAACCCTAAACCATAACCAGGACGTTGTTTTCGACGCTGACCCTAACCCTAAAACTTGACGCTGCACCTCACCATGACCTTCACCCTGAACCCTGACAAGCATCCTGACCCTCATCGTCACCCTGACAATCAATCATGACCCCCAACCTCACCCTGACACTCACACTCCACCTCACCCTAAACCCTGACCCTGACCCTTACCCTGCCCTAAATCCTGACCCTCACACTAACCCTCACCCTCAACCTCACACTAAATCCCGACCCTGAATCTTACGCTCACCATGACCCTGAACCTAAACCCTGACCTTTACCTAAACCTTGACCCTCACCCTCACCCTCACCCTCACCATAAACTAAACCTAACCTGACCCTGACCCTGACCCTAATCCTAAATGTGAACCTGACCCTGACCCTAACCTAATACTAACCATAAAACTAATACCTAAACCTCACCCGAACACTAACTCAAAACCCTAACCCTAATCGTATCCGTAACACTAACCCTAACACCAAACCCTTACCCTAACCCAAACACTAACCCTAAACTTAACACTAAACCTAACCCAGAACCCTACCTCTAACGAAACACTAACCCTAACGCTAACGCTGAGACCTAGGCCTAACCCTATTGCTGACCATAACCCTAAACCTTGACCTTGACCCTGACACTGACTCTTACCCTAAACCCTGCACTGAACCTGATCCTGAAACTGACTCTAATTCTGTACCCTGTCAATGACCCAGACCCTAAGCAGAAACCTTGAACCTGACCCTGAACCCGACCCCTAGTACCCTACCCTGACACAGACCCCGACACTGAACCCACCTTGATACTAAATCTAAAGCACGACCCCGAACCTGAAACTGACCCTGACAATAACCCTAAACCCTGATGCTGATTTTGACCCCAACCTTGACCATAACACTAAACACTGACCCTGACCTTCACCCTCACCCTGACCCTCAACATAAACCCTGAATCAAAACCCGGCACTCACCTGCACATTGAACCTAAATCCTGAACCTAAACCTCACCGTCACCCAGACCCTAAACCCGGTCCCTGATTCTCATTTTCACTTAGTCCCTGACTCTAATTCCTGACCCTTACCCTGACCCTCCCACTCACCCTAAGCTAAACCTAACCCTGACCCGACTTTCACCCTAATCTGACCCTACATGGATTCTGACTCTGACCATCGACACTAAAACCTCACCCTGTTTTGACCCTGAATCTAACACTATTCTAAATCTGATCCTGACCTCGACGCATCTAACCCTGACCCTGACCTTAACCCTGACCCTGACTCTAACCCTAAACATAACTCTAAACCCTAACCCTAACATTAAAGTTGACCGTACCATAAACCCTGACACTGACCCTGACCCTAACCCATACCCCAACACCTAGCCTGACCCTTACCCTGACCATGACCCTAGACCTGACCCTGACCCTATACCATGAACCTCAGCATCAACGCAACCCCGACCCTGACCCCTAAACACTGACCCTGAACCCGACTCCTACCTCGAATCTAACTTTGAAACTAACCCTTGACCACGACTTCGACTACTACCGCGACCCTTACCCTAATCCTAATCTCTGACCCCGACTTCGAACCCAACCCCTACCCTCACTCCAACCCTAAATCATGACAAGGACCTTGTCTTTGACAATGACCCTAACCCTAAATCTTGATCGTAAACCTCACCATGACCCTCACCCTGAACCCAAAGAAGAACCCTGACCCTCATCATCACCGTGACAATAAATCCTGACCCCAAACCTCACCTTGACGCTCACGCTCCACCTCACCCTAAACCCTGACTCTGACCCTCACCCTGACCCTATTTCCTGACCCTCACCCTCACCATCACCCTCAAACTCACACTAAATCCCGATCCTGACTCTTACCCTCACCATGACCCTGACCCTAAACTCTGACCCTTACCTTGAACCTGACCCTCACCCTCACCCTCATCCTAAAGCTAAACCTAACCTGACCCTGAACCTGACCCTAATCCTAAATGTGAACCTGATCCTGACCCTAACCCTAATCCTAACCATAAAACGAATACCTAACCCTAACTCGAACACTAACTTAAAACCCTAACCGTAATTCTAACCCTAACACTAACCCTAACACTAACCCTACCACCAAACCCTTAATCTAACCCAAAACTAACCCTAAACTTAACACTAAACCTAACCCAAAATCCAAACCCTAATCCAAACACTAACCCTAACGCTAAAGCCCAGACCGAGCCTTAACCCTAATGCTGACCCTAACCCTGAAACCTGACTTTGACCCTGACGCTGACCCTTACCCTAAACCCTACACTTAACCTGACACTGACCCTGACTGTAACCCTCTACCCTGTCAATGACCCTGACCCTAAACAGGGACTGTGAACCTTACCCTGAACGCGATCCCTAGTACCCCATCCAGACCCAGACCCCGATCCTGAACTCATCCCGACACTAAACCTAAACCACGACCCCGAATATGACACCGACCCTGATAATAACCCTAAAACCTGATGCTGATTTTGAACCCAACCTTGACCATAACACTAAACACTGACCCTGACCTTCACCCTCACCCTGACCCTCAACATAAACCCTGAATCAGACCCCAGCACTCACCTGCAAATTGACACTAATACCTGAACTTAACCCTCACCGTCACCCACACCCTAAACCCAGACCCTGAATCTCACCCTCACTTTGTCCCTCCCTCTAAACCCTGACCCTTACCCTGACCCTCAGCCTCACCCTAAGCGAAACCTAACCCTGACCCGACTTTGACACTAATCTGACCCTACATGGATTCTGACTTTGACCATCGACCCTAAAACCTCACCCTGTTTTGACCCTGAATCTAACACTATTCTAAACCTGATCCTGACCTCGACCCAACTAACCCTTACCCTGACCCTAAACCTGACCCTGACTCTAACCCTAAACATAACACTAAACCATAACCCTAACCCTAACGTTGACCCTACCATACACCCTGACCCTCACCCTGACCCTAACCCTGACCCTGACTCTGACCCTGACCCTAACACTGACCCTGACTCTAACACTAAACAAAACCCTAAACCCTAACCCTAACCCTACCGTTGACCCTACCATAAACCCTGACCCTGACCCTGACCCTAACCCTGACCTCAACACCTAGCCTGAACCTGACCCTGACCCTAATTCTAGACCCTGACCCTAACCCGAAACCCTGAACATGAGCACCACCGCAAACCCGACCTCGACTCCGACCCCTAAAAACTGACCCTGAACCCGACTCCTACCTCGAAACCAACTTTGACCCTAACCCTTAACCCCGACCTCGACTCCTACCGCGACCCTTACTCTACTCCTAAACTATGACCCCGACTTCGCACCCAACCCAGACCCTCACCCCAACCCTAAACCATGACCAGGACCTTGTCTCCGACGCTGACCCTAACCCTCAACCTTGACCCTGAACCTCACCATGACCCTCACCCTGAACCTTGACAAGAACCCTGACCCTCACCGTCACCCTGACAATAAAATTTGACCCCCAAACTGACCCTGATGCTCATGCTCCACCTCACCCTGAACCCTGACTCTGACCCTCACCGTGCCCTAAATCCTGACCCTCACCCTCACCCTCACCCTCAACCTAATACTAATGTCGACACTGACTCTTACACTCACCATGACCCTGACCCTAACCCTGACCCTAACGCTGACCCTGACTCTAACCCTAAACATAACCTAAACCCTAAACCTAAATTTGACCCTACCATAAACCCTGACCATGACCCTGACCCTAACCCTGACCCCAACACCGAGCCTGACACTGAAACTGACTCTAACCATAGACCCTGACCCTGACCCTAAACCCTGAAACTGAGCATCACTGCAACAACGACCTCGACCCCGACCTTTAAACACTGACCCTGAACGCGACTCCTACCTTGAATCCAACTTTGACTTTAACCCTTAACCCCAACCCCGACTCCTACCTAGACCATTACCCTAATCCTGATCTGTGACATTGACTTCAAACCGAACCTCGAATATCACCCCAACCCAAAACCATGACCAGGACCTTGTCTCCGACGCTTACCCTAACCCTAAACTTTGACCCTGAACCTCACCAAGAACCTCACGCTGAACCCTGACAAGAACACTGACCCTGACTCTCACCCTGACCCTAAATCCTGACCCTCACACTCATCCTCACCCTCAACCTCACACTAAATTTCGACCCTGACTCTTTCTCTCACCATGACCCTGACTCTAAACCTTGACCCTTACCTTGACCCTGAAACTCACCCTCACCCTCACCCTCACCCTAAGCTAAACCTAACCTGACCCGGACCCTAACCCTAATCCTAAATATGAACCTGACCCTGACCCTAACCCTAATCCTAACCATAAAACTAATAACTAACCCTCACCCGAACACACACTCAAATCCCTAACCCTAATTCTAACCCTAACACTAACCCTAACCCAAAATCCTTACCCTAACCCAAACACTAACCCTAACGCTAAAGCCCAGCCCTAGCCCTAACCCTAATGCTGACACTAACCCTAAATTCTGAATTTGACCCTGACGCTGACCCTTACCCTAAACCCTACACTGATCCTGACCCTGACCCTGACTCTAACCCTATAACCTGTCAATGACCCTGACCCTAAACAGGGCCCGTGAACCTGACCCTGAACCCTACCCCTAGTACCCTATCCTGAACCCGACCCGATATTGAACCCACCCCGACACTAAACCTAAACCACGACCCCGAACCTGACACCGAACCTGACAATAACCCTAAAACCTGATGCTAATTTTGACCCCAACCTTGACCATAACAATAAACACTGACCCTGACCTTCACCCTCACCCTGACCCTCAACATAAACCCTGAATAGGATGCCGGCACTCACCTTCACATTGACCCTAAATCCTGAACCTAACCCTCACCCTCACCCACACCCTAAACCCGGACACTGATTCTCACCCTCACATTGTCCCTGACCCTAAATCCAGACCCTTACCCTGACCCTCAGTCTCACCCTAAGCGAAACCTAACCCTGACACGACTTTGACCCTAATCTGACCCTACATGGATTCTGACTTTGACCATCGACCCTAAAACCTCACCCTGTTTTGACCCTGAATCTAACACTATTCTAAACCTGATCCTGACCCAGACCCTAACTCTGACCCTAACCCTGACCCTAACCCTGACCCTGACTCTAACCCTAAACATAACCTTAAACCCTAAACCTAAGCGTAACGTTGACCCTACCATAAACACTGACCCTGACCCTGACCCTAACCCTGACCCCAACACCTAACCTAAACCTGACCCTGACCATAACCCTAGACCCTGTCCCTGACACTAAACTCTGAACCTGAGCATCACAGCAACCCCGACCTCGAACCCTAAACACTGACCCTGAACCCGACTCCTACCTCGAATCCAACTTTGACCCTAACCCTTAACCCAGACCGCGACTCCTACCGCGACCTTTTCCCTAATCCTAAACTCTGACCCCGACTTCGAACCAAACCCCGACCCTCACCCCAACCCAAAATCATGACGAGGACCTTGTCTCCGTCGCTGACGCTAACCCTAAACCTTGACCTGAACCTCACCATCACCCTCACCCTGAACGCTGACAAGAACCCTGACCCTCACCGTTCCCTGACAGTAAATCCTGACCCCCAACCTCACCCTGACGCTCACGCTCCACCTCACCCTTACCCTGACCCTGACCCTCATGCTGACCCTAAATCCTGACCCTCACCCTCACCCTCACACTCCACCTCATACTAAATCCCGACCCTGACTCTTACCCTAACCGTGACCCTGACCCTAAAACCTGACCCTTACCTTGATCCTGACCCTCACCCTCACCCTCAACCTAAAGCTAAACCTTACCTGACCCTCACCCTGACCCTAATTCCAAATGTAAACCTGACCCTGACCCTAACCCTAATCCTAACCATAAAACTAATGCCTAAAGCTCACCCGAACACTAACTGATAACCCTAACCCTAATCCTAACCCTAACACTAATCCTAACACTAATTCTAATACCAAACCCTTACCCTAACCCAAAAACTAACCCTAACGTTAACACTAACCCTAACCCAAAATTCTGACCCCAACCCAAACACTAACCCTAGCGCTAAAGCCCAGCCCTACCCTAACACTAATGCTGACCCTAACCCTAAATCCTGACCTTGACCCTGATGCTGACCCTTACCCTAAACCCTACACTGAACCTGACCCTGAGCCTGACTCTAATCCTATACCCTGTCAATGACCCTGACCCTAAACAGGGCCCTTGAACCTGACCCTGAACCCGACCCCTAGTACCCTACCCTGACCCCGACCCCGACCCTGAACACAGTCCGACACTAAACCTAAACAACGACCCCGAAAATGACACCGACCCTGACAATAACCCTAAACCCTGATGCTGATTTTGACCTTAACCTTGACCATAACACTAAACATTAACCCTTACCTTCACCCTCACCCTGACCCTAACATAAACCCTGAATCACACCCTGGCACTCACCTGCACATTGACCCTAAATCCTGAACCTAAGCTTCACCGTCACTCTGACCGTAATTTTGACCGTCACCCTCAACGTGACGCTCACGCTCCACCTCACCCTAAACCCTGACTCTTACTCTCACACTAACCCTAAATCCTGACCCTCACACTCACCTTAACTCTCAACATTACACTAAATCCCGACACTGACTCTTACCCTCACCTGACCCTTACCCTAAACCGTGATTCTTACCTTGAACCTGACCCTCACCCTAACCCTCACCCTCACACTATAGCTAAACCTAACATGACCATGACCCTGACCTTAATTTTAAATGTGAACCTGACCCTGACTCTAACCCTAAACCTAACCATAAAACTTATACCTAACCCTCACCCGAACACTAACTCAAAACCCTAACCCTAATCCTAACCCTAACACTTACTCTAACACTATGCCTAACCAAACCCTTACCCTAACCCAAACACTAGCCCTATCCTTAACACTAACCCTAACCCAAAACCCTAACCCTAACGCAAACACTAACCCTAACGCTAAAGCCCAGCCCTAGCCCTAACCCTAATGCTGACCCTAAGCCTAAATCCTGACCTTGACCCTGACGCTGACCCTTACCCTGAACCCTGCACTGAACCTGACACTGACCCTGACTCTAACCCTACACCATGTAAATGACCCTGACCCTAAACAGGAACATTGAACCTGACCCTAAACCCGACCCCTAGTACCCTACCCTGATCCCGACCCCGACCCTGAACCCACCCAGATACTAAACCTAAACCACGACCTCGAACCTGACAGCGACACTGACAATAACCCTAAATTCTGATACAGACCCCTAAACACCAACCTTGACAATAACACTAAACACTGACCCTGACCTTCACCCTCACCCTGAACCACATATAAACCCAAAATCAGACCCCGGCACTCACCTTCACATTGACCCTAAATCCTGTACCTAACCCACACCCTAAACCCCGACCTGATTCTCACCCTCACTTTCTCCCTGGCCCTAAACCCTGACCCTTACCCTGACCCTCAGCCTCACCCTAAGCGAAACCAAACCCTGACCCGACTTTGACCCTAATCTGACCCTACATGGATTCTGAGTTTGACCATCAACCATAAACCCTCACCCTTTTTTGACCCTGAATCTAACACAATTACAAACCTGATCCTGACCTCGACCCTTCTAACCCTGACCCTGACCCTAAACCTGACCCCGACACCTAGCCAGACCCTAACCCTGACTCTAACCCTAGACCCGGACCCTGACCCTAAACCCTGAACCTGAGCAACACCGCAACCCCGACCTCTACCCCGACCCCTAAACACTGACCCTGAACCCGACTCATACCTGGAATCCAACTTTGACCCTAACACTTAACCCCGATTCCGACTCCTACCGCGACCTTTCCCTAATCATAAACTCTGACCTTGACTTCGAAACCAACCCCGACCCTCACCCCAACCCTAAACCATGACCAGGACCTTGTCTCTGACGCTGACTTTAACCCTAAACATTGATCCTGAACCTCACAATGACCCTCATCCTGAACCCTGACAAGACCCCTGACCCTCACCGTAACCCTGACACTAAATCCTAACCCCAAACCTTACCCTGATGCTCACTCTCCACCTCAATCTAAACCCTGACCCTGACCCTCAAACTGACCCTAATCCTGACCCTCACCCTCACCCGCATCCTCAACCTCACACTAAAACCCGACCCTGACTCTTACCCTCACCATGACCCTTAAACTAAACCCTGACTCTCACCCTAACCCTAAAGCTAAATTTGACATGACCGTGACACTAATCCTAAATGTGAACCAAACCCTAATCCTAACCCTAATCCTAACCATAAAATAATACCTAACGCTCACCCGAACACTACCTCAGAACCCTAACCCAAATCCTTACCCTAACACAAACCCTAACACTAACCCTAACACCAAACCCTTCCCCTAACCCAAACAATAACGCTAACCTTAATACTAACCTAAACCAAAACCCTAACCCTAACCCAAACACTAACACTAACGCTAAAGCCCAGCCCTAGCTCTAACCCTAATCCTGACCCTAACCCTAATTCCTGACCTTGACCCTGATGCTGACCCTTACCCTAAACCCTATACAGAACCTGACCCTGACCCTGACTCTAACCCTATACCCTGTCAATGATCCTGACCCTAAAAAGGAACCTTGAACCTGACCCTGAACCCGACCACTAGTATCCTACCCTGACACCGACCCCCACACTTAAACTAAACCACGACCCTGAACCTGACACAACCCTGATAATAACCCTAAACCCTGATGCTGATTTGGACCCCAACCTTGACCATAACACTAAACACTGAACCTGACCTTCACCCTCACCCTGACCCTCAACATAAACCCTGAATCAGACCCCGGCACTCACCTGCACATTGACCCTAAATCCTCAACCTAACCCTCACCGTCACCCACACCCTACACCGGGACCCTGATTCTCATTCTCACTTTGTCCCTGACCCTAAACCCTGACCCTTACCCTGACCCTCAGCCTTACTCTAAGCGAAACCTAACCATGACCCGACTTTGACCCTAATCTGACCCTACATGGATTCTGACTTTGACCATCGACCCTAAAACCTCACCCAGTTTTGACCCTGAATCTAACACTATTCTGAACCTGATCCTGACCTCGACCCTTCTAACCCTGACCCTGACCCTAACCCAGACCCTGACCCTGACCCTGACTCAAACCCTAAACATAACCCTAAATACTAACCCTAAACCTAACGTTGACCCTACCATAAACCGTGACCCTGACCCTGACCCTAACCCTGACCCCAACACCTAGACTGACCCTGAACCTAACTCTAATACTAGACCCTGACTCTGAAGCGAAACTCTGAATCTGAGCATCACCGCAACCCTGACCTCGACCCCGACCCCTAAACACTGACCCTGAACCCGACTACTACCTCGAATCCAACATTAACCCTAACCCTTAACCCCGACCCCGACTGCTACCGCGACCCTTACCCTAATGCTAAATTCTGACCTTGAATTCGAACCCAAACCCGATCCTCACCCCAACTCTAAACCATGACCAGGACCTTGTCTCTGACGCTGATCCTAACCCTACAACTTGACCCTGAACCTCACCATGACCCTCACCCTGAACCCTGACAAGAACCCTGACCCTCACCGTCACCCTGACCCTAAATTTTGACCCTCACCCTCACCGTTACGCTCACGCTCCACCTCACCCTAAACCCTGACCCTGACCCTCACCCTGACCCTAAATCCTGACCCTCACCCTCATCCTCACACTAAATCCCGACCCTGACTTTTACCCTCACCATGACCCTGACCCTAAACCCTGACCCTTAGCTTGACCCTGACCCACACCCTCACGCTCTCCCTCAACCTAAATCTAAACTTATATTGACCCTGACCCTGACCCTAATTTGAATGTGAACCTGACCCTTACCGTAACCCTAATCCTAACCATAAAACTAATAACTAACCCTAACCCGAACACTAAGTCAAAACTCTTACCCTAACCCAAACCCTAACACTAACCCTAACACCAAACCCTAACCCTAACACAAACACTAACCCTAACCCAAAGCACTAACACTAACCCAAACATTAACCCTAACGCTAAAGCCCAGTTCTAGCCCTAAACCTAATGCTGAACCTAGCCCTAAATTTTAACCTTGACCCTGACGCTAACCCTTACCCTAAAACCTACACGGATCCTGACCCTAACCCTGACCCTAACCCTGACCCTGACTCTAAACCTAAACATAACCCTAATTTCTAACCCTAACCTTAACGTTGACACTATCATAATCCCTGACCCTAACCCTGACCCGAAACCTGACCCCAACACGTAGCCTGACCCTCTGCCTGACTCTAACCCTAGACCCTGACTCTTACCCTAAACCGTGAATTTTAGCATCAACGCAAACCCGACCTCGACCCCGACCCCTAAACACTGACCCTGAACCCCACTCCTACCTCGAAGCCAACTTTGACCCTAACACTTAACCCTGGCCCCGACTCCTACCGCGACCCTTACCCTAATCCTAAATACTGACCTCGACTTCGAACCCAATCCCGACCCTCACCCCAACCCTAAACCATGACCAGGACCTTGTCCCCGACGCTGACCCTAACCCTAAACCTTGACCCTGAACCTCACCATGACCCTCACCCTGAACCCTGACAAGAACCCTGACCCTCACCGTCACCCTGACCCTAAATTTTGACCCTCACCTTCACCCTGACGCTCACACTCCACCTCACCCTAAACCTAACCATGACCCTCACCCTGCCCTAAATCCTGACCCTCACCCTCACACTCACCCTCAACCTCACACTAAATCCCACCCTGACTCTTACCCTCACCATGACCCTGACCTTTAACACTGACGCTTACCATGACCCTGAACCTGACCCTCACCCTCACCCTAAAGCTAACCCTAACCTTACCCTGACCCTGACCCTAATCCTAAATGTAAACGTGACCCTGACCCTTACCCTAATCCTAATCATAAAACTAATACCTAACCCTCACGCGAACACTAACTCAAAACACTAACCCTAATGCTAACCCTAACACTTACACTAACACCCTAACACCAAACACTAACCCTAACCCAAAACCCTAACCCTAACCCAAACTCTAACCCTAACGCTAAAGCCCACCCCTAGTTCTAACCTTAATGCTGACACTAATACTAAATCCTGACCTTGACCCTGACACTGACCCTTACCCTAAACCCTACACTGAACCTGACACTGACCCTGACTCTAACCCTATACCCTGTCAATGACCCTGACCCTAAACAGGGACCT
The DNA here is from genome assembly GCA_030015415.1 of Cynopterus sphinx. Taxonomy (NCBI): domain Eukaryota; kingdom Metazoa; phylum Chordata; class Mammalia; order Chiroptera; family Pteropodidae; genus Cynopterus; species Cynopterus sphinx. The sequence continues at coordinate 55,321 of JAKZJJ010000090.1, forward strand.
TGAACCTGACCCTGAACCCGACCCCTAGTACCCTACCCTGACCCCGACCTTGACCCTGAACCCACCCCGACACTAAACCTAAACCACGACCCCGAACCTGACACCAAGCCTCACAATAACCCTAAACCCTGATGCTGGTTTTGACCCCAACTTTGACCATAACACTAAACACTGATCCTGACCACCCTCACCCTGACCCTCAACATAAATCCTGAATCAGACCCCGGCACTCACATGCACATTGATTCTAAATCCTGAACCTAACACTCACCGTCACACACACCCTAACCCCGGACACTGATTCTCACCCTCACTTTGTCCCTGACCCTAAACCCTGACCATTATCCTGACCCTCATCCTCACCCTAAGCGAAACTTAACACTGACCCGACTTTGACACTAATCTGACCCGACATGGATTCTGACCCTGATCATCGACCCTAAAACTTCACCCTGTTTAGACCCTGAATCTAAAACTATTCTAAACCTGATCCTGTCCTCGACCCTTCTAATTCTGACCCTGATCCTAACCCTGACCCTAACCCTGGCCCTGACTCTAACCCTAACCCTAAAACCAACCCTAACCCTAAAGTGGACCTTCCATAAACAGTGACCTGACCCTGACCCTACCCTGACCCGAACACCTAGCCTGACCGAAACCCTGACTCTAACCCTAGACCCTGACACTCACCCTAAACCCTGAACCTGAGCATCACCGCAACCCCGACCTCAACCCCGACCCCTAAACACTGAAGCTGAACCCGACTCCTACCTCGAATCCAACTTTGATCCTAACCCTTAACCCCGACCCCAACTCCTACCGCGACCCTTTTCCTAATACTATACACTGACCTCGACTTTAAACCCAACCCCGACCCTCACCCCAACCCTAAACCATGACCAGGACCTTGTCTCCGACGCTGACCCTAACCCTAAACCTTGAACCTGAACCTCACCATGACACTCACCCTAAAACCATACACGATCGCTGACCATCAAAGTCAACCTGACCCTAAATTTTGACCCTCACCCTCACCCTCAACCTCAACCTCACACTAAATCCTGACCCTCACTCTCAACCTCACCATGACCCTGACCCTAAACCCTGACCCTTACCTTGACCCTGACCCTCACACTCACCCTCACCCTCACCCTCACCCTAAAGCTAAACCTAACCTGACCCTGACCCTGACCCTAATCCTAAATGTGAACCTGACCCTTACCCTAACCCTAATCCTAACCATAAAACTAATACCTAACCCTCACCCGAACACTAACTCAAAACCCTAACCCTAATCCTAACCCTAATACTAACCCTAACACTAACCCTAACACCAAACACTAACTCTAACCCAGAAACAACCCTAACATTAACACTAACCCTAACCCAAAACCCTAACCCTAACCCAAACACTAACCCTAACGCTAAATCCCAGCCCTAGCCCTAACCCTAATCCTAGCTCTAGCCCTAACCCTAACACTAACCCTAACACTAACACTAACCCTAACCCTAAACCCTAACCCTAACCCTAACCCTATCCCTAACCCTAACCCTAACCAAACCCTAACCCTAACCCTAACCCTCTAACCCTAACCCTAACCCTAACCCTAACCCTTACCCTAACCCTAAATTCTAACCCTAATTCTATCCCTAACTCTAACCCTAACCCTAACCCTAACCCTAATTAAACCCTAACCCTAACTTTTACCCTAACCCTCTAATCCTTACCCTAACCCTCACCCTAACCCTAACCCTAACCCTCACCCTCACCCTAACCCTCACCCTTCCCTAACCGTCACCCTCACCCTAACCCTCACCCTCATCCTCACCAGAACCCGCACCCTCAACCTCACCCTCACCCTCACCCGCACCCGCACCCGCACCCTCATCCTCACCTTCAGCCTCACCCTCTCCCTCAGCCTCACCCTCACCCGCACCCCCACTTGCACCCGCACCCTCACCCTCACCTGCATCCTCACCCTTATCCGGACCCCCACCCCCACCCCCACCTCCACCCGCACCTGCACCTTCACCCTCACGCTCACCCTCTACCCTAATTTGCACCCTCACCCTCACCCGCATCTCCACCCCCACCTTCACCCCCACCATCACCCTCACACTCATTATCAAACCTCACACTAACGCTCATACTCACCTTGACACGCTCACACTCACACTCACACTCACTGTCTCACTCCCACTGTCAACCTAACACTCACTCCCATTTTTTCACTCTCACTCAATTTCACACTCACGCTCACACTCACAATCGCATTCACAATCACCCTTACTCTCACCCTCACTCCCACAGTGTGAGAATGAGAATGACTGTTAGATTGACTGTAAAAGTGAAGGTGAGAGTGATGGTGAGCATAAAATGAGGTTTACTGTAAGGGTGAGAATGATGGTGAGTGTAAAAATAAGTGTGTGTTTGAGTGAGAGTCAGTGAGTGTGAGCATAAGTGTGAGGGTGAGTGTGAGAATGAGAGTGAGATTGAGGATGAGTGTGAGGTTGAGTTGACTGTTAGAGTGATGGTGAGACTCAGGGTGAGATTTAGATAAGTTTGATTTTGAGGAAGAGAATGAGAGTGAGAGATAAGTTGAATGAGAGGATGAGAGTGAGGGTGAGTGTGAGTGTGAGGGTGAGTGTGAGAGAGATTGTGAGTGTAAGTGTGATGGTGAGTGTGAATGTGATGGTGTGAGAATGAGTGTAAGCATGAGTCTGACTCTGAGGGTGAGAATGAGAGTATGGATTAGCGTGTGAGTGTCAGATTTAACATCAGGTTGAGAGTTAGCATGAGGGTCAGATGGACGTTGAGAATGAGGGTGAGCGTGAAGGTGAGTGTGTGTGAGTGTGAGCGTGAGTGTGAGAATGAGTGTGAGATTGAGAGAGAGTGTGAAGGTGAGTCGAGTGTTAGAGTGATGGTGAGACTCAGGGTGAGAGTTAGATAAGTTTGATGCTAAGGAAGAGAATGAGAGTGAGAGATAAGGTGAATGTGAGGGTTAAAGTGAGTGTGAGTGTGAGCGTGATGGTGAGTGAAGAAATGAAAGTGTGAGGTTGATTTGGGAGTGCGTGTGAGAGTGAGTGTGAGTGTGAGGGTGAGCGAGGGAATGAAAGTGTGACGTTGACTGTGAGAGTGCGTGTGAGAGTGAATGTGAATATGAGTGTGAGTGTGAGGGCGATGTGAGTGTATGTGTGAAGGCGAGTGTGAATATGATGGTGAGTGTGAGAGTGTGTGAGCGTGAGCGTGATTGTGAGTATGTGCGTGAGAGGGTGAGTGAGGGAATTAAAGTGTGAGGTTGACTGTGAGAGTGCGTGTAGAGTGAGTGTGAGTGTGATTCTGAAGGTGAGCGTGAGTGTGAAGGTGAGTGAGATAGCGAGTGTGAGTGTAAGTGTGAGGACGAGTGGGAATGTGAGTGTGAGCGTGAGTGTGAGGCTTAGAGGGGGAATGAAAGTGTGAGGTTGAATGTTAGAGTGCGTGTAAGAGTGAGAGTGAGAGTGAGTGTGAGTGTGAGGATGAGTGTGAGCGTGAGGGTGAGTGGGGGAATGAAAGTGTGAGGTTGACTGTGAGAGTGCGTGTGAGAGTGAGTGTGAGTGTGAGCGTGAGCGTGAGTGTGAGCGTGAGTGTGAGGGTGAGTGAGGGAATGAAAGTGTGAGGTTGACTGTGGGAGTGCGTGTGAGAGTGAGTGTGAGTGAGAGTGTGAGGGTGAACGTGAGTGTGAGGGTGAGTGTGAGAGCGAGTGTGAGTGTAAGTTTGAAGGCGAGTGTGAATGTGATGGTTAGTGTTAGAATGAGTGTGAGCGTAACTGTGAGAATGAGTGTGGGTGTAAGGTGAGCGTAAGTGTGAATGTGTGTGTGAAAGCGAGTGTGAGTGTAAGTGTCAAGGCGAATGTGATTGTGATGGTGAATTTAGAATGATTGTGAGCACGAGCGTGAGTGTGAAGGTTATCGTGAGTGTGAAGGTCAGTGTGAAAGCGAGTGTGAGTGTAAGTGTGAAGGCGAGTGTGAATGTGATGTTGAGTGTTAGAATTAATGTGAGAGTGAGCGTGAGTTGATGGTGAGGGTGAGAGTGTGGAATAGCGTAATAGTGCGGGTGAGTTTCAGAGTTATAGTTAGCATCAGGTTGAGAGTTAGCGTGAGATTGAGTCTGTCGGTGAGAATGAGAGTGAGCGTGATGTTGAGTGTGAGTAGAGCGTTAGGTAGAGCGTTAGTTTCAGACTGAGATTAGTGTGAGGTTGAGGGTGCGGTGAGTGTGAGGGTGTTTGTGAGGCTGAATAGGAGGCTAGCGTAAAGGTGAGAGCTAGCGTTAGGGTGAGGATGAGAATGTGGTAGACGGTGAGTGTGACAGTTTAGGTGAGTGTGAGCATGAGGACGAGGGTGAGAATTAGGGTGCAAGAGAGAGTGGGAGTGACTCTGAACGTAAGTGTGAAGGTGAAAATCAGCGTGAGAATGAGTAGAGGGTGAGGGTGAAAGTGAAGGATAGGTTGAGTGTGTGAGTGTGTGCGTGATTCTGAAAGTGAGTGTGAGAATGAATGAGGGTGAGTGTGATGTCGAGTGTTAACTTGAGAGTGATGATGAGATTCAGAATGTTAGTTAGTTAATGTTGATGACGAGGATAAGAATGTAAGTGAACGTGAGGGTGAGTGTGAGCGTGAGTGTGAGGGTGTGAGAATTGGAGTGAGTATGAGGTTGACAGTGGGATTGAGGGGGAGAATGAGGGTGAGGGTGAGCGTGAGTGTGATGGTGAGTGTGAAAGCGAATGTGAGTGTAGTGCGATGGCGAGTGTGAATGTGATGGTGAGTGTTAAAATGAGTGTGAGCATGAGCGTGAGGGTGAGCGTGAGTGTGAAGGTGAGTGTGAGAGCGAGTGTGAGTGTGTGAAGGCGAGTGTGAATGTGAGTGTGAGCGTGAGTGTGAGGGTGAGTGAGGGAATGAAAGTGTGAGGTGGATAGTGGGAGTGCGTGTGAGAGTGAGTGTGAGTGTGATTCTGAAAGTTAGCATGAGTGTGAGGGTGAGTGTGAGAACGAGTGTGAGTGTAAGTGTGATGGCGTGTGAATGTCATCGTGAGTGTGAGAATGTCTGTGTGCGTGAGTTAGAATCTGAGGGTGAGGGTGAGTGTGTGGGTTAGCGTAATAGTGTGGGAGCGTTTCAAGTTATAGTTAGCATCAGGTTGAGAGTTAGCGTGTGGGTGAGGCTGAAAATGAGAATGAGGGTGAGAGATAAGGTGAACGAGAGGGTGAGAGTGAGTGTGAGTGCGAATGTGAGTGTTATTGTGAGTGTGAGCGTGATGGTGAGGGAATGAAAGTGTGAGGTTGACTGTGAGAGTGCGTGTGAGAGTGAGTGTGAGGGTGAGCATGAGTGTGAGGGCGAATGTGAGTGTAAGTGTGATGGCGAGTGTGAATGTGATGGTAAGTGTGAGGGTGAGTGTGCAGGTGAGTGTGAGTGTGAGGGTGAGCTGGAGTGTGAGGGTGAGTGTGAGAACGAGTGTGAGTGTAAGTGTGAAGGGGAGTGTGCATGAGATGGTGAATGTTAGAATGATAGTGAACGCGAGCGTTAGTGTGAGTGTGAATGTGAATGTGAGTGTGATTGTGAGTGTGAGCATGAGTCTGCGGATGAGTGAGGGAATGAAAGTGTGAGGGTGACAGTGGGAGTGCGTGTGAGAGTGAGTGTGGGTGTGATTCTGAAGGTGAGCTTGAGTGTGAGGGTGAGTGTGAGAGCGAGTGTGAGTTTAATTGTGATGGCGAGTGTGAATGTGATCGTGAGTGTGAGAATGTCTGTGTGCGTGAGTTTGAGTCTGAGGGTGAGGGTGAGAGTGTGTGTTAGCGTAATAGAGTGGGTGAGTTTCAAGTTATAGTTAGCATCAGTTTGAGAGTTAGCGTGAGGGTGAGGCTGAGCATGAGAATGAGGGTGAGAGGTAAGGTGAATGAGAGGGTGAGAGTGAGTGTGAGTGTAAATGTGAGTGTGATTGTGAGTGTGAGCGTGATGGAGAGTGAGGGAATGAAAGTGTGAGGTTGACTTGGGAGTGAGTGTGAGAGTCAGTTTGAGTGTGAGGGTGAGCGTGAGTGTGAGGGCGAATGTGAGTGTAAGTGTGATGGCTTGTGTGAATGTGATGGTTAGTGTGAGAGTGAGTGTGAGTGTGAGTGTGAGCGTAAGCTTGAGTGTGAGGATGAGTGTGAGAGCGAGTTTGAGTGTAAGTGTGAAGGCGAGTGTGCATGTGATGGTGTATGTTAGAATGATAGTGAACGGAAGCGTGAGTGTGAATGTGAGTGTGATTGTGAGTGTGAGTGTGAGCGTGAGTCTGCGGATGAGTGAGGGAATGAAAGTGTGAGGGTGACAGTGGGAGTGCGTGTGAGAGTGAGTATGAGTGTGATTCTGAAGGTGAGCTTAAGTGTGACGGTGAGTGTGAGAGCGAGTGTGAGTTTAAGTGTGATGGCGAGTGTGAATGTGATCGTGAGTGTGAGAATGTCTGTGTGCGTGAGTTTGAGTCTGAGGGTGAGGGTGAGAGTGTGGGTTAGCGTAATAGAGTGGGTGAGTTTCAAGTTATAGTTAGCATCAGTTTGAGAGTTAGCGTGAGGGTGAGGCTGAGCATCAGAATGAGGGTGAGAGGTAAGGTGAATGAGAGGGTGAGAGTGAGTGTGAGTGTGAATGTGAGTGTGATTGTGAGTGTGAGTGTGAGCGTGATGGGAATGAGGGAATGAAACTGTGTGGTTGACTGTGGGAGTGCGTGTGAGAGTGAGTTTGAGTGTGAGGGTGAGCGTGAGTGTGATCGCGAGTGTGAGTGTAAGTGTGAAGGCGAGTGTGAATGTGATGGTGAGTGTTAGAATGATTGTCAGTGTGAGTGTGAGGGTGAGCGTGAGTGTGAGAGCAAGTATGTGTGTAAGTGTGATGGCGAGTGTGATTGTGATGGTGTTAGAATGAGAGTGAGCGTGAGCGTGAGTGTGAGCGTGAGTGTGAAGGTGAGTGTGAAAGCGAGTGTGAGTGTGAGTGTGAGGACGAGTGTGAATGTGAGTGTGAGCGTGAGTGTTAGGGTGAGTGAGGGAATGAAAGTGTGAGGTTGACTGTGGGAGTGCGTGTGAGAGTGAGTGTGAGGGTGACCTTGAGTGTGAGGGTGAGTGTGAAAGCGAGTATGAGTGTAAGTGTGAAGACGAGGGTGAATGTGATGGTGAGTGTTAGAATGAGTGTGAGCGTGAGTGTGAGTGTGAGACCGATTGTGAGTGTAAGTGTGAAGGCGAGTGTGAATGTGATGCTGAGTGTTAGAATGAGTGTGAGCGTGAGCCTGAGTGTGAGGGTGAGCGTGAGTGTGAAGGTGAGTGTGAGAGCGAGTGTTAGTGTAAATGTGAAGGCGGGTTTGAATGTTATGGTGAGTGTTAGAATGAGGTTGAGTGTGAGCGTGAGTGTGAGGGTGAGCGTGAGTGTGAATATGAGAGTGAGTGTGAATGTGAGTGTGAAAGCCGGTGTGAGTGTAAATGTGAAGGCGAATGTGTATTTGATGGTGATCGTTAGAATGCTTGTGATTGCGAGCATGAGTGTGAGCGTGAGGGTGAGCGTGAGTGTGAATGTGAGTGTGAAAGCGAGTGTGAGCGTAAGTGTGAAGGGGAATGTGTATGTGATGCTGAATGTTAGAATGCTTGTGAGCGCGAGCGTGATTGTGAGCGTGAGGGTGAGCGTGAGTGTGAGAGCAAGTGTGAGTGTGAGAGTGAAAATGAGCGTAAGTGTGAAAGTGAGTGAGAAAATGAAAGTGTGAGGTTGACTGTGGGAGTGCGTGTGAGAGTGAGTGTGAGTGTGAATGTAAGGGTGAACGTGAGTGTGAGGGTGAGTGTGAGAGCGAGTGTGAGTGTAAGTGTGAAGGCGAGTGTGAATGTGATGGTGAGTGTTAGAATGAGTGTGAGCGTGAGCATGAGCTTGAATGTGAGCGTGAGTGTTAGGGTGAGTGAAACAATGAAAGTGTGATGTTGAGTGTGGGAGTGCGTGTGAGAGTGAGTGTGAGTGTGAATGTAAGGGTGAACGTGAGTGTGAGAGCGAGTGTGAGTGTAAGTGTGAAGGCGAGTGTGAATGTGATGGTGAGTGTTAGAATGAATGTGAGGGTGAGCGTGAGCGTGAGTGTGAAGGTGAGTGTGAGAGAGAGTGTTAGTGTAAGTGTGAAGCGAGTGTGAATGTAATGGTTAGTGTGAGAGTGAGCATGAGCGTGAGTGTGAGTGTGAGCGTGAGTGTGAGGGTGAGTGAGGAAATGAAAGTGTGAGGTTGACTGTGGGAGTGCGTGTGAGAGTGAGTGTAAGTGTCAGTGTGAGTGTAAGTGTGAAGGCGAGTTTGAATGTTATGGTGAGTGTTAGAATGAGGTAGAGCGTGAGCGTGAGTGTGAGGGTGAGCGTGAGTGTGAATATGAGCGTGAGTGTGAATGTGAGTATGAAAGCCGGTGTGAGTGTAAATGTGAAGGCGAATGTGTATGTGAAGGTGATCGTTAGAATGCTTGTGATCGCGAGCATGAGTGTGAGTGTGAGGGTGAGCATGAGTGTGAAGATGAGTGTGAGAGCGAGTGTGAGTGTATGTGTGAAGGCGAGTGTGAATGTGATGGTTAGTGTGAGAGTGAGCATGAGCGTGAGTGTGAGTGTGAGCGTGAGAGTGAGGGTGAGTGAGGAAATGAAAGTGTGAGGTTGACTGTGGGAGAGCGTGTGAGAGTGAGTGTGAGTGTGAGTGTAAGTGTGAGGCGAGTGTGAATGTGATGGTGAGTGTTAGGATGAATGTGAGCGTGAGCGTGAGTGTGAGGGTGAGCGTGAGTGTGAAGGTGAGTGTGAGAGCGAGTGTGAGTGTAAGTGTGAGGGTGAGCGTGAGTGTGAGGGTGAGTGTGGGGGTGAGGGAATGAAAGTGTGAGGTTGACAGTGGGAGTGCGTGTGAGAGTGAGTGTGAGTATTATTCTGAAGGTTACCGTGAGTGTGAGGGTGAGTGTGAGAGCGAGTGTGAGTGTAAGTGTGATGGCGTATGAATGTCATCATGAGTGTGAGAATGTATGTGTGCGTGAGTTTGAGTCTGAGGGTGAGGGTGAGTGTGTGGGTTAGCGTAATAGTGTCGGTGAGTTTCAAGTTATAGTTAGCATCAGGTTAAGAGTTAGCGTGAGGGTGACGCTGAGGATGAGAATGAGGGTGAGAGATAGGGTGAATGAGAGGGTGAGAGTGAGTGTGAGTGTAAATGTGATTGTGATTGTGAGTGTGAGCGTGATAAAGAGTGAGGGAATGAAAGTGTGAGTTTGACAGTGGGAGTGTGAGTGAGAGTGAGTGTGAGTGTGAGGGTAAGCTTGAGTGTGAGTGTGAGTGTGTGAGTGTGAGGGTGACCTTGAGTGTGAGGGTGATTGTGAGAGCGAGTATGAGTGTAAGTGTGAAAGCGAGTGTTAATGTGATGGTGAGTGTTAGAATGAGTGTGAGTGTGAGTGTGAGAACGATTGTGAGTGTAAGTGTGAAGGCGAGTGTGAATGTGATGCTGAGTGTTAGAATGAGTGTGAGCGTGAGCGTGAGTGTGAGGGTGAGCGTGAGTATGAGGGTGAGCGTGAGTGTGAATGTGAGTGTGAAAGCGAGAGTAAGTGTGAAGGCGAGTGGGAATGTGATGCTGAATGTTAGAATGAGTGTCAGCGTGAGCGTGAGTGTGAGGGTGAGCGTGAGTATGAAGGTAAATGTGAGTGTGAAAGCGATTGCAAGTGTGAAGGGGAGTGTGAATGTGATGCTCAAGGTGAGCGTGAGTGTGATGGTGAGTGTGAAAGCGAATGTGAGTGCAAGTGTGAAGGCGAGTGTGAATGTGATGGTGAATGTTAGAATGATAGTGAACGCGAGCGGGAGTGTGAATGTGAGTGTGATTGTGAGTGTGAGCATGAGTGTGAGAATGAGTGAGGGAATGAAAGTGTGAGGTTGACAGTGGGAGTGCCTGTGAGTGTGAATATGAGAGTGAGTATGAGTGTAAGTGTGAGGGGAGTGTGAATGTGATGGTGAGTGTTAGAATGAGTGTGAGTGTGAGTGTGAGGACGATTGTGAGTGTAAGTGTGAAGGCGAGTGTGAATGTGATGCTGAGTGTTAGAATGAGTGTGAGCGTGAGCGGGAGTGTGAAGGTGAGCGTGAGTGTGAAGGTGAGTCTGAGAGCGAGTGTGAGTGTAAGTGTGAAGGCGAGTTTGAATGTTATGGTGAGTATTAGAATGAGGTTGAGCGTGAGCGTGAGTGTGAGGGTGAGCGTGAGTGTGAATGTGAGTGTGAAAGCCGGTGTGAGTGTAAATGTGAAGGCGAATGTGTATGTGATGGTGATCGTTAGAATGCTTGTGATCGCGAGCATGAGTGTGAGCGTGAGGGTGAGCGTGAGTGTGAATGTGAGTGTGAAAGCGAGTGTGAGCGTAAGTGTGAAGGCGAATGTGTATGTGATGGTGAATGTTAGAATGCTTGTGAGCGCGAGCGTGAGTGTGAGCGTGAGGGTGAGCGTGAGTGTGAAGGTGAGTGTGAGAGCAAGTGTGAGTGTGAGAGTGATCATGAGCGTGAGTGTGAGTGTGAGCGTGAGTTTGAGGGTGAGTGAGAAAATGAAAGTGTGAGGTTGACTGTGGGAGTGCGTGTGAGAGTGAGTGTGAGTGTGAATGTAAGGGTGAACGTGAGTGTGAGGGTGAGTGTGAGAGCGAGTGTGAGTGTAAGTGTGAAGGCGAGTGTGAATGTGATGGTGAGTGTTAGAATGAGTGTGAGCGTGAGCATGAGCTTGAATGTGAGCGTGAGTGTTAGGGTGAGTGAAACAATGAAAGTGTGATGTTGAGTGTGGGAGTGCGTGTGAGAGTGAGTGTGAGTGTGAATGTAAGGGTGAACGTGAGTGTGAGGGTGAGTGTGAGAGCGAGTGTGAGTGTAAGTGTGAAGGCGAGTGTGAATGTGATGGTAAGTGTTAGAATGAGGTTGAGCGTGAGCGTGAGTGTTAGGGTGAGCGTGTGTGTGAGCGTAAGTGTAAATGTGTGTGTGAAAGCGAGTGTGAGTGTAAGTGTGAAGGCGAATGTGATTGTGATGGTGAATGTTAGAATGATTGTGAGCGCGAGCGTGAGTGTGAAGGTGAGCGTGAGTGTGAAGGTGAGTCTGAGAGCGAGTGTGAGTGTAAGTGTGTAGGCGAGTGTGAATGTGATGGTGAGTGTTAGAATGAATGTGAGGGTGAGCGTGAGTGTGAGGGTGAGCGTGAGCGTGAGTGTGAAGGTGAGTGTGAGAGAGAGTGTTAGTGTAAGTGTGAAGCGAGTGTGAATGTAATGGTTAGTGTGAGCGTGAGCAAGAGCGTGAGTGTGTGAGCGTGAGTGTGAGGGTGAGTGAGGAAATGAAAGTGTGAGGTTGACTGTGGGAGTGCGTGTGAGAGTGAGTGTAAGTGTGAGTTTGAGTGTAAGTGTGAAGGCGAGTGTGAATGTTATGGTGAGTGTTAGAATGTGGTTGAGCATGAGCGTGAGTGTGAGGGTGAGCGTGAGTGTGAAGGTGAGTGTTAGAGCGATTGTGAGTGTAAGTGTGAAGGCGAGTGTTAATGTGATGGTGAGTGTGGGAATGAGTGTGAGCGTGAGTGTAACTTGATGGTGAGAGTGAGAGTGTGGGTTAGTGTAATAGTGCGGGTGAGTTTCAGAGTTATAGTTAGCAACAGGTTGAGAGTTAGCGTGAGATTGAGTCTGACGGTAAGAATGAGAGTGAGCGTGATGTTGAGTGTGACTGTGAGGTAGAGTCTTAGTGTCAGGCTGAGATTAGGTTGAGGTTGAGAGTGCGGTGATTGTGAGGGTGTGTGGGAGGCAGAATAGGAGGCTAGCGTAAGGGTGATATTAGCGTTAAGGTGAGGGTGAGAATGTGGTAGACGGTGAGTGTGACAGTTTAGGTGAGGGTGAGCATGAGGACAGGGTGAGAATTAGGTTGCGAGAGAGAGTGAGAGTGACTCTGAACGTTAGTGTGAAGGTGAAAATCAGCGTGAGAATGAGTAGAGGGTGAGGGTGAAAGTGACGGATAGGTTGAGTGTGAGTGTGAGTGTGTACGTGATTCTGAAAGTGAGTGTGAGAATGAATGAGGTTGAGTGTGATGTCGAGTGTTAACTTCAGAGTGATGATGAGATTCAGAATGTTAGTTAGTTAACGTTGATGATGAGGATAAGAATATAAGTGAACGTGAGGGTGAGTGTGAGCATGAGTGTGAGGGTGTGAGAATAGGAGTGAGTATGAAGTTGACAGTGGGAGTGAGGGGGAGAATGAGGGTGAGGGTGAGCGTGAGTGTGAGGGTGAGTGTGAGGGCGAGTGTGAGTGTAGTGTTATGGCGAGAGTGAATGTGATGGTGAGTGTTAGAATGAATGTGAGCGTAAATGTGAGAATGAATGTGGGTGAGGGTGAGCATGAGTGTGACGGTGAGCGTGGGAGCGAGTGTGAGTGTACGTGTGAGGCGAATGTGATTGTGATGGTGAATTTAGAATGAGGGTGTGAGGGCGAGTGTGAGTGTAGTGTTATGGCGAGTGTGAGTGTGAGGGTGATCGTGAGTGTGAAGGTGAGTGTGAGAGCGAGTGTGAGTGTAAGTGTGAAGGCGAGTGTAAATGTGAGTGTGAGCGTGAGTGTGAGGGTGAGTGAGGGAATGAAAGTGTGAGGTTGACAGTGGGAGTGCGTGTGAGAGTGAGTGTGAGTATTATTCTGAAGGTTAGCGTGAGTGTGAGGGTGAGTGTTAGAGCGATTGTGAGTGTAAGTGTGAAGGCGAGTGTTAATGTGATGGTGAGTGTGGGAATGAGTGTGAGCGTGAGTGTAACTTGATGGTGAGAGTGAGAGTGTGGGTTAGTGTAATAGTGCGGGTGAGTTTCAGAGTTATAGTTAGCAACAGGTTAAGTGTTAGCGTGAGGGTGACGCTGAGGATAAGAATGAGGGTGAGAGATAAGGTGAATGAGAGGGTGAGAGTGAGTGTGAGTGTAAGTGTGAAGGCGAGTGTAAATGTTGGTGAGTGTTAGAATGAGTGTGAGCGTGAGTGTGAGTGTGAGTGTGAGCGTGAGTGTGAGTGTGAGAACGATTGTGAGTGTAAGTGTGAAGGCGAGTGTGAATGTGATGCTGAGTGTTAGAATGAGTGTGAGCGTGAGCGTGAGTGTGAGGGTGAGCGTGAGTATGAGGGTGAGCGTGAGTGTGAATGTGACTGTGAAAGCGAGTGTAAGTGTGAAGGCGAGTGGGAATGTGATGCTGATTGTTAGAAGGAGTGTCAGTGTGAGCATGAGAGTGAGGGTGAGCGTGAGTATGAAGGTGAGTGTGAGTGTAAATGTGAGTGTGAAAGCAACTGCAAGTGTGAAGGGGAGTGTGAATGTGATGCTCCAGGTGATCGTGAGTGTGATGGTGAGTGTGAGAGCGAATGTGAGTGCAAGTGTGAAGGCGAGTGTGAATGTGATGGTGAATGTTAGAATGATAGTGAACGGGAGCGGGAGTGTGAATGTGAGTGTGATTGTGAGTGTGAGCGTGAGTGTGAGGATGAGTGAGGGAATGAAAGTGTGAGGTTGACAGTGGGAGTGCCTGTGAGAGTGACTATGAGTGTGAATATGAAGATGATCTTGAGTGTGAGTGTGAGTGAGAGAGCGAGTGTGAGTGTAAGTGTGATGGCGAGTGTGAATGTGATCGTGAGTGTGAGATTGTCTGTGTGCGTGAGTTTGAGTCTGAGGGTGAGGGTGAAAGTCTGGGTTAGCATAATAGTGTGGGTGAGTTTCAAGTTATAGTTAGCATCAGTATGAGAGTTACCGTGAGCGTGAGGCTGAGGATGAAAATAGGGTGAGAGGTATGGTGAATGACGGTGAGAGTGAGTGTGAGTGTGAATGTGAGTGTGATTGTGAGTGTGAGTGTGAGCGTGATGGTGAGTGAGGGAATGAAAGTGTGAGGGTGACTGTGAGAGTTCGTGTGAAAGTGAGTGTGAGTTTGAGGGTGAGCGTGAGTGTGAGGGTGAGTGTGATCGCGAGTGTGAGTGTAAGTGTGAAGGCGAATGTGATTGTGATGGTGAATGTTAGAATGATTGTGACCGCGAGCTTGAATTTGAGGGTGAAATTAAGGTGTGAGATTGACTTTGGGATTGCGTTTGAGATTGAGTGTGAGGGTGAGTGTGAGAGAGAGTGAGAGTGTAAGTGTGATGGCGAGTGTGAATGTGATCGTGAGTGTGAGAATGTCTTTGTGCGTGAGTTTGAGTCTGAGGGTGAGGGTGAGAGTGCGGGTTAGCGTAATAGTGTCGGTGAGTTTCAAGTTATAGTTAGCATCAGGTTAAGAGTTAGCGTGAGGGTGACGCTGAGGATGAGAATGAGGGTGAGAGGTAAGGTGAATGAGAGGGTGAGAGTGAGTGTGAGTGTAAATGTGATTGTGATTGTGAGTGTGAGCGTGATAAAGAGTGAGGGAATGAAAGTGTGAGTTTGACTGTGGGAGTGTGAGTGAGAGTGAGTGTGAGTTTGAGGGTGACCTTGAGTGTGAGGGTGATTGTGAGAGCGAGTATGAGTGTAAGTGTGAAAGCGAGTGTTAATGTGATGGTGAGTGTTAGAATGAGTGTGAGTGTGAGTGTGAGAACGATTGTGAGTGTAAGTGTGAAGGCGAGTGTGAATGTGATGCTGAGTGTTAGAATGAGTGTGAGCGTAAGCGTGAGTTTGAGGGTGAGCGTGAGTATGAGGGTGAGCGTGAGTGTGAATGTGAGTGTGAAAGCGAGAGTAAGTGTGAAGGCGAGTGGGAATGTGATGCTGAATGTTAGAATGAGTGTCAGCGTGAGCGTGAGTGTGAGGGTGAGCGTGAGTATGAAGGTGAGTGTGAGTGTAAATGTGAGTGTGAAAGCGACTGCAAGTGTGAAGGGGAGTGTGACTGTGATGCTCAAGGTGAGCGTGTGTGTGATGGTGAGTGTGAAAGCGAATGTGAGTGCAAGTGTGAAGGCGAGTGTGAATGTGATGGTGAATGTTAGAATGATAGTGAACGCGAGCGGGAGTGTGAATGTGAGTGTGATTGTGAGTGTGAGCGTGAGTGTGAGAATGAGTGAGGGAATGAAAGTGTGAGGTTGACAGTGGGAGTGCCTGTGAGTGTGAATATGAGAGTGAGTGTGAGTGTAAGTGTGAGGGGAGTGTGAATGTGATGGTGAGTGTTAGAATGAGTGTGAGTGTGAGTGTGAGTGTGAGGACGATTGTGAGTGTAAGTGTGAAGGCGAGTGTGAATGTGATGCTGAATGTTAGAATGAGTGTGAGCGTGAGTGTGAAGGTGAGCGTGAGTGTGAAGGTGAGTCTGAGAGCGAGTGTGAGTGTAAGTGTGAAGGCGAGTTTGAATGTTATGGTGAGTGTTAGAATGAGGTTGAGCGTGAGCGTGAGTGTGAATATGAGCGTGAGTGTGAATGTGAGTGTGAAAGCCGGTGTGAGTGTAAATGTGAAGGCGAATGTGTATGTGATGGTATCGTTAGAATGCTTGTGATCGCGAGCATGAGTGTGAGCGTGAGGGTGAGCGTGAGTGTGAATGTGAGTGTGAAAGCGAGTGTGAGCGTAAGTGTGAAGGCGAATGTGTATGTGATGGTGAATGTTAGAATGCTTGTGAGCGCGAGCGTGAGTGTGAAGGTGAGTGTGAGAGCGAGTGTGAGTGTGAGTGTGAGGACGAGTGTGAATGTGAGTGTGAGCGTGAGTGTGAGTGTGAGCGTGATTGTGAGGGTGAGTGAGGAAATGAAAGTGTAAGGTTGACTGTGGGAGAGCGTGTGAGAGTGAGTGTGAGTGGTGAGCAGTGTGAATGTGAGGTGAGAGGCAGAATGTGAGTGTAAGTGTGATGGCAGTGTGAATGTGAGTGGGTGAGTGTTGAGGGAATGAGTGTGAGCGTGAGGCGTGAGGTGTGAGGTGGCGTGGAGTGTATTGAGTGTGAAGTGTGGAAAGTGGTGATCTTGAGTGAGTGTGAGCGTGGGAGTTTGAAGTGTGGCGTGAGGTGAGAGTGGACGTGAGGAGAATGTAACAGTGTGAGGTTGAGTGTGGGAGTCTGAGTGTGAGGTGAAGTGTGGGTGAGTGTGAGTGTGAATGTGATGATAAGTGTTAGAATGAGGTTGAGCGTGAGCGTGAGTGTGAGGGTGAGCGTGAGTGTAAGGTGAGCGTAAGTGTGAATGTGTGTGTGAAAGCGAGTGTGAGTGTAAGTGTCAAGGCGAATGTGATTGTGATGGTGAATGTTAGAATGATTGTGAGCGCGAGCGTGAGTGTGAAGGTGAGCGTGAGTGTGAAGGTGAGTCTGAGAGAGAGTGTGAGTGTAAGTGTGAAGGCGAGTTTGAATGTTATGGTGAGTGTTAGAATGAGGTAGAGCGTGAGCGTGAGTGTGAGGGTGAGCGTGAGTGTGAGTGTGAGAGAGAGTGTGAGTGTCAGTGTGAGAGTGTGAAGGCGAATGTGATGATGGTGAGTGAGGACGATGGTGAATGTGAGTGTGTGAGCGTGAGTGTGAGGGTGAGTGAGGAAATGAAAGTGTGAGGTTGACTGTGGGAGTGCGTGTGAGAGTGAGTGTAAGTGTGAGTTTGAGTGTAAGTGTGAAGGCGAGTGTGAATGTTATGGTGAGTGTGAGAATGTGGTTGAGCGTGAGCGTGAGTGTGAGGGTGAGTGTGAGTGTGAAGGTGAGTGTGAGAGCGAGTGTGAGTGTAGTGTGAAGGCGAGTGTGAATGTGATGGTGAGTGTGGGAATGAGTGTGAGCGTGAGTGTGAGTCTGAGAATGAGGGTGAGAGTGTGGATTAGCGTAATAGTGCGGGTGAGTTTCAGAGTTATAGTTAGCATCAGGTTGAGAGTTAGCGTGAGATTGAGTCTGTCGGTGAGAATGAGAGTGAGCGTGATGTTGAGTGTGAGTAGAGCGTTAGGTAGAGCGTTAGTTTCAGACTGAGATTAGTGTGAGGTTGAGGGTGCGGTGAGTGTGAGGGTGTTTGTGAGGCTGAATAGGAGGCTAGCGTAAAGGTGAGAGCTAGCGTTAGGGTGAGGATGAGAATGTGGTAGACGGTGAGTGTGACAGTTTAGGTGAGTGTGAGCATGAGGACGAGGGTGAGAATTAGGGTGCAAGAGAGAGTGGGAGTGACTCTGAACGTAAGTGTGAAGGTGAAAATCAGCGTGAGAATGAGTAGAGGGTGAGGGTGAAAGTGAAGGATAGGTTGAGTGTGTGAGTGTGTGCGTGATTCTGAAAGTGAGTGTGAGAATGAATGAGGGTGAGTGTGATGTCGAGTGTTAACTTGAGAGTGATGATGAGATTCAGAATGTTAGTTAACGTTGATGACGAGGATAAGAATATAAGTGAACGTGAGGGTGAGTGTGAGGGTGTGAGAATTGGAGTGAGTATGAGTTTGACAGTGGGAGTGAGGGGGAGAGTGAGGGTGAGGGTGAGCGTGAGTGTGAGGGCGAGTGTGAGTGTAGTGCGATGGCGAGTGTGAATGTGCTGGTGAGTGTTAGAATGAGTGTGAGCGTGAGGGTGAGCGTGATTGTGAAGGGAGTGTGAGTGTGTGTGGATGTGAGTGTGAGTCAGGTGGAGCGTGTGAGTGTGAGAATGTGAGTGTGAGAATGAGTTTAGGAATGAAAGTGTGAGGGTGATGGGGAGTGTGGAGTGTGAGTGAGTGTGAGTGTGAGTGTGAGTCATAGCGTAAGTTGAGTAAGCGTGAGGTGGGATGAGGTGAGAATGAGTGAGAGTGTAAGTGTGAAGGGAGGGTGAGGTGTGTGTGTGTGATGATAGTGTGTGAGCGTGAGGTGAATGTGAGTGTGAGTGTGAGGTGAGATTTGAGTGTGGATGAGAGAGGGAATGAAGGTGGGGAATGTGAGAGGCGTGGGGTGAGAGTGAGTGTGAGTGCGATTCTGAAGGTGAGCTTTGTGAGTGTTGAGTGTGAGTGCGAGTGTGAGTTTAAGTGTGAGGTGTTGAATGAGTGTGGTGAGTGTGAGAATGTGCGTGAGTGAGTGTGAGGTGTGAGTGTGAGTGTGAGTGTGGGGTTAGCGAATTGGAATGAGTGGTGAGTTTGACTGCTGAGGTGAACTGTGAGAGTGTGGAGTGTGAGTGTGAGCGTGAGTGAATGAGTGTGAAGTAAGTGTAAGGGAATGAGAGGTGAGAGTTTGAGTGTGAGGGTGAGTGTGGAAGCGGGCGTGTGAGTGTGAGGGTGACCTTGAGTGTGAGGGTGAGTGTGAGAGCGAGTGTGAGTGTAAGTGTGAAGGCGAGTGTGAATGTGATGCTGAGTGTTAGAATGAGTGTGAGCGTGAGCGTGAGTGTGAGGGTGAGCGTGAGTATGAAGGTGAGCGTGAGTGTGAATGTGAGTGTGAAAGCGAGTGTGAGTGTGAAGGCGAGTGGGAATGTGATGCTGAATGTTAGAAGGAGTGTCAGTGTGAGCGTGAGGGTGAGGGTGATCGTGAATATGAAGGTGAGCGTGAGTGTAAATGTGAGTGTGAAAGCAACTGCAAGTGTGAGTGTGAGCGTGATTGTGAGGGTGAGTGAGGAAATGAAAGTGTAAGGTTGACTGTAGGAGAGCGTGTGAGAGTGAGTGTGAGTGTAAGTGTGAGGCGAGTGTGAATGTGATGGTGAATGTTAGAATGATAGTGAACGCTAGCGGGAGTGTGAATGTGAGTGTGATTGTGAGTGTGAGCGTGAGTGTGAGGATGAGTGAGGGAATGAAAGTGTGAGGTTGACAGTGGGAGTGCCTGTGAGAGTGAGTATGAGTGTGAATATGAAGGTGATCTTGAGTGTGAGTGTGAGTGAGAGAGCGAGTGTGAGTGTAAGTGTGATGGCGAGTGTGAATGTGATCGTGAGTGTGAGAATGTCTGTGTGCGTGAGTTTGAGTCTGAGGGTG
Organism: Cynopterus sphinx; assembly: GCA_030015415.1. NCBI lineage: Eukaryota > Metazoa > Chordata > Mammalia > Chiroptera > Pteropodidae > Cynopterus > Cynopterus sphinx. The sequence goes on from JAKZJJ010000090.1 coordinate 74,075, forward strand.
AGGGTGAAAGTGTGGGTTAGCATAATAGTGTGGGTGAGTTTCAAGTTATAGTTAGCATCAGTATGAGAGTTACCGTGAGCGTGAGGCTGAGGATGAAAATAGGGTGAGAGGTAAGGTGAATGACGGTGAGAGTGAGTGTGAGTGTGAATGTGAGTGTGATTGTGAGTGTGAGTGTGAGCGCGATGGTGAGTGAGGGAATGAAAGTGTGAGGGTGACTGTGGGAGTTCGTGTGAAAGTGAGTGTGAGTTTGAGGGTGAGCGTGAGTGTGAGGGTGAGTGTGATCGCGAGTGTGAGTGTAAGTGTGAAGGCGAATGTGATTGTGATGGTGAATGTTAGAATGATTGTGAGTGTGAGTGTGAGAACGATTGTGAGTGTAAGTGTGAAGGCGAGTGTAAATGTTGGTGTTAGAATGAGTGTGAGCGTGGATTGAGTGTGAGGGTGAGCGTGAGGTGAGTGTGGCGTGAGTGTGAGGGAGTGTGAGAGAGAGTGAGAGTGTAAGTGTGATGGCGAGTGTGAATGTGATCGTGAGTGTGAGAATGTCTGTGTGCGTGAGTTTGAGTCTGAGGGTGAGGGTGAGTGTAGGTGTGGAGTGTGAAAGCGACTGCAAGTGTGAAGGGAGTGTGATAGTGATGCATCAAGGTGAGCGTGAGTGTGATGGTGAGTGTGAAAGCGATGTGGAGTGCAAGTGTGAGAGGCAGTGTGAATGTGATGGTGAATGTTAGAGATGATAGTGTGAGGACGAGTGTAAATGTGAGTGTGAGCGTGAGCGTCAGGGTGAGTGATAAAATGAAAGTGTGAGGTTGACTGTGGGAGTGCATGTGAGAGTGAGTGTGAGTGTGAGGGTGACCTTGAGTGTGAGGGTGAGTGTGAGAGCGAGTGTGAGTGTAAGTGTGATGGCGAGTGTAAATGTGATGGTGAGGGTTAGCATGAGTGTGAGCGTGAGCGTTAATGTGCGGGTGAGTGAGGTGAATAAGGAGTGTGTGTGAGTGTAAGTGTGAAGGCGAGTGTGAATGTGATGGTGAGTGTTAGAATGAGTGTGAGCGTGAGCGTGAGTGTGAGGGTGAGCGTGAATGTGAAGGTGAGCGTGAGTGTGAATGTGAGTGTGAAAGCGAGATTGAGTGTAAGTGTGAAGGCGAGTGTGAATGTGATGGTGAATGTTAGAATGATTGTGAGCATGAATGTGAGCGTGAGTGTGAGGGTCAGCGTGAGTGTGAAGGTGAGTGTGAATGTGATCGTGAGTGTGAGCGTGAGTGTGAGTGTGAGCGTGATTGTGAGGGTGAGTGAGGAAATGAAAGTGTGAGGTTGACTGTGGGAGAGCGTGTGAGAGTGAGTGTGAGTGTAAGTGTGAGGCGAGTGTGAATGTGATGGTGAATGTTAGAATGATAGTGAACGCTAGCGGGAGTGTGAATGTGAGTGTGATTGTGAGTGTGAGCGTGAGTGTGAGGATGAGTGAGGGAATGAAAGTGTGAGGTTGACAGTGGGAGTGCCTGTGAGAGTGAGTATGAGTGTGAATATGAAGGTGATCTTGAGTGTGAGTGTGAGTGAGAGAGCGAGTGTGAGTGTAAGTGTGATGGCGAGTGTGAATGTGATCGTGAGTGTGAGAATGTCTGTGTGCGTGAGTTTGAGTGAGAATGTCTGTGTGCGTGAGTTTGAGTCTGAGGGTGAGGGTGAAAGTGTGGGTTAGCATAATAGTGTGGGTGAGTTTCAAGTTATAGTTAGCATCAGTATGAGAGTTACCGTGAGCGTGAGGCTGAGGATGAAAATAGGGTGAGAGGTAAGGTGAATGACGGTGAGAGTGAGTGTGAGTGTGAATGTGAGTGTGATTGTGAGTGTGGAGGTGGAGCGATGGTGAGTGAGGGAATGAAAGTGTGAGGGTGACTGTGGGAGTTCGTGTGAAAGTGAGTGTGAGTTTGAGGGTGAGCGTGAGTGTGAGGGTGAGTGTGATCGCGAGTGTGAGTGTAAGTGTGAAGGCGAATGTGATTGTGATGGTGAATGTTAGAATGATTGTGACCGCGAGCTTGAGTTTGAGGGTGAAATTAAAGTGTGAGATTGACTTTGGGATTGCGTTTGAGATTGAGTGTGAGAGAGAGTGAGAGTGTGAGGGTGAGAGAGGGAATGAAAGTGTGAGTTTGAGCTGTGGGAGGTGGGGAGAGTGAGTGTGAGTGTGAGGGTGAGCTTGAGTATGAGGGTGAGTGTGAGATCGAGTTTGAGTGTAAGTGTGAAGGCGAGTGTGAATGTGATGGTGAATGTTAGAATGATTGTGAGTGTGAGGGTGAGTGGGATTGTGAGACCGAGTGTCAGTGTAAGTGTGATGGCGAGTGTAAATGTGATGGTGAGTCTTATAATGAGTGTGAGCGTGAGAGTGAGTTTGATGGTGAGTGTGAGAGCGAGTGTGAGTTTAAGTGTGAAGAATAGTGTGAATGTGTGTTTAATCGTGAGTGTGATGGTGAGTGAGGAAATGAATGTGTGAGGTTGACTGTGGGAGTGCGTGTGAGAGTGAGTGTGAGTGAGATTGTGAGGGTGAATGTGAGTGTGAGGGTGAGTGTGAGAGCGAGTGTGAGTGTAAGTTTGAAGGCGAGTGTGAATGTGATGGTTAGTGTCAGAATGAGTGTGAGCGTAAATGTGAGAATGAATGTGGGTGTAAGGTGAGCGTAGGTGTGAATGTGTGTATGAAAGCGAGTGTGAGTGTAAGTGTAAAGGCGAATGTGATTGTGATGGTGAATTTAGAATGATTGTGAGCGCGAGCGGGAGTGTGAAGGTGATCGTGAGTGTGAAGGTGAGTGTGAGAGCGAGTTGAGTGCAAGTGTGAAGGCGAGTGTGAATGTTATGGTGAGTGTTAAAATGAGGTTGAGCGTGAGCGTGAGTGTGAGGGTGAGCGTAAGTGTAAGGTGAGCGTAAGTGTGAATGTGAGTGTGAAAGCCGGTGTGAGTGTAAATGTGAAGGCGAATGTGTATGTGATGGTGATCGTTAGAATGCTTGTGATCGCGAGCATGAGTGTGAGCGTGAGGGTGAGCGTGAGTGTGAAGGTGAGTGTGAAAACGAGTGTGAGTGTATGTGTGAAGGCGAGTGTGAATGTGATGGTTAGTGTGAGAGTGAGCATGAGCGTGAGTGTGAGTATGAGCGTGAGTGTGAGGGTGAGTGAGGAAATGAAAGTGTGAGATTGACTGTGGGAGAGCGTTTGAGAGTGAGTGTGAGTGTAAGTGTGAGGCGAGTGTGAATGTGATGGTGAGTGTTAGAATGAATGTGAGCGTGAGCGTGAGTGTGACGGTGAGCATCAGTGTGAATGTGAGTGTGAGGGCGAGTGTGAGTGTAGTGTGACGGCGAGTGTGAGCGTAATGGTGATCGTGAGTGTAAAGGTGAGTGAGAGAGCGAGTGTGAGTGTAAGTTTGAAGGCGAGTGTGAATGCGATGGTTAGTGTTAGAATGAGTGTGAGCATAACTGTGAGAATGAGTGTGGGTGTAAGGTGAGCGTAAGTGTGAATGTGTGTGTGAAAGCGAGTGTGAGTGTAAGTGTAAAGGCGAATGTGATTGTGATGGTGAATTTAGAATGATTGTGAGTGCGAGCGGGAGTGTGAAGGTGATCGTGAGTGTGAAGGTGAGTGTGAGAGCGAGTTGAGTGCAAGTGTGAAGGCGAGTGTGAATGTAATGGTGAGTGTTAGAATGAGGTGGAGCGTGAGCGTGAGTGTGAGGGTGAGCGTAAGTGTAAGGTGAGCGTAAGTGTGAATGTGTGTGAAAGCGAGTGTGAGTGAGTGTAAGTGTCAAGCGAATGTGATTGTGATGGTGAATGTTAGAATGATTGTGGGAGAATGAGTGTGAGGGTGAGCGTGAGTGTGAGGGGTGAGTGAGAGAGAGTGTGAGTGTAAGTGTGAAGGCGAGTGTGAATGTAATGGTGAGTGTTAGAATGAGGTGGAGCGTGAGCGTGAGTGTGAGGGTGAGAGTGAGTGAGAATATGAGAGTGAGTGTGAATGAGAGTATGAAAGCCGTGAGTGTAAATGTGAGGAATGTGATGTGAAGTTGATCGTTAGAATGCTTTTGATCGGGAGCTTGAGTGTGAGTGTGAGGGTGAGCATGAGTGTGAAGATGAGTGTGAGAGCGAGTGTGAGTGTATGTGTGAAGGCGAGTGTGAATGTGATGGTTAGTGCGATATTGAGAATGAGCGTGACTGTGAGTGTGAGCGTGAGAGAGGGGTGAGTGGAGGAAATGAAAGTGTGAGGGTTGACTGTGGGAGGCGTGTGAGAGTGAGTGTGAGTGTAAGTGTGTAGGCGAGTGTGAATGTGATGGTGAGCGTGAGCGTGAGTGTGAGGGTGAGCGTGAGTGTGAAGGTGAGTGTGAGAGCGAGTGTGAGTGTAAGTGTGAGGGTGAGCGTGAGTGTGAGGGTGAGTGTGAGGGCGAGTGTGAGTGTAAGTGTGAAGGCGAGTGTGAATGTGAGTGTGAGCGTGAGTGTGGGGGTGAGGGAATGAAAGTGTGAGGTTGACAGTGGGAGTGCGTGTGAGAGTGAGAGGAGTGTGTGTGAAGGTGAGAGTGTGTGTGAGGGTGAGTGTGAGAGCGAGTGTGAGTGGTGTGAGCGAATGAATGTCATCATGAGTGTGAGAATGGTGTGAGTGAGTTTGAGTGTGAGGGTGAGGTGAGGTGTGTGGGTTAGCGAATAGTGTGTGAGTTTCAAGTTAAGTTAGCATCAGGTTAAGAGTGTGGTGAGGGTGACGCTGAGGATGAGAATGAGGGTGAGAATGAGGGTGAGAGGGTGAGAGTGAGTGTGAGTGTAAATGTGATTGTGATTGTGAGTGTGAGTGTGAGTGAGGATATGAAAGTGTGAGTTTGACAGTGGGAGGGGTGAGTGAGAGGAAGTGTGAGTGGAGGTGTGAGAGTGAGTGTGAGTGTGTGAGTGTGAGGGTGACCTTGAGTGTGAGGGTGAGTGTGAGAGTGAGTGTGAGTGTAAGTGTGAAGGCGAGTGTAAATGTTGGTGAGTGTTAGAATGAGTGTGAGCGTGAGTGTGAGTGTGAGAACGATTGTGAGTGTAAGTGTGAAGGCGAGTGTGAATGTGATGCTGAGTGTTAGAATGAGTGTGAGCGTGAGCGTGAGTGTGAGGGTGAGCGTGAGTATGAGGGTGAGCGTGAGTGTGAATGTGACTGTGAAAGCGAGTGTAAGTGTGAAGGCGAGTGGGAATGTGATGCTGAATGTTAGAATGAGTGTCAGCGTGAGCGTGAGTGTGAGGGTGAGCGTGAGTATGAAGGTGAGCGTGAGTGTAACTGTGAGTGTGAAAGCGACTGCAAGTGTGAAGGGGAGTGTGAATGTGATGCTCAAGGTGAGCGTGAGTGTGATGGTGAGTGTGAAAGCGAATGTGAGTGCAAGTGTGAAGGCGAGTGTGAATGCGATGGTGAATGTTAGAATGATAGTGAACGGGAGCGGGAGTGTGAATGTGAGTGTGATTGTGAGTGTGAGCGTGAGTGTGAGGATGAGTGAGGGAATGAAAGTGTGAGGTTGACAGTGGGAGTGCCTGTGAGAGTGAGTATGATTGTGAATATGAAGGTGAGCTTGAGTGTGAGTGTGAGTGAGAGAGCGAGGGTGAATGTAAGTATGAAGGCGAGTGTGAATGTGATGGTGAATGTTAGAATGATTGTCAGTGTGAGGGTGAGCGGGATTGTAGAACCGAGTGTCAGGGTAAGTGTGATGGTGAGTCTTATAATGAGTGTGAGCATGAGAGTGAGTTTGACGGTCAGTGTGAGAGCGAGTGTGAGTTTAAGTGTGAAGAAGAGTGTGAATGAGTGTTTAATCGTGAGTGTGAGGGTGAGTGAGGGAATGAATGTGTGAGGTTGAGTGTGAGAGTGCGTGTGAAAGTGAGTGTGAGTGTGAGCGTGAGGGTGAGTGGGGGAATGAAAGTGTGAGGTTGACTGTGAGAGTGCGTGTGAGAGTGAGTGTGAGCGTGAGCGTGAGTGTGAAGGTGAGCGTGAGTGTGAAGGTGAGTCTGAGAGCGAGTGTGAATGTGATGGTTAGTGTTAGAATGAGTGTGAGCGTAACTGTGAGAATGAGTGTGGGTGTAAGGTGAGCGTAAGTGTGAATGTGTGTGTGAAAGCGAGTGTGAGTGTAAGTGTAAAGGCGAATGTGATTGTGATGGTGAATTTAGAATGATTGTGAGCGCGAGCGGGAGTGTGAAGGTGATCGTGAGTGTGAAGGTGAGTGTGAGAGCGAGTTGAGTGCAAGTGTGAAGGCGAGTGTGAATGTAATGGTGAGTGTTAGAATGAGGTGGAGCGTGAGCGTGAGTGTGAGGGTGAGCGTAAGTGTAAGGTGAGCGTAAGTGTGAATGTGTGTGTGAAAGCGAGTGTGAGTGTAAGTGTCAAGGCGAATGTGATTGTGATGGTGAATGTTAGAATGATTGTGAGCGCGAGCGTGAGTGTGAAGGTGAGCGTGAGTGTGAATATGAGTCTGAGAGCGAGTGTGAGTTTAAGTGAGAAGCGAGTGTGAATGTAATGGTTAGTGTGAGCGTGAGCAAGAGCGTGAGTGTGTGAGCGTGAGTGTGAGGGTGAGTGAGGAAATGAAAGTGTGAGGTTGACTGTGGGAGTGCGTGTGAGAGTGAGTATGAGAGTGAATATGAAGGTGAGCTTGAGTGTGAGTGAGAGAGCGAGTGTGAGGGTAAGTGTGATGGCGAGTGTGAACGTGATGGTTAGTTTGAGAGTGAGCATGAGCGTGAGTGTGGGTGTGAGCGTGATTGTGAGGGTGAGTGAGAAAATGAAAGTGTGAGGTTGACTGTGGGAGAGCATGTGAGAGTGAGTGTGAGTGTAAGTGTGAGGCGAGTGTGAATGTGATGGTGAGTGTTAGAATGAGTGTGAGCGTGAGCTTGAATGTGAGCGTGAGTTTTAGGGTGAGTGAAAGAATGAAAGTGTGAGGTTGAGTGTGGGAGTGCGTGTGAGAATGAGTGTGAGGGTGAGTGTGAGAGTGAGTGTGAGTGTAAGTGTGAAGGCGAGTGTGAATGTGATGGTGTGTGTTAGAATGAGGTTGAGCGTGAGCGTGAGTGTGAAGGTGAGCGTGAGTGTGAATGTACGCGTGAAAGCGAGTGTGAGTGTAAGTGTGAAGGCGAATGTGATTGTGATGGTGAATGTTAGAATGATTGTGAGCGCGAGCGTAAGTATGAAGGTGAGCGTGAGTGTGAATGTGAGTGTTAAAGTGAGTGTAAGTGTAAGTGTGAAGGCGAGTGTGAATATGGTGGTGTGTGTTAGAATGAGTGTGAGCGTGAGCGTGAGGGTGAGCGTGAGTGTGAAGGTGAGTGTGAGAGCGAGTGTGAGTGTATGTGTGAGGGTCAGCGTGAGTTTGAGGGTGAGTGTGAGGGCGCGTGTGAGTGTGAGAGTGAGCGTGAGTGTGAAGGTGAGCGTGAGTGTGAAGGTGAGTCTGAGAGAGAGTGTGAGTGTAAGTGTGAAGGCGAGTTTGAATGTTATGGTGAGTGTTAGAATGAGGTTGACCGTGAGCGTGAGTGTGAGGGTGAGCGTGAGTGTGAATATGAGCGTGAGTGTGAATGTGAGTGTGAAAGCCGGTGTGAGTGTAAATGTGAAGGCGAATGTGTATGTGATGGTGATCGTTAGAATGCTTGTGATCGCGAGCATGAGTGTGAGCGTGAGGGTGAGCGTGAGTGTGAATGTGAGTGTGAAAGCGAGTGTGAGCGTAAGTGTGAAGGCGAATGTGTATGTGATGGTGAATGTTAGAATGCTTGTGAGCGCGAGCGTGAGTGTGAAGGTGAGTGTGAGAGCGAGTGTGAGTGTGAGTGTGAGGAGAGCAAGTGTGAGTGTGGAGAGTGTGTGAGCGTGAGTGTGAGTGTGAGAGCGTGAGTGTGAGTGAGGGAATGAAAGGGTGAGGTTGACTGTGAGAGTGCCTGTGAGAGTGAGAATGAGTGTGAGTGTGAGTGTGAATGTGAGCGTGAGTGTGAGTGAGTGTGAGTGCGAGTGTGAGTGTAAGTGTGAAGGCGAGTGTGAATTTGATGGTGAGTGTTAGAATGAGTGTGAGCGTGAGCGTGAGCTTGAATGTGAGCGTGAGTGTTAGGGTGAGTGAAAAATGAAAGTGTGAGGTTGAAAGTGGGAGTGCGTGTGAGAGTGAGTGTGAGTGTGATTCTGAAAGTTAACGTGAGTGTGAAGGTGAGTGTGAGAGCGAGTGTGAGTGTAAGTGTGAAGGCGAGTGTGAATGTGATGGTGAGTGTGGGAATGAGAGTGAGCGTGAGTGTGAGTCTGAGGGTGAGGGTGAGGTGAAAGTGTGAAAGTGTGAGCATAATAGTGTGGGTGAGTTTCAAGTTATAGTTAGCATCAGTATGAGAGTTACCGTGAGCGTGAGGCTGAGGATGAAAATAGGGTGAGAGGTAAGGTGAATGACGGTGAGAGTGAGTGTGAGTGTGAATGTGAGTGTGATTGTGAGTGTGAGTGTGAGCGTGATGGTGAGTGAGGGAATGAAAGTGTGAGGGTGACTGTGGGAGTTCGTGTGAAAGTGAGTGTGAGTTTGAGGGTGAGCGTGAGTGTGAGGGTGAGTGTGATCGCGAGTGTGAGTGTAAGTGTGAAGGCGAATGTGATTGTGATGGTGAATGTTAGAATGATTGTGACCGCGAGCTTGAGTTTGAGGGTGAAATTAAAGTGTGAGATTGACTTTGGGATTGCGTTTGAGATTGAGTGTGAGGGTGAGTGTGAGAGAGAGTGAGAGTGTGAGGGTGAGAGAGGGAATGAAAGTGTGAGTTTGACTGTAGGAGTGCGTGTGAGAGTGAGTGTGAGTGTGAGGGTGAGCTTGAGTATGAGGGTGAGTGTGAGATCGAGTTTGAGTGTAAGTGTGAAGGCGAGTGTGAATGTGATGGTGAATGTTAGAATGATTGTGAGTGTGAGGGTGAGTGGGATTGTGAGACCGAGTGTCAGTGTAAGTGTGATGGCGAGTGTAAATGTGATGGTGAGTCTTATAATGAGTGTGAGCGTGAGAGTGAGTTTGATGGTGAGTGTGAGAGCGAGTGTGAGTTTAAGTGTGAAGAATAGTGTGAATGTGTGTTTAATCGTGAGTGTGATGGTGAGTGAGGGAATGAATGTGTGAGGTTGACTGTGAGAGTGCGTGTGAGAGTGAGTGTGAGCGTGAGCGTGAGCGTGAGTGTGAGCGTGAGTGTGAGGGTGAGTGAGGGAATGAAAGTGTGAGGTTGACTGTGGGAGTGCGTGTGAGAGTGAGTGTGAGTGAGATTGTGAGGGTGAATGTGAGTGTGAGGGTGAGTGTGAGAGCGAGTGTGAGTGTAAGTTTGAAGGCGAGTGTGAATGTGATGGTTAGTGTCAGAATGAGTGTGAGTGAGAGTCTGAGGGTGAGGTGAGAGTGTGGGTGCGTAGAGGTGAGTTTGCGTTATAGTTAGCAATGTGAGTTTGAGAGTTAGCGTGAGGTGAGGCTGAGCATCAGAATGAGGGTGAGACGTGGTGAATGAGAGGGTGAGAGTGAGGGGAATGTGTGAATGTGAGTGTGATGAGTGTGAGTGTGGAGCGTGAGTGAATGAGGAATGAAACTGTGTGGTTGAGGTGTGAGAGTGTGAGAGCGAGTGTGTGTGTGAGTGTGAGTGTGTGTGAGTGTGGAGTGAGGAGTGTGAGTGAGTGTGAAGGAGTGTGAATGTGATGGTGAGTGTTAATGATTGTGAGTGTGAGTGTGGAGGGTGATGGAGTGTGAGAGGTGAGTGTAAGTGTGATGGCGAGTGTGACTGTGATGGTGTTAGAATGAGAGTGAGCGTGAGCGTGAGTGTGAAGGTGAGTGTGAAAGAGAGTGTGAGTGTTAGTGTGAGGTGAGTGAATGTGAGTGTGAGGTGATGGTGAGTGATAGAATGAGTGTGAGCGTGAGTGAGGAGGTGTGAGTGAGTGTGAGTGTGAGTGTGAGAGTGTGAGTGATGGTGAGTGTGAGGGAATGAAAGTGTGAGATTGACTGTGTGAGAGTGAGGTGTGAGGTGAGTGTGAGGGTGAGCGTGAGTGTGAGGTGAGTGTGGGAGTGAGTGCAAGTGTGAAGGCGAGTGTGAATGTGATGGTGAGTGTTAGAATGAGTGTGAGCGTGAGTGTGAGTGTGAGTGTGAGTGTGAGAGTGTGAGTGAGTGTGAGTGTGAGTGTGAATGTGTGTGAGCGTGAGTGTGAGGAGGTGTGAGTGTGAGCGTGGATGAGGAGTGAGGGTGAGTGAGAGAGCGAGTGTGAGTGTAAGTTTGAAGGCGAGTGTGAATGCGATGGTTAGTGTTAGACTGAGTGTGAGCATAACTGTGAGAATGAGTGTGGGTGTAAGGTGAGCGTAAGTGTGAATGTGTGTGTGAAAGCGAGTGTGAGTGTAAGTGTAAAGGCGAATGTGATTGTGATGGTGAATTTAGAATGATTGTGAGTGCGAGCGGGAGTGTGAAGGTGATCGTGAGTGTGAAGGTGAGTGTGAGAGCGAGTTGAGTGCAAGTGTGAAGGCGAGTGTGAATGTAATGGTGAGTGTTAGAATGAGGTGGAGCGTGAGCGTGAGTGTGAGGGTGAGCGTGAGTGTGAGGAGGTGAGGGTGAGTGTGAGTGTGAGAGGAATGAAAGTGTGGAGGTTGAGTGGGAGTGAGTGTGAGTGTGAGGGAGTGTGAGTGGTGAGTGAGTGTGAGGAGGTGAGAGCGGTGTGAGTGTGGTGTGAGGTGAGTGTGAATGAGTGTGAGTGTGAGAGTGAGTGTGAGGTGAGCGTGTGAGGGTGATGTGAGTGTGAGGTTGAGTGGTGAGGCAGTGAGAGTGAGGTGAGTGTGAGAGTGAGGGTGAGAGTGTGAGTGTGAGGGGTGAGTGTGAGTGTGAGAAGGTGAGTGTGAGTGAGAGGTGTGAGTGTGGGGAGTGTGAGGTGAGTGTGAGGGTGTGAGAGTGAGGTGAGGTGAGGTGAGTGAGAGTGTGGGGAATGAGTGTGAGTTTGACTGTGGGAGGCGGTGTGAGAGTGAGGCGTGAGTGTGAGGAGAATGAGTGTGAGTGTGAGTGAGTGTGAGGTGAGTGTGAGTGTATGTGTGAAGGCGAGTGTGAATGTGGATGGTTAGAGGTGAGTGTGAGGTGAGTGTGAGTGTGAGGTGAGTGTGAGGCTAAGCGTGAGCGTGAGTGTGTGTGAAGGCGAGGAGTGAGGTGAGTGTTGAGTGAGCATGAGGTGAATGAGGTGAGTGTGAGGTGGGGTGACTGTGAGTGTGAGTGTGAGTGTGAGAGGTGAGCGAGTGAGTGTGAGTGTAAGAATGAGTGTGAGTGTGAGGGTGAGGTGTGGTGAGCATGAAAGTGAGTGTGAGAATGAGGGGTGAGTGTGAGCGTGAGTGTGAAGGTGAGTGTGAGTGAGATGTGAGTGAGGAGTATGAGTGTGAATGCGAGTGTGAATGTGATGGTGAGTGAGAATGAGTGTGAGCGTGAGCGTGAGTGTGAATTTGAGCGTGAGTGTGAGGGTGAGTGTGGAGTGAGGTGAGTGAGGTGAAGGGGAATGAGTGTGAGGGTGACAGTGGGAGTGCGTGTGAGTGAGGTGTGTGAGTGGTGTGAAGGTGAGCGTGATTGTGAGTTTGAGTGTGAGAGTGAGTGTGAGTGTAAGTGTGATGGCGTGTGAATGTCATCGTGAGTGTGAGAATGTCTGTGTGCGTGAGTTAGAATCTGAGGGTGAGGGTGAGTGTGTGGGTTAGCGTAATAGTGTGGGAGCGTTTCAAGTTATAGTTAGCATCAGGTTGAGAGTTAGCGTGTGGGTGAGGCTGAAAATGAGAATGAGGGTGAGAGATAAGGTGAACGAGGAGAGTGTGAGTGTGAATGTGATGGTGAGTGTTAAAATGAGTGTGAGCGTGAGTGTGAGGGTGAGTGTGAGGGTGAGTGAGGGAATGAAAGTGTGAGGTTGACTGTGGGAGTGCGTGTGAGAGTGAGTGTGAGTGTGAGTGTAAGTGTGAACGCGAGTGTGAGTGTAAGTTTGAAGGCGAGTGTGAATGTGATGGTGAGTGTTAAAATGAGTGTGAGCTGAGTGTGAGAGTGAGTGTGAGTGTGAGTGTAAGTTTGAAGGCGAGTGTGAATGTGATGGTTATTGTGAGAGTGAGCGTGAGTGTGAGCGTGAGTGTGAGGGTGAGTGAGTGTGAGTGTGAGTGTGAGTGTGATTGTGAGTGTGAGCGTGAGTGTGAGGGTGAGTGAGGGAATGAAAGTGTGAGGTTGACTGTGGGAGTGCGTGTGAGAGTGAGTGTGAGTGTGACGAGTGTGTGAGGTGAGCGTGAGCGTGAGGTGGTGAGTGAGAATGAAAGTGTGAGGTTGACTGTGGGAGTGGGAGTGCGTGTGTGAGTGAGTGTGAGTGTGAGTGTGAGAGCGAGTCTAAGTGTATGTGTGAAGGCAAGTGGGAATGTGATGGTGAGTGCGAGAGTGAGTGTGAGCGTGAGCGTGAGTGTCAGTGTGAGGGTGAGCGTGAGTGTAAAGGTGAGTGTGAGAGCGAGTGTGAGTGAGGACGAGTGTGAATGTGATGGTGAGTGTGAGAGTGAGTGTGAGCGTGAGCGTGAGTGTGAGGGTGAGCGTGAGTATGAAGGTGAGCGTGAGTGTAAATCGGATTGTGAAAGCGACTGCAAGTGTGAAGGCGAGTGTGAATGTGATGCTGAGTGTTAAAATGAGTGTGAGCGTGAGTGTGAGGGTGAGCGTGAGTATGAAGGTGAGTGTAAGTGTGAAGGCGAGTGTGAATGTGATGCTGAATGTTAGAATGATTGTGAGCGCGAGCTTGAGTGTGAATGTGATTGTGAGTGTAAGCGTGAGTGTGAGGATGAGTGAGGAAATGAAAGTGTGAGTTTGACAGTGGGAGTGCGTGTGAGAGTAAGTGTGAGTGTGATTCTGAAGGTGAGCGTGAGTGTGAGTGTGAGTGAGAGAGCGAGGGTGAATGTGAGTGTGAAGGCGAGTGTGAATGTGATGGTGAATGTTAGACTGATTGTGAGTGTGAGGGTGAGCGGGATTGTGAGACCGAGTGTCAGTGTAAGTGTGATGGCGAGTGTAAATGTGATGGTGAGTCTTATAATGAGTGTGAGCGTGAGAGTGAGTTTGATGGTCAGTGTGAGAGCGAGTGTGAGTTTAAGTGTAAAGAAGAGTGTGAATGAGTGTTTAATTGTGAGTGTGAGGGTGAGTGAGGGAATGAATGTATGAGGTTGAGTGTGAGGGTGAGTGTGGGAGCGAGTGTGAGTGTAAGTTTGAAGGTGAGTGAGGGAATGAAAGTGTGAGGTTGACTGTGAGAGTGTGTGAGGAGGTGAGTGTGAGTGTGAGTGTGAGTGTCAGCGTGAGCGTGAGAATGAGTGAGTGTGAAAGTGTGAGGTTGACTGAGGAGTGCGTGTGAGAGTGAGTGTGAGTGTGAGTGTGAGAGTGAGCGTGAGTGTGAGGCTGAGTGTGAGAGCGATTGTGAGTGTTAGTGTGAAGGCGAGTGTGAATGTGATGCTGAGTGTTAAAATGAGTGTGAGCGTGAGTGTGAGGGTGAGCGTGAGGGGTGAGCGTGTGTGTGAGTTGAGCGTGAGTGAGTGTGAGTGAGCGTGAGTGTGAATGTGAGTGTTAAAGTGAGTGTAAGTGTAAGTGTGAAGGCGAGTGTGAATATGGTGGTGTGTGTTAGAATGAGTGTAAGCATGAGTGTGAAGATAAGTGTGAGAGCGAGTGTGAGTGTGTGAAGGCGAGTGTGAATGTGAGTGTGAGCGTGAGTGTGAGGGTGAGTGAGGGAATGAAAGTGTGAGGTGGATAGTGGGAGTGCGTGTGAGAGTGAGTGTGAGCGTGAGGGTGAGCGTGATTGTGAAGGGAGTGTGAGAGCGAGTGTGAGTGTGTGATGGCGTGTGAATGTCATCGTGAGTGTGAGAATGTATGTGTGCGTGAGTTTGAGTCTGAGGGTGAGGGTGAGTGTGTGGGTTAGCGTAATAGTGTGGGTGAGTTTCAAGTTATAGTTAGCATCAGGTTGAGAGTTAGCGTGTGGGTGAGGCTGAAAATGAGAATGAGGGTGAGAGATAAGGTGAACGAGAGGGTGAGAGTGAGTGTGAGTGTGAATGTGAGGGTGACATTGAGTGTGAGTGTGAGTGAGGGATGAGTGGTGGAATGAATGTGAGTGATGTTGTGAGAGTGAGCGTGTGAGTGTGAGTGTGAGGTGTGTGAGTGTGAAGGTGAGCGTGAGAAGTGTGAGTGAGTGTGAAGGCAGTGTGAAGTGTGATGGGGAGTGGTTAAAATGTGAGGTGAGCGTGAGTGTGAGAGTGAGAGTGAGTGTGAGTGTAAGTGTGAGGCGAGTGTGAATGTGATGGTGAGTGTTAGAATGAGTGTGAGCGTGAGCTTGAATGTGAGCGTGAGTTTTAGGGTGAGTGAAAGAATGAAAGTGTGAGGTTGACAGTGAGAGTGCGTGTGAGAGTGAGTGTGAGTGTGAATGTAAGGGTGAACGTGAGTGTGAGGGTGAGTGTGAGAGCGAGTGTGAATGTGATGGTTAGTATTAGAATGAGGTTGAGGGTGAGCGTGAGTGTGAGGGTGAGCGTGAGTGTAAGATGAGCGTGAGTGTAAATGTGTGTGTGAAAGCGAGTGTGAGTGTAAGTGTGAAGGCGAATGTGAATGTGATGGTGAATGTTAGAATGCTGGTGAGCGCGAGCGTGAGTGTGAGGGAGAGCGTGAGTGTGAAGGTGAGTGTGAGAGAGTGTGAGTGTAAGTGTGAAGGCGAGTGTGAATGTGATGGTGAGTGTGGGAATTAGTGTGAGCGTGAGTGTGAGTGTGAGGGTGAGCATGAGCGTGAGTGTGAAGGTGTGAGAGAGAGTGTTAGTGTAAGTGTGATGGCGACTGTGAATGTGATGGTTAGTGTAAGAGTGAGTGTGAGCGTTAGCGTGAGTGTGAGTGTGAGCGTGAGAGTAAGGGTGAGTGAGAAAATGAAAGTGTGAGGTTGACTGTGGGAGTGCGTGTGAGTGTGAGTGTGAGGGTAAGCTTGAGTGTGAGGGTGTGTGTGAGAGCGAGTGTGAATATGGTGGTGTGTGTTAGAATGAGTGTGAGCGCGAGCGTGAGTGTGAGGGAGAGCGTGAGTGTGAAGGTGAGTGTGAGAGAGTGTGAGTGTAAGTGTGAAGGCGAGTGTGAATGTGATGGTGAGTGTGGGAATTAGTGTGAGCGTGAGTGTGTTTCTGAGGTAGAGGGTGAGAGTGTGGGTTAGCGTAATAGTGCGGGTGAGTTTCAGAGCTATAGGTAGCAACAGGTTGAGAGTTAGCGTATGATTGAGTCTGACCGTGAGAATGAGAGTGAGCGTGATGTTGAGTGTGAGTGTTAGGTAGAGCGTTAGTGTCAGGCTGAGATTAGGTTGAGGTTGAGGGTGCGGTGATTGTGAGGGTGTGTGTGAGGCTGAATAGGAGGCTAGCGTAAGGGTGAGAGCTAGCGTTAGGGTGAGGGTGACTGTTTAGGTGAGGGTGAGCATGAGGACGAGGGTGAGAATGAGGGTGCGAGTGAGAGTGGGAGTGACTCTGAACGTGAGTGTGAAGGGGAAAATCAGCGTGAGAATGAGTAGAGGGTGAGTGTGAAAGTGACGGTTAGGTTGAGTGTGAGTGTGAGTGTGTGCGTGATTCTGAAAGTGAGTGTGAGAATGAGGGTGAGTGTGATGTCGAGTGTTAACTTGAGAGTGATGATGAGATTCAGAATGTTAGTTAGTTAACGTTGATGACGAGGATAAGAATATGGGTGAACGTGAGGGTGAGTGTGAGTGTGAGCGTGAGTGTGAGGGTGTGAGAATTGGAGTGAGTATGAGTTTGACAGTGGGAGTGAGGGGGAGAGTGAGGGTGAGGGTGAGCGTGAGTGTGAGGGTGAGTGTGAGGGCGAGTGTGAGTGTAGTGTTATGGCGAGAGTGAATGTGATGGTGAGTGTTAGAATGAATGTGAGCGTGAGCGTGAGTGTGAGGGTGAGCATGAGTGTGACGGTGAGCGTGAGAGCGAGTGTGAGTGTAAGTGTGAGGGTGAGCGTGAGTATGAGGGTGAGTGTGAGGGCGAGTGTGAGTGTAGTGTTATGGCGAGTGTGAGTGTGAGGGTGATCGTGAGTGTGAAGGTGAGTGTGAGAGCGAGTGTGAGTGTAAGTGTGAAGGCGAGTGTAAATGTGAGTGTGAGCGTGAGTGTGAGGGTGAGTGAGGGAATGAAAGTGTGAGGTTGACTGTGGGAGTGCGTGTGAGAGTGAGTGTGAGTGTGATTCTGAAGGTGAGCGTGAGTGTAAGGGTGAGTGTGAGAGCGAGTGTGAGTGTAAGTGTGATGGCATATGAATGTCATCGTGAGTGTGAGAATGTATGTGTGCGTGAGTTTGAGTCTGAGGGTGAGGGTGAGTGTGTGGGTTAGCGTAATAGTGTGGGTGAGTTTCAAGTTATAGTTAGCATCAGGTTGAGAGTTAGCGTGAGGGTGAGGCTGAGGATGAGAATGAGGGTGAGAGATAAGGTGAATGAGAGGGTGAGAGTGAGTGTGAGTGTGAATGTGAGTGTGATTGTGAGTATGAGTGTAAGCGTGAGGGTGAGTGAGGGAATGAAAGTGTGAGGTTGACTGAGAGAGTGCGTGTGAGAGTGAGTGTGAGGGTCAGGGTTAGCTTGAGTGTGAGTGAGGGTGAGAGCGAGTCTGAGTGTAAGTGTGAAGGTGAGTGTGAATATGATGGTGAATGTTCGAATGATTGTGACCGCGAGCTTGAATTTGAGGGTGAAATTAAGGTGTGAGATTGACTTTGGGATTGCGTTTGAGATTGAGTGTGAGGGTGAGTGTGAGAGAGAGTGAGAGTGTAAGTGTGATGGCGAGTGTGAATGTGATCGTGAGTTTGAGAATGTCTTTGTGCGTGAGTTTGAGTCTGAGGGTGAGGGTGAGAGTGTGTGAGTGTGAGGTGAGTTTCAAGTTATAGTTAGCATCAGGTAAAGTGTGTTAGCGTGAGGTGAGTGAGGATGAGAATGAGGGTGAGAGATAAGGTGAATGAGAGGGTGAAAGTGAGTGTGAGTGTAAATGTGAGTGTGATTGTGAGTGTGAGCGTGATAAAGAGTGAGGGAATGAAAGTGTGAGGTTGACTGTGGGAGTGAGTGTGAGAGTGAGTTTGAGTGTGAGTGTGAGTGTGAGGGTGAGTGAGGGAATGAAAGTGTGAGTTTGACTGTGGGAGTGTGAGTGAGAGTGAGTGTGAGTGTGAGGGTAAGCTTGAGTGTGAGTGTGAGTGTGAGAGTGAGCGTGAGTGTGAGGCTGAGTGTGAGAGCGATTGTGAGTGTTAGTTTGAAGGCGAGTGTGAATGTGATGCTGAGTGTTAAAATGAGTGTGAGCGTGAGTGTGAGGGTGAGCGTGAGTATGAAGGTGAGCGTGAGTGTAAATGGGAGTGTGAAAGCGACTGCAAGTTTGAAGGGGAGTGTGAATGTGATGCTCAAGGTGAGCGTGAGTGTGATGGTGAGTGTGAGAGTGAATGTGAGTGCAAGTGTGAAGGCGAGTGTGAATGTGATGGTGAATGTTAGAATGATAGTGAACGGGAGCGGGAGTGTGAATGTGAGTGTGATTGTGAGTGTGAGCGCTAGTGTGAGGATGAGTGAGGGAATGAAAGTGTGAGGTTGACAGTGGGAGTGCCTGTGAGAGTGACTATGAGAGTGAATATGAAGGTGAGCTTGAGTGTGAGTTTGAGTGTGAGAGCGAGTGTGAGTGTGTGATGGCGTGTGAATGTCATCGTGAGTGTGAGAATGTATGTGTGCGTGAGTTTGAGTCTGAGGGTGAGGGTGAGTGTGTGGGTTAGCGTAATAGTGTGGGTGAGTTTTAAGTCATAGCATCAGATTGAGAGTTAGCGTGAGGGTGAGGCTGAGGATGAGAATGAGGGTGAGAGATAAGGTGAATGGGAGGGTGAGAGTGAGTGTGAGTGTGAATGTGAGTGTGATTGTGAGTGTGACTGTGAGCGTGAGTGTGAGGATGAGTGAGGGAATGAAATTGTGAGGTTGACTGTGGGAGTGCGTGTGAGAGTGAGTGTGAGTGTGAGAGTGAGTGTGAGCTTGAGTATGAGGGTGAGTGTGTAAGCAAGTGTGAGTGTAAGTGTAAAGGCGAGTGTGAATGTGATGGTGAGTGTTTGAATTAGTGTTAGCGTGAGCGTGAGTGTGAGGGTGAGCGTGAGTATGAAGGTGAGCGTTAGTGTGAATGTGATTGTGAAAGCGAGTGTGAGTGTAAGTGTGAAGAAGAGTCTGAATGTGATGGTGAATGTTAGTGTGATTGTGAGTGTGAAAGTGAGCGTGAGTGTGAGGATGACTGAGGGAATGAAAGTGTGAGGTTGACTGTGGGAGTGCGTGTGAGAGAGAGTGTGAGTGTGAAGGTGAGCGTGAGTGTGAATGTACGCGTGAAAGCGAGTGTGAGTGTAAGTGTGAAGGCGAATGTGATTGTGATGGTGAATGTTAGAATGATTATGAGCGCGAGCGTGAGTGTGAGGGTGAGCGTGAGTGTGAAGGTGAGTGTAAGAGTGAGCGTGAGTGTGATTCTGAGGGTGAGCGTGAGTGTGAGGGTGAGTGTGAAGGCGAGTGTGAGTGTAGTGTGATGGCGAGTGTGAATGTGAGTGTGAGCGTGAGTGTGAGAGTGAGTGAGAAAATTAAAGTATGAGATTGACTTTGGGAGTGCGTGTGAGAGTGAGTGTGAGTGTGAGGGTGAGTGTGAGAGCGAGTGTGAGTGTGAGGGTGAGTGAGGGAATGAAAGTGTGAGGTTGACTGTGGGAGTGCGTGTGAGAGTGAGTGTGAGTGTGAGAGTGAGTGTGAGCTTGAGTATGAGGGTGAGTGTGTAAGCGAGTGTGAGTGTAAGTGTAAAGGCGAGTGTGAATGTGATGGTGAGTGTTAGAATTACTGTTAGCGTGAGCGTGAGTGTGAGGGTGAGTGTGAGTATGAAGGTGAGCGTTAGTGTGAATGTGATTGTGAAAGCGAGTGTGAGTGTAAGTGTGAAGAAGAGTGTGAATGTGATGGTGAATGTTAGAATGATTGTGAGCGCGAGCGTGAGTGTGAGGGTTAAATTAAAGTGTGAGGTTGACTGTGGGAGTGCGTGTGAGAGTGAGTGTGAGTGTGAGGGTGAGGGTGAGCTTGAGTATGAGGGTGAGTGTGAGAATGAGTGTGAGTGTAAGTGTTAAGGCGAGTGTGAATGTGATGGTGAGTGTTAGAATGAGTGTGAGCGTGAGCGTGAGTGTGAGGGTGAGCGTGAGTATGAAGGTGAGCGTGAGTGTGAATGTGATTGTGAAAGCGAGTGTGAGTGTAAGTGTGAAGGCGAGTGTGAATATGATGGTGAATGTTAGAATGATTGTGAGCGCGAGCGTGAAGGTGAATGTGATTGTGAGTGTGAGTGTGAGCGTGAGTGTGAGGATGAGTGAGGGAATGAAAGTGTAAGTTTGACAATGGGAGTGCGTGTGAGAGTGAGTATGAGTGTGATTCTGAAGTTGAGCTTGAGTGTGAGGGTGAGTGTGAGAGCGAGTGTGAGTGTAAGTGTGATGGCGAGTGTGAATGTGATCGTGAGTATGAGTATGTCTGTGTGCGTGAGTTTGAGCCTGAGGGTGAGTGTGAGTGTGGGTTAGCGTAATAGTGTGGGTGAGTTTCAAGTTATAGTTAGCATCAGTTTGAGAGTTAGCGTGAGGGTGAGGCTGAGGATGAGAATGAGGGTGAAGGGTAAGGTGAATGAGAGGGTGAGAGTGAGTGTGAGTGTGAATGTGAGTGTGATTGTGAGTGTGAGTGTGAGCGTGATGGTGAGTGAGGGAATGAAAGTGTGAGGTTGACTGTGGGAGTGCGTGTGAGAGTGAGTGTGAGTGTGAGGGTGAGCGAGGGAATGAAAGTGTGACGTTGATTGTGAGTGTGCGTGTGAGAGTGAATGTGAATGTGAGTGTGAGTGTGAGGGTGAGTGTGAGGGCGATGTGAGTGTATGTGTGAAGGCGAGTGTGAATGTGATGGTGATTGTGAGAGTGAGTGTGAGCGTGAGCGTGATTGTGAGTATGAGCGTGAGAGGGTGAGTGAGGGAATGAAAGTGTGAGGTTGACTGTGGGAGTGCGTGTGAGAGTGAGTGTGAGTGTGATTCTGAAAATGAGCTTGAGTGTGAGGGTGAGTGTGAGAGCGAGTGTGAGTTTAAGTGTGATGGGGAGTGTGAATGTGATGGTGAGTGTTAGAATGAGTGTGGTCGTGAGTGTGAGGGTGAGTGTGAGAGAGATTGTGAGTGTAAGTGTGAACGCAAGTGTGAATGTGATGGTGAGTGTTAGAATGAGTGTGGTCGTGAGTGTGAGGGTGAGTGTGAGAGCGATTGTGAGTGTAAGTGTGAAGGCAAGTGTGAATGTGATGGTGAGTGTTAGAATGAGTGTGAGCGTGAGTGTGAATGTGAGTGTGAGAGCGATTGTGAGTGTAAGTGTAAAGGCGAGTGTGAATGTGATGGTGAGTGTTAGAATGAGTGTGAGCATGAGTGTGAGGGTGAGCGTGAATATGAAGCTGAGCGTGAGTGTGAATGTGAGTGTGAAAGCGAGTGTGAGTGTAAGTGTGAAGGCGGGTGTGAATGTGATGGTGAGTATTAGAATGAGTGTGAGCGTGAGTGTGAGGGTGAGTGTGAGAGCGAGTGTGAGTGTAAGAGTGAAGGCGAGTGTGAATGTGATGCTGAGTGTTAGAATGAGTGTGAGCATTAGTGTGAGGGTGAGCGTGAGTATGAAGGTGAGCGTGAGTGTGAATGTGAGTGTGAAAGCGAGTGAGAGTGTAAGTGTGAAGGCGAGTGTGAATGTGATGGTGAGTGTTAAATGAGTGTGAGCATGAGCTTGAGTGTGAGGTTGAGCGTGAGTGTTAAGGTGAGTGTGAGAGCGAGTGTGAGTATAAGTGTGAGGGTTAGCGTGAGTTTGAGTGTGAGTGTGAGGTAGAGCCTTAGTGTCAGGCTGAGATTAGGTTGAGGATGAGGGTGTGGTGAATGTGAGGGTCGTGTGATGCTGAATATGAGGCTCGCTAAAAGTGAGAGTTAGCGTTTGGGTGAGGGTGAGAATGTGGTAGATGGTGAGGGTGACTGTTTAGGTGAGGGTGAGCATAAGAATGAGCTTGAGAATTAGGGTGCGAGTGATAGTGAGTGAGTGTGAACGTGAGCGTGAGGGTGAGAATCAGCGTGAAGTGAGGGGAGGCTGAGGGAGAGAGTGAGGGATAGGGTGAGTGTGATAGTGAATGTGAGCATGATTCTGAGAGTGCGTGTGAGAATGAGGGTGAATGTGATGTCGAGTGTTATTGTGAGAGTGTTGATGTGATTCAGAATGAGAGTTAGTTAACGTTGATGCTGAGGATAAGAATAAGGGAGAACGTGAGGGTGAGTGTGAGTGTGAGTGTGATTGTGAGTGTGAATGTGAGAGTGAGTGTGACGGTGAGTGAAACTAACCCTAACCCTGACGATCACTCTGAACCTAAACGTACACCTAAACTTGACCTAAACCTGTTTCTAAACCTCACGCTCACCCTCTTCTTCACCTGCACCCTACCGCTCATTCTCATCCTCAACCTCACCATCACACTCACCCTTACACGCACCCTCACTCTAAACTTCATTTTCACACTCATCCTCAACTACTGCTCAAACTCACCCTCGCCCTGACACTCACGCACACCCTCATTTTCATCCTCACACGTTCACACTCACCCTCACTGTCTTCCTCAACCTTACACTCACTATCATGCTAACTCTAACCCTGTCGCTTACCGACACACTCAAATTAACACTCACCTTCACACTCAAACTTACCCAGACCATAATCTTGAAACACACACTGTATCTGACCCTGAACCGAACCCTGACACTGACCCTAACCGTGACCCTAACCCTGACAATGATTCTAACCCTAACCATAACCCTAAACCCTAACCCTAACGTTGACCCTACCATAAACCCTGACCCTGACCCTGAGCCTAACCCTGACCCAAACACCTAGCCTGACCCTGACCCTGAACCTAACCCTAGACCCTGACCCTGACCCTAAACCCTGAAACTGATCATCACCGCAACCCAACCTCGACCCCGACCCCTAAACACTGACCTTGAACCCGACACTTACCGCGAATGCAACATTGACCCTAACCCTTAACCCCGACCCCGACTCCTACTGCGACCCTAACCCTAATCATAAACTCTGACCCCGACTTTGAACCCAACACCGACCCTCACCCCAACCCTAAACCATGACCAGGCCCTTGTCTCCGACGCTGACCCTAACCCTAAACCTTGAACCTGAATATCACCATGACCCTCACCCTGAACCCTGACAAAAACCCTGACCCTCACCGTCACCCTAACAATGAATCCTGACCACGAACCTCACCATGACGCTCACGCTCCACCTAATCCTATACCCTGACCCTGACCCTCACCCTGACCCTAAATCCTGACCCTCACCCTCACCCTCAACCTCACACTAAATCCCGACCCTGACTCTCACCCTCACCATGACCCTGACCCTAAAACCTGACACTTACCTTGACCCTGACCCTCACCCACAACCTAAAGCTAAACCGAACCTGACCCTGACCCTAACCCTAATCCTAAATGTGAACCTGACCTTGACCCTAACCCTAAACCTAACCATAACACTAATACCTAACCCTCACCCGAACACTAACTCAAAACCCTAATCCGAATCCTAACCCTAACACTAACCCTAACATTAACCCTAACACCAAACCCTTACCCTAACCCAAACACTAACCCTAACACTAACCCTAACCCAAACAATAACCCTAACCTTAAAACTAGACTTAACGCTAAAGCCCAGCCCTAGCCCTAACCTAATGCTGGCCCTTACCCTTAAACCTGACCTTGACCCTGACACTGACCCTTACCCTAAACCCTACACTGACCCTGACCCTCACCCTGACTCTAACCCTATACCCTGTCAATGAACCTGACCCTAAACAGAAACCTTTAACTTGACCCTGAACTCGACCCCTAGTACCCTACCCTGACCACGACCCCGACCCTTAACCCACCCCGACACTAAACCTAAACCACGACCCTGAACCTGACACCGACCCTGACAGTAACCCTAAACCCTGATGCTGATTTTGACCCCAACCTTGACCATAACACTAAACACTGACCCTGACCTTCACCCTCACCCTGACCCTCAAAATAAACCCTGAATCAGACCCCGACACTCACCTGCACATTGACCCTAAATCCTAAAAATAACCCTCACCGTCACGAACACCCTAACCCGGACCCTGATTCTCACCCTCACTTTGTCCCTGACCCTAAACCCTGACTTTTACCCAGACCCTCAGCCTTACGCTAAGCGAAACCGAACCCTGACACGACTTTGACCCTAATCTGACCCTACATTCATTCTGACTTTGACCATCGAACCTAAAACCTCACCCTGTTTTAACCCTGAATCTAACACTATTCTAAACCTGATCCTGACCTCGACCTTCTAACTCTGACCCTGACCCTAATCCTGACCCTAACGCTGACCCTGATTCTAACCCTAAACATAACCCTAAACCCTAACCCTAACCCTAAAGTTGACCCTAGCATAAACTCTGACCCTGACCCTGACCCTAACCCTGACCCAAACACCTAGCCCGACCCTGATTCTGACCCTAACCCTAGACCCTGACCCTGACCCTAAACCCTGAACCTGAGCATCACCGCAACCCCGACATCGACACCGACCCCTAAACACTGACCCTGAACCCGACTCCTACATCGAATCCACATTTGACCCTAACCCTTAACCCCGACTCCGACTCCTACCGCGATCCTTACACTAACCCTAAACGCTGACCCTGACTTGAAACCCAACCCCGACCCTCACCCCAACCCTAAACCATGACCAGGACCTTGTCTCCGACGCTGACCCTAACCCTAAACCTTGACCCTGAACCTCATCATGACCCTCACCCTGAACCCTGAAAAGAACCCTGACCCTCACCGTCACCCTGACAATAAATCCTGACCCCCAAACTCACCCTGACGCACACGCTCCACCTCACTCTAAACCCTACACTAACCCCCACCCTGACCCTAAATCCTGAACCTCACCCTCAACCTCAACATCACACTAAATCCCGACCGTGACTCTTACACTCACCATGAGCCTGACCCTAAAACCTGACACTTACCTTGACTCTGACCCTCACCCTCAACCTCACCCTCACCCTAAAGCTAAACCTAACCTGACCCTGACCCTAACCCTAATCCTAACCATAAAACTAATACCTAACCCTTACCCGAACACTAACTCAAAACCCTAACCCTAATCCTAACCCTACCATTAACCCTAACACTAACCCTAACACCAAACCCTTACCCTAACCCAAACACTAACCCTAATCTTAACACTAACCCTAACCTAAAACCCTAACCCTAAAAGAAACACTAACCCTAACGCTTAAGCCCAGCCCTAGCCCTAACCCTAATGCTGAACTTAACCCTAAATCCTGACCTTGACCCTGACGCTTACCCTTAACTTAAACCCTACACTGAACCTGATCCTGAACCTAACTCTAACACTATAACCTGTCAATGACCCAGACTATAAACAGGGACCTTGAACCTGACCCTGAACCCGAACTCTAGTCCCCTATCCTGACCCCGACCCCGACCTTGAACCCACCTCGAAACTAAACCTAAACCACGACCCCGCACCTGACACCGACCCTGACAATAACCCTAAACCCTGATGCTGATTTTGACCCGAACCTTGACCATAACACTAAACACTGACCCTGACCTTCACCCTCACCCTGACCCTCAACATAAACCCTGAATCAGACCCGGGCACTCACCTGCACATTGACGCAAATACCAGAACCTAACCCACATCGTCACCACACCCTAAACCCGGACCCTGATTCTCACCCTCACTTTGTCCCTCACCCAAAACCCTGACCCTTACCCTGAACCACAGCCTCACCCTAAGCGAAATCTAACCCTGACCCGACTTTACCGTAATCTGACCATACATGGATTCTGACTTTGACCATCGACCCTAAAACCTCACCCTGTTTTGACCCTGAATCAAACACTATTCTAAACCTGATCCTGACCTCGACCCATCTAAACCTGACCCTGACCCTAACACTGACCCTAACCCTGACCATGACTTTAACCCAAACATAATCCTAAACCCTAACCCTAACCCTAACGTTGACCCTAACATAAACCCTGACTCTGACCCTGACCCTAACACTGACCCCGAACCTAGCCTGACCCTGACCCTGACTCTAACCCTAGACCCTGACCCTGATCTTATAACCTGAACCTGAGATTCACCGCAACCCCAACCTCGACACCGACTCTTAAACACTGACCCTGAACCCGACTCTTACATTGAATCCAATTTTGACCCTAAACATTACAGCCGACCCCAACTCCTACCGCGAACCTTACCCTAATCCTAAACTCTGACCCCGACTTCGAACCCAACCCCGACCCTCACCCCAACCCTAAACCATGACCAGGACATTGTCTTTGACGCTGACCCTAACCCTTATCCTTGACCTTGAACCTCACCATTACCCTCACCCTGAACCCTGACAAGAACCCTGACCCTCATTGTAACCCTGACAATAAATCCTGACCCCCAAAATCACCCTGACGCTCACGCTCCTCCTCATCCTAAACCCTGACCCGGACCCTCACCCTGACCCTAAATTTTGACCCTCACCCTCACGCTCACACTCAACCTCACACTAAATCCCGACCCTGACTCTTACCCTCACCATGACCCTGACCCTAAACCCTGACTTTTACCTTGACCCTGACTCTCATCTCACCCTCACCCTAAAGCTAAACCTAACCTGAACAAGACCCTGACCCTAATCCTGAATGTGAACCTGACCCTGACCCTAAACCTAATCCTAACCATAAAACTAATACCTAACCCTCACACGAACACTAACTCAAAACCCGAACCATAAACCTAACCCTAAAACTAACCCTAAAACTAAACATAACACCAAACCTTACCCTAACCCAAACACTAACCCTAACTTTAACAATAACCCTACCCCAAAACCCTAAACCCTAACATAAACACTAACCCTAACACTAAAGTCAAGCCTTAGACCTAACACTAATGCTGACCCTAACCCTAAACCCTGACCCTGACCCTGAGGCTGACCCTTACCCTAAACCCTGCACTGAACCTGAACCTGACCCTGACTCTAACCCTATACCCTGTCAATGACCCTGACACTAAACAGGGACCTTGAACCTGACCCTGAACCCGACCCCTAATACTCTACCCTGACCCGAACTTGAATCCACCCCGACACTAAACCTAAACTTCGACCCCGAACCTGACACCGATCCTGACAATAACCCTAAACCCTGATGCTGATTTTGACCCCAACCTTGACCATAACACTGAACACTGACCCTGACCTTCACCCTCACCTTGACTCTCAACATAAACCCTGAATCAGACCCCGGCACTCACCTGCACATTGACCCTAAACCCTGAACCTAACTCTCACCCTCACCCACACCCTAAACCCGGTCCCTGATACTCACCCTCACTTTGTCCCTGACTCTAAACCCTGACCCTTACCCTGACCCTCAGCCTCACCCTAAACGAAACCTAACCCTGACCCGACTTTGACCCTAATCTGACCCTACATGGATTCTGACTTTGACCATCGACCCTAAAACCTCACCCTGTTTTGTTCCTGATTCTAACACTATTCTAAACCTGATCCTGACCTCGACCCTTCTAAACCTGACCCTGACCCTAACCCTGACCCTAACCCTGACCCTGACTCTAACCCTTAACATAACCCTAAACCCTAACCCTAACCCTAAAGTTGACCCTATTATAAACCCTGACCCATACCCTGACCCTAAACCTGACCCTGACCCTAACCCTGACCCTGACTCTAACCCTAAACATAATCCTAAACTCTAACCCTAACCCTAAAGTTGACCCTACCATAAACCCTGACCCTGACCCTAACTCTAACCCTGACCTCAAAACCTAGCGTGACCCTGACACTACCCCATACCCTAGACCCAGACCCTGACCCTAAACCCTGAAACTGAGAATCACCGCAACCCCGACCTTGACACCGACCCCTTAACACTGAACCTGAACCCGACTCCTACCTCGAATCCAACTTTGACCCTAATGTTTAACCCCGACGCCGACTCCTACCGCGACCCTTACCCTAAAACTACACTCTGACCCCGACTTCGAACCTAACCCAGACCCTAACACCAACCCCAAACGATGACCAGGACCTTGTCTTTGACGCTGACCCTAACCCTAAATCTTGACCCTGAACTTCACCATGACCCTCACCCTGAACCCTGACAAGAACCCTGACCCTCATCGTCACCCTGACAATAAATCCTGACCCACAACCTCACCCTGACGCTCACGCTCCACCTCACCCTAAACCCTGTCCCTGAGCCTCATCCTAACCCTAAATTCGGACCCTCACCTCCCCCTCACCCTCAACCTCACACTAAATCCCGACCATGACTCTTACCCTCACCATGACCCTGACCCTAAACCCTGACTTTTACCTTAACCCTGAACCTCACCCTCTCCCTCACCCTAAACCTAAACCTAACCTGACCATGACCCTGACCCTATTCCTAAATGTGAACCTTACGCTGACCATAACCATAATCTTAACCATAAAACTAATACCTAACCCTCACCTGAACACTAACACAAAACCCTAACCCTAATCCTAACCCTAGCACTAACCCTAACACTAACCCTAACAGCAAACCCTTACCCTAACCCAAACTCTAACGCTAACCTTAACACTAACCCTAACCCAAAACCCTAACCCTAACCTAAAAACTAATTCTAACATTAAGCTCAGCCCTAGACCTAACCCTAATGCTGACCCTAACCCTAATCCTGACCTTGACCCTGACGCAGACCCTTACGCTAAATCCTGCACTGAACCTGACCCTGACCCTGACTCTAACCCTATACCCTGTAAATGATCATGACCCTAAACAGGGACCTTGTACCTGACCCTGAACACGACCCCTAGTACCCTACCATGACCCCGACCCGAACCTGAAGCCACCCCGACAATAAACCTAAACCACGACCTCGAAGATGACACCGACCCTGACAATAACCCTAAACCCTGATGCTGATTTTGACCCGAACCTTGACCATAACACTAAACACTGACCCTGACCTTCACCCTCACACTGATCCTCAACATAAACCCTGAACCAGACCCCGGCACTCACCTGCACATTGACTCTAAATCCTGAACCTAATCCTCACCCTCACCCACACCCTAAACCGGACCCTGATTCTCACCCTCACTTTGTCCCTGACCCTAAACCCTACCCTTACACTGACCCTCAGCCTCACCCTAAGCGAAACCGAACCCTGACCCGACTTTGACCCTAATCTGACCCTACATGGATTCTGACTTTGACCATTGACCCTAAAACCTCACCCTGCTTTGACCCTAAATCTAACACTATTCTAAACCTGATCCTGACCTCGACCCTTCTAACCCTAACCCTGACCCTCACCCTGACCCTAACCCTGACCCTGATTCTAACCCTAAACATAACCCTAAACCCTACCCCTAACCCTAACGTTGACCCTACCATAGACCCTGACCCTGACCCTGACCCTAACCCTAGACCCTGACCCTGACCCTAAACCCTAAACCTGAGCATCACCGCAACACCGACCTTGACCCCGACCCCTAAACACTGACCCTGAACCCGACTCCTACATAAAATCCAACTTTGACCCTAACCCTTAACCCCGACTCCGACTTCTACCGAGACATTTACCCTAATCCTAAACTCTGATCCCGACTTCGAACCCAACCCCGACCCTCACCCCAACCCTAAACCATGCCCACGACCTTGTCTCCGACGCTGACCGTAACCCTAAACCTTGACCCTGAACCTCACCATGACACTCACCCTGAACCCTGACAAGAACCCCGACCCTCTCCATCACCCTGACAATAAGTCCTGACCCTCAACCTCACCCTGACGCTCACGCTCCACCTCACCCTATACCCTGACCCTGACCCTCACCCTCACCCTCACCCTAAATCCTGACCCTCACCCTCACCCTCACCCTCAACCTAACACTAAATTCCGACCTGACCCTTACCCTCACCATGACACTGACGCTTAAACCTGACCCTTACATTGACCCTCACCCTCACCCTCACCCTCACCCTAAAGCTAAACCTAATCTGACCCTGACCCTGACCCTAATCCTAAATCTGAACCTGACTTTGACCCTAACCCTAATTCTAACCATAAAACTAATACCTAACCCTCAACCGAACACTTACTCAAAACCCTAAATCGAATTCTAACCCTAACATTAACCCTAACAACAAACCCTTACCCGAAACCAAACACTAACCCTAACCTTAACACTAACCCTAACCCAAAACCCTAACCCTAACCCAAACACTAACCCTAACGCTAAAGCCCAACACTAGCCCTAACGTTAATGCTGACCCTAACCCTAAATCCTGACCTTGACCCTGACGCTGACCCTTACCCTAAACCCTACACTGAACATGACCCTTACTTTGACTGTAACCATATACCCTGTCAATAACCCTGACCATAAAAAAAAAACTTGAACCTGACCCTGAAACCTACCCCTAGTACCCTACGCTGACACCGACCCCGAACCTGAACCCATCTTGACACTAAACCTAAACCAACCCCGAACCCTACACCGACACTGACAATAACCCTAAACCCTGATGCTGATTTTTATCCCAACCTTGACCATAACACTAAACACTGACCCTGACCTTCACCCTCACCCAGACCCTCAATATAAACCCTGAATCAGACCGCGGCACTCACCTGCACATTGACCCTAAATCCTGAACCTAACCCTCACCGTCACCCACACCCTAAACCCGGACCCAAATTCTCACCCTCACTTTGTCCCTGACCCTAAACCCTGACCCTTACCCTGACCCTCAGCCTCACCCTAAGCGAAACCTAACCCTGACCCGACTTTCACCCTAAACTGACCCTACCTTGATTCTGACATTGACCATCGACCCTAAAATCTCACCCTGTTTTGACCCTGAATCTAACACTATTCTAAACCTGACCCTGACCTCGACCCTTCTAACCCTGACCCTGACCCTAACCCTGACCCTAACCCTGACCCTGACTCTAACCCTAAACCCTAACCCTACCCCTAACGTTGACCCTACCATAAACCCTGACCCTGTCCCTGACCCTAACCCTGACCCCAACACCTAGCCTGACCCTGAAACTGACCCTAACCCTAGACCCTGACCCTGACCCTACACCCTTAACCTGAGCATCACCGCAACCCCGACCTCGACCCTGACCCCTAAACACTGACTCTGAACCCGACTTCTACCTCAAATCCAAATATGACCCTAACCCTCAACCCCGACACCGACTCCTACCGCGCCCCTTACTCTCATCATAAATTCTGACCCCGACTTCGAACCCAACCCCGACCCTCACTCCAACCCTAAACCATGACAAGGACCTTGTCTCCGACGCTGACCCTAACCCTAAAACTTGACCCTGAACCTCACCATGACCCTCACCCTGAACCCTGACAAGATCCCTTACCCTCACCGTCACCCCGACCCTAAATTTTGACCCTCACCCTAACCGTGATGCTCATGCTCCACCTCACCCTAAGCCCTGACCCTGACCCTTACACTGACCTTAAATCCTGACCCTCACCCTCACCCTCACCCTCAACCTCATACTAACTCCTGACCCTGACTCTTACCCTCACCAATACCCTGACCCTAAACACTGACCCTTACCTTAACCCTGACCCTCACCCTCATTCTCACATTCACCCTAAAGCTAAACCTAACCTGACCCTGACACTGACCCTAATCATAAATGTGAACCTGACCCTGACCCTAACCCTAATCCTAACCATAAAACTAATACCTAACACTCAACCGAACACTAACTCAGAACCCTAACCCTAATCCTAACCCTAACAGTAACCCTAAAGTAACCCTAACACCAAACCCTTACTCTAAACAAAACACTAACCCTAACCTTAACACTAACCCTAACCCAAAACCCTAACCCTAACCCAAACACTAACCCTAACGCTGAAGCCCAGCCCTAGACCTAACCCTAATGCTTAACATAACACTAAATCCAGACCTTGACCATGACTCTGACCC
Organism: Cynopterus sphinx; assembly: GCA_030015415.1. Taxonomy (NCBI): domain Eukaryota; kingdom Metazoa; phylum Chordata; class Mammalia; order Chiroptera; family Pteropodidae; genus Cynopterus; species Cynopterus sphinx. The sequence goes on from JAKZJJ010000090.1 coordinate 105,123, forward strand.
TTAACCTAAACCGTACACTGAACCTGACCCCGACCCTGACTGTAACCCTATACTCTTTCAATGATCCTGACCCTAAACAGGGAAATGAACCTGAACCTGAACCCGAACCCTAGGACCCAACCCTGGCCCTGACCCCGACCCTGAACAAACCCCGACAGTAAACCGAAATCACGACTCCGAACCTGACACCGACCCTGACAATAACCCTAAACCATGATGCTGATTTTGACCCCAAACTTGACATAACACTAAACAGTGACCCTGACCTTCACCCTCACCCTAACCCACAATATAAACCCTTAATCAGACCCCGGCACTCACCTGTACATTGACCCTAAATCCTGAACCTAACCCTCACCGTCCCCCACACCCTAAACCCGAACCCTGAATCTCACCCTCACTTTGTCCCTGACTCTAAACCCTGACCCTTATTCTGACCCTCAGCCTCACCCTGAACGAAACCTAACCCTGACCCGACTTTGACCGTAGTCTGACCCTACATGGATTTTGACTTTGACCATCGACCCTAAACCCTCACCCTGTTTTGACCCTAAATCTAACAATATTCTAAACCTGATACTGACCTCGACCCATCTAACCCTAACCCTGACCCTAACCCTGACCCTAACCGTGACCCTGACTCTAACCCTAAACATAACCCTAAACCGTAACCCTAGCCCTAACGTTGACCCTACCATAAACCGTGACTCTGACCCTGACCCTAACCCTGACCCAACACGTAGCCTGATCCTGACCCTGACCCTAACTCTAGACCCTGACCCTGACCCTAAACCCTGAACATGAGTATCACCGCAACCCCGACCTCGACCCCGACCCATAAACACGGACCCTGAATCCGACTCCTACCTAGAATCCATCTTTTACCATAATCCTTAACCCCGACCCCAACGGCTACCGCGACCCTTACCCTAATCATAAACTCTGACTCTGACTTCGAACCCAACCCCGACCCTCAACTTAATCCTAAACCATGACCAGGACCTTGTCTCTGACGCTGACCCTAAAACTAAACCTTGACCCTGAACCTCACCATGACCCTCACCCTGAACCCTGACAAGAACCATGACCCTCACCGTCACCCTGACACAAAATCCTGACCCCCAACCTCACACTGACGCTCACGCTCCACCTCACCCTAAACCCTGACCCTGACCCTCACCCTGACCCTAAATCCTGACCCTCACACTCACCCTCACCCTCAAACTCACATTAAATGCCAACCCTGACTCTTACCCTCACCATGACCCTGACCTTAAACCCTGACCCTTGCCTTCACCCTGACACTCACGCTCACCCTCACCGTAAAGCTAAACCTAACCTGACCCTGACGCTGACCCTAATTTTAAATGTGAACCTGACCCTACCCTAACGCTAATCCTAACCATAAAACTAATACCTAACCCTCACCCGAACACTAACTCCAAACCCTAACCCTAATCCTAACCCTAACACTAACACTAAGACTAACCCTAACACAAAACCCTTATCCTAACTCAAACACTAACCGAACCTTAATACTAACTCTAATCCAAAACCCTAACCCTAACCCAAAAACTAACCCTAACGCTAAAGCCCAGCCCTACCCCTAACCCTAATGCTGACCCTAACCCTAAACCCTACACTGAACCTGACTCTGACCCTGACTCTAACCCTATACCCTGTCAATGGCTCTGACCCTAAACAGGGACCTTGAACCTAACCCTGAACCCGACCTCTAGTACCCTAACCTGAACCCGACCCGACCCTGAACGCACTTCAACACTAAACCTAAACCACGACCCCGATCCTGACACCGACCCTGACAATAACCCTAAACCCTGATGCTGATTTTGACCCAAACATTGACCATAACACTAAACACTGACCCTGACCTTCACCCTCACCCTGACCCTCAACATAAACCTTGAATCAGACCCCGGCACTCACCTTCACATTGACCCTAAATCTTGAACCTAATTCTCACCCTCAACCACACCCTAACCCCGGACCCTAATTCTCACCCTCACTTTGTCCCTGACCCTAAACCCTGACCCTCAGCCTCACCCTAAGCGAAACCTAACGCTGACCCGACTTTGACTCTAATCTGACCAGACATGGATTCTGACTTTGACCATTGAACCTAAATCCTCACCCTGTTTTGACCCTGAATCTAACAGTATTCTAAACCTGATCCTGACCTCGACCCTTCTAACCCTGACCCTGACCCTAACCCTGACCCTAAACCTGACCCTGAATCTAACCGTAAACATAACCCTAAACCCTAACACTAACCCTAACGTTGATCGTACAATAAAACCTGACCCTGAACCTGACCCTAACCCAGAGCCCAACACCTAGCCTGATCCTGACTTTAACCCTAGACCCTGACCCTGACCCTAAACCCTGAACCTGATCATCACCGCTAACCCGACCTCTACCCCGACCCCTAAACACTGACCCTGAACCCGACTCCTACCTCGAATCCAACTTTGACCCAAACCCTTAACCTTGACCACGACTACTACCGCGAAACTTACCCTAATCCTAAACTCTGACCCCGACTTCTAACCCAACCCCGACCCTCACACCAACCCTATACCATGACCAGGACCTTGACTCCGACGCTGACCCTAACCCTAAACTTTGACCCTGAACCTCACCATGACCCTTACCCTGAACCCTGACAAGTACCCTGACCCTCACTGTCACCCTGACAATAAATCCTGACCACCTACCTCGCACTGACGATCACGCTCCACCTCACCCTAAACCTTGACCCTGACCCTCACCCTGCCCTAAAACCTGACCCTCACCCTCACCCTAACCCTCAACTTCACACTAAATCCCGACCCTGACTTTACCCTCACCATGACCCTGACCTATAACCCAGACCGTTACCTTGATCCTAACCCTCACCCTCACCCTCAGCATCACCCTCATATTAAATCTCGACCCTGAATCTTACCCTCACCATGACCCTGACCCTAAAATTGAACCTGAACCTGAACCTAACCCTAATCCTAACCATAAAACTAATAACTAAGCCTCACCCGAAAACAAATTCAGAACCCTAATTCTAATCCTAACCCTTACACTAACCCTAACACCAAACCCTTACACTAACCCAAACACTAACTCTAACCTTAACACAAACCCTAATTGAAAACCCTAACCCTAAGCCATACAGTAACACTAACGCTAAAGCCCAGCCCTAGCCCTAACCATAATGCTGAGTGTAACCCTAAATCCTGACCTCGACCCTGACGTTGACCCTTACCCTAAACCCTACACTAAACCTGACCCTGACCCTGACTCTAATACAATACCCTGTCAATGACCCTGACCCTAAACAGGGACCTTGAACCTGACCCTGAACCCGACCGCTAGTACCCTACCCTGACCGCGACCAGCGACCCTGAACCCACGCCGACCCTAAACCTAAACCACGACCCCGAACCTGACACCGACCCTGACAATAACCCTAAACCCTGATGCTGATTTTGACCCAAACATGGACCATAACACTAAAAACTGATTCTGACCTTCACCCTCACCCTGACCCTCAACATAAACCCTGAATCAGATCCCGGCACTCACCTGCACATTGACCCTAAATCCTAAACCTAACCCTCACCCTCACCCACACCCTAAACCCGGACCCTGATTCTCAACCTCACTTTGTCCCTGACCCTAAACCCTGACACTTACCCTGACCCTCAGCCTCACCCTAAGCGAAACCTAACCGTGACCCGACTTTGACCCTAATCACACCAGACATGGATTCTGACTTTGACCATCGAACCTAAATCCTCACCCTGTTTTGACCCTGAATCAAACACTACTCTGAACCTGATACTGACCTCGACCCTTGTAACCCTAATCCTGACCCTAACCCTGACCATAACACTGACCCTGATCTAACTCTAAATATAACCTTTAACCCTAACCCTAACCCTAACGTTGACCCTACCATAAACCCTTCCCCTGACCCTGACCCTAACCCTGATCCCAACACCTAGCCTGACCCTGACCCTGACACTTACCCTTGACCCTGACCCTGACAGTAAACCCTGAACCTGAGCATTACCGCAACCGCGACTTCGACCCGGACCCCTAAACCCTGACCCTGAACCCGACTCCTACCTCGAATATAACTTTGACCCTAACACTTAACCGCGACCCTCACCCCAACCCAAAACCATGACCAGTTCCTTGTATGCGACGCTGACCCTAACCCACAATTTTGACCCTGAACCTCACCATGACCCTCACCCTGAACCTTGACTACAACTCTAAGCCTCACCGTCACCCTGACAATAAATTCTTACTCCCAACCTCACCCTTACTCTCACGCTTTACCTCACCCTAAACCCTGACCCTGACACTCACCCTTACCCTAAATCCTGACCCTCACCCTCACACTCACACTCAACCTCACACTAAATCCCGACCCTGACTCTTACACTCACCATGACCCTGAACCTAAACCCTGACCCTTACCTTGACCCTGACACTCACCCTCACCCTCACCCTCACCCTGAAGCTAAACCTAACCTGACACTGACCCTGACCCTAATCCTATGAGAACCTGACCCTGAACCTAACCCTAATTCTAACCATAAAACTAATACCTTACCCTACCCGAACACTAACTCAAAACCCTAACGCTAATCCTAACCCTCACACTAACCCTAACACCAAACCCTTACCCTAACCCAAACACTAACCCTAACATTAAAACTAACCCTAACCCAAAACCCTAACCCTAACCCAAACATTCACCCTAACGCTAAAGCCCAGCCCAAGCTCTAACACTAATCTTTACTCTAACCCTAAATCATGACCTTGACCCTGATGCTGACCCTTACCCTAAACCCTAGACTGAACCTGACCCTGACCCTGACTCTAAACCTATACCCTGTCAATGACCCTGACCCTAAACAGGGACCTTGAACCTGACCCTGAACCCGACCCCTAGTACCCTACCCTGACCCCGACCAGCGGCCAAGAACCCACCCCGACACTGAACCTAAACCACGACCCCGAACCTGACACTGACCCTGACAATAACCCTAAACCCTGATGCTGATTTTGACCCCAACCTTGACCATAACGCTAACCACTGATTCTGACCTTCACCCTCACCCTGACCCTCAACATAAACCCTGAATCAGACCCCAGCACTCACCTTCACATTGACCCTAAATCATGAACCTAATTCTCACCCTCACCCACACCCTAACCCCGGACCCTGATTCTCACCCTCACTTTGTCCCTGACCCTAAACCCTGACACTTACCCTGACCCTCAACCTCACCCTAAGCGAAACCAAACCCTGACCCGACTTTGACCCTAATCTGACCCTACATGGATTCTGACTTTGACCATCGAACCTAAATCCTCACCGTGTTTTGACCCTGAATCTCACACTATTGTAAACCTGATCCTGACCTCAACCCTTCTAATTCTGACCAAGACCCTAACCCTGACCCTAAACCTGACCCTGACTCTACCCCTAAACATAACCCTAAACCCTAAACCTAACACTAACGTTGATCCTACCATAAACCCTGACTCTGACCCTGACCCTAACACTGACCCAACACGTAGCCTGACCCTGACCCTGACCCTAACTCTAGACCCTGACTTTGATCCCTAAACCCTGAACCTGAGCATCACCTCGACCCCGACCCATAAACACTGACCCTGAACCCTACTCCTACCTCAAATCCATCTTTTACCGTAATTCTTAAACCCGACCCCGACGGCTACCGCGACCCTTACCCTAATCCTAAACTCTGACTCTGACTTCGAACCCAACACCAACCCTCACCTTAACCCTAAACCATGACCAGGACCTTGTCTCTGATGCTAACCCTAAAACTAAACCTTGACACTGAAACTCACCATGACCCTCACCCTGAACCCTGACAAGAACCATGACCCTCACCGTCACCCTGACACAAAATCCTGACCCCCAACCTCACACTGACGCTCACGCTCCACCTCACCCTAAACCCTGACCCTGACCCTCACCCTGACCCTAAATCCTGACCCTCACACTCACCCTCACCCTCAACCTCACACTAAATGCCGACCCTGACTCTTACCCTCACCATGACCCTGACCTTAAACCCTGACCCTTGCCTTCACCCTGACACTCACGCTCACCCTCACCCTAAAGCTAAACCTAACCTGATCCTGACGCTGATCCTAATTTTAAATGTGAACCTGACCCTACCCTAACGCTAATCCTAACCATAAAACTAATACCTAACCCTCACCCGAACACTAACTCCAAACTCTAACCCTAATCCTAACCCTAACACTAACACTAAGACTAACCCTAACACTAACCAAACACTAACCATAACTTTAACACTGACCCTAACCCAAAACCCTAACATTACTCCAAACAATAACCCTAACGCTAAAGCCCGGCCTTAGCCCTAAATTTAATGCTGACCATAACCCTAAATCCTGACCTTGACCATGAGGCTGACCCTTATCCGAAACCCTACACTGAACCTGACCCTGATCCTGACTCTAACCCTATACCCTGTCAATGACACTGTCCCTAAACAGGGACCTTGAACCTAACCATGAACCCGACCTCTAGTACCCTAACCTGAACCCGACCCCGACCCTGAACGCACTTCAACACTAAACCTAAACCACGACCCCGAACCTGACACCGACCCTGACAATAACCCTAAACCCTGATGTTGATTTTGACCCAAACCTTGACCATAACACTAAACACTGACCCTTACCTTCACCCTCACTCTGACCCTCAACATAAACCTTGAATCAGACCCCGGCACTCACCTTCACATTGACCCTAAATCTTGAACCTAATTCTCACCCTCAACCACACCCTAACCCCGGACCCTAATTCTCACCCTCACTTTGTCCCTGACCCTAAACCCTGACCGTTACCCTGATTCTCAGCCTCACCCTAAGCGAAACCTAACGCTGACCCGACTTTGACTCTAATCTGACCAGACATGGATTCTGACTTTGACCATTGAACCTAAATCCTCACCCTGTTTTGACCCTGAATCTAACACTATTCTAAACCTGATCCTGACCTCGACCCTTCTAACCCTGACTCTGACCCTAACCCTGACCCTAACCCTGACCCTGAATCTAACCCTAAACATAACCCTAAACCCTAACACTAACCCTAACGTTGACGGTACCATAAACCCTGACCCTGAACCTGACCCTAACACTGATCCCAACACCTAGCCTGACCCTGAATTTAACCCTAGACCCTGACCCTGACCCTAAACCCTGAACCTGATCATCACCGCAAAACCGACCTCTACCCCGACCCCTAAACACTGACCCTGAACCCGACTTTTACCTCGAATCCAACTTTGACCCAAACCCTTAAACTTGACTACGACTACTACCGCGACCCTTACCCTAATCCTAAACTCTGACCCCGACTTCTAACCCAACCCCGACCTCACACCAACCCTATACCATGACCAGGACCTTGTCTCCGACGCTGACCCTAACCCTAAACCTTGACCCTGAACCTCACCATGACCCTCACCCTGAACCCTGACAAGTACCCTGACCCTCACCGTCACCCTGACAATAAATCCTGATCATCTACCTCACCCTGACAATCACGCTCCACCTCACCCTAAACCTTGACCCTGAACCTCACCCTGACCCTAAATCCTGACCCTCACCCTCACCCTAACCCTCAACTTCACACTAAATCCCGACCCTGACTTTACCCTCACCATGACCCTGACTTTTAACCCAGACCCTTACCTTGATCCTGACCCTCACCCTCACCCTCACCCTCACCCTCACACTAAATCTTGACCCTGAATCTTACCCTCACCATGACCCTGACCCTAAATGTGAACCTGACCCTGAACCTAACCCTAATCCTAACCATAAAACTAATAACTAATTCTCACCGAACACAAACTCAGAACCCTAATTCTAATCCTAACCCTTACACTAACCCTAACACCAAACCCTTACACTAACCCAAACACTAATCCTAACCTTAACACAAACCCCAATCCAATACCCTAACACTAAGTCATGCACTAACACTAACGCTAAAGCCCAGCCCTAGCCCTAACCATAATGCTGAGCGTAACCCTAAATCCTGACCTCGACCCTGACGTTGACCCTTACGCTAAACCCTACACTAAACCTGACCCTGACCCTGAATCTAATACTATACCCTGTCAATGACCCTGACCCTAAAAAGGGACCTTGAAGCTGACCCTGAACCCGACCCCTAGTACCCTACCCTGACCGCGACCAGCGACCCTGAACCCACCCCGACCCTAAACCTAAACCACGACCCCGAACCTGACACCGACCCTGACAATAACCCTAAACCCTGATGCTGATTTTGACCCCAACCTCGACCATAACACTAAAAACTGACCCTGACCTTCACCCTAACCCTGACCCTCAACATAAACCCTGAATCAGATCCCGGCACTCACCTGCACATTGACCATAAATCCTAAACCTAACCCTCACCCTCACTCACACCCTAAACCCGGACCCTGATTCTCACCCTCAGTTTGTCCCTGACCCTAAACCCTGACCCTTACCCTGACCCTCAGCCTCACCCTAAGCGAAACCTAACCCTGACCCGACTTTGACCCTAATCTGACCAGACATGGATTCTGACTATGACCATTGAACCTTAATCCTCACCCTGTTTTGACCCTGAATCAAACACTATTCTAAACCTGATCCTAACCTCGACCATTCTAACCCTGACCCTGATCCTAACCCTGACCCTAACCCTGACTCTGAATCTAATCCTAACCCTAACACTAAACCCTAATTCTAACCCTAACGTTGACCCTACCATAAAGAGTGACCCTTACCCTGACATTAACCTTGACCCTAACACCTAGCGAGACCCTGACACTGACTGTAACCCTAGACACTGAACCTGACCCTAAACCCGGAACCTGAGCATCACCGCAACCCCGACCTCGACCCCGACCCCTAAACACTGACCCTGAACCCGACTCCTACCTCGAATTCAAATTTGATCCTAACCCTTTACCCCGACCCCTACTTCTACCGCGACCCTTATCCTAATCCTAAACTCTGACCCCGACTTCGAACCCAACACCGACCCTCACCCCAACCCTAAAGCATGACCAGGATTTTGTCTCCGACGCTGACCCTAACCCTAAACCTTGACCCTGAACCTCACCATGACCCTCACCGTAAATTCTGACAAGAACACTGACCCTCACCGTCACCCTGACAATAAATCCTGACCCCCAACCTCACCATGACGGTAACGCTCCACCTCATCCTAAACACTGACCATAACCCGCACCCTGACCCTAAATCCTGACCCTCACCCTCACCCTCACCCTCAACCTCACACTAAATCGCAACCCTGACTCTTACCCTCACCATGACCCTAACACTAAACCCTGACCGTTTCCTTTACCCTGACCCTCACACTCACCCTCACCCTCACCCTAAAGCTAAACCTTACCTGACCCTGACCCTGACCCTAATCCTAAATCTGAACCTGACCCTGACCCTAACCTTAATCCTAACCATAAAATTAATTCCTAACCGTCACCCGAACACTAACTCAAAACCCTAACCCTAATCCTAACCCTAAAACTAACCCTAACACTAACCCTAACACCAAATACTAACCCTAACTTAGAAACTAACACTAACCTTAACACTAACCCTAACACAAAACCCTAATTCTAACCCAAACACTAACATTAATGCTAAAGCCCAGGCCTAGCCCTAACACTAATGCTGACCCTTACCGTAAATCCTACACTGAACCTCACACTGACCCTCACTCTAATCCTATACCCGGTCAATGACCCTGACCCTAAACAGGGACATTGAATCTGACCCTGAACCGGACCCCTAGTACCCTACCCTGACCCCGACCCCGAACCTGAACCCACCCCGACACTAAACCTAAACCACGACCCCGAACTTACACCGACACTGACAATAACCCTAAACACTGATGCTGATTTTGACCCCAACATTGACCATAACACTAAACACTGACACTGACATTCACCCTCAACCTGACCCTCAACATAAGCCCTGAATCAGACCCCGGCACTGACCTTCACATTGACCCTAAATCCTGGACCTAACCCTCACCCTCACCTACACCCTAAACCTGGACCATGATTCTCACCCTCACTTTGTCCGTGACCCTAAACACTGACCCTTACCCTGACCCTCAGCCTACCCTAAGCGAAACCTAACCCTGACCCGACTTTGACCCTAATCTGACCCTACATGGATTCTGACCCTGACCATCGACCCTCAACCCTCACCCTGTTTTGACCCTGAATCTAACACTATTCTAAACCTGACCCTGACCTCGACCCTTCTAACACTGACCCTAACCCTGACCCTAAACCTGACCTTGACTCTAACTCTAACCCTAACCCTAAACCCTAACCGTAACCCTAAAGTGGACCCTACCATAAACAGTGACCCTTACCCTGACCCTAACTCTGACCCCAACACCTTGCCTTACACTGACACTGACTCTAACCCTAGACCCTGACCCTGACCCTAAACCCTGAACCTTAGCATCACCGCAACCGTCACCTTGACCCCGACCCCAGAACACTAACCCATAACCCGACTCCTAACTCGAATCCAACTTTGACCCTAACCTTTAACCCCGACCCTGACTCCTACCGCTACCCTTATTCTAATCCTAAACTCTGACCCCGAGTTCGAACCCAACATCTACCTTCACATCAACCCTAAACCATGACCAGGACCTTGTCTCCGACGCTGACCCTAACCCTAAACCTTGACCCTGAACTTCACCATGACCCTCACCCTGAACCCTGAAAAGAACCCTGACCCTCACCGTCAACCTGACAATAATATCTGACCCTCAACCTCAGCCTCATGCTCAGGCTCCACCTCACCCTAAAAACTGACTCTCACCATCACCCAGACCCTAAATCTTGACCCTCACCCACATCCTCACCCTAAACATCACACTAAATTTTGACCCTAATTCTTACCCTCACCATGACCCTGACCCTAAACCCTGACCCTTATTTTGACCCTGACCCTCACCCTCACACTCACCCTCACCCTAAAGCTAAACCTAACCTGATCCTGACTCTGACCCTAATCCTAAATGTGAACCTGACACTGAATCTAACACTAATCCTAACCATAAAACTAATACCTAACCCCCCACCCTGGAACACTAACTCAAAACCCTAACCCTAAACCAACCTAAAACTAACCCTAACACTAACCCTAACCCTAACCCTTACCCTAACCTTAACACTAAACCTAACCTTAAAACTAACCCTAACCCAAAACGCTAACGCTAACCCAAACACTAACCCTAACACTAAAGCCCAGTCCTATCCCTAACCCTAATGCTGACCCTAACCCTAAAACCGGACGTTGACCCTGACGCTGACCCTTACATTAAACACTACACTGAACCTGACCCTGACACTGACTCTAAACCTATACCCTGTCAATGACCCTGACCCTAAAAAGGGACCTTGATCCTGACCCTGAACTTGACCGCTAGTACCCTACACTGACCCCGACCTTGACCCTGAACCCACCCTGACACTAAACCTAAACCACGACCCCGAACCTGACACCGACCCTGACAATAACCCTAAACCCTGATGCTGATTTTGACCCCAACCTTGACCATAACACTAAACACTGACCCTGACCTTCACCCTCACCCTGACCCTCAACATAAACCCTGAATGAGCCCTCGGCACTCATCTGCACATTGACCCTAAATCCTGAACCTGTCCCTCACCCTCGCCCACACCCTAAACCCGGACCCTGATTCTCACCCTCACTTTTTTCCTGACACTAAACCCTGACCCTTACCCTGACCCTCAGCCTCACCCTAAGCGAACACTAACCCTGACACTACTATGACCCTAGTCTGACCCGACATAAATTCTGACCCTGAATATCAACCCTAAAACCTCACCCTGTTTTGACCCTGAATCTAACACTATTCTAAACCTGATCCTGACTCGACCCTTCTGATTCTGACCCTGACCGTAACCCTGACACAAACCCTGACCCTGACTCTAACACTAAATATAACCCTAAACCCTAACCCTAACCCTAAAGTTGACCCTACGATTAACCCTGACCCTGACCCTGACCCTAACCCTGACCCCAACACCTAGCCTGACCCTGAACCTGACTCTAACCCTAGACCCTTACCCTGACCCTAAACCCTGAACCTGAGCATCACCGCAACCCCGACCTCGATCCCGACCCCTAAACACTGAACCTGAACCCGACTCCTCCCTCGAATCCAACTTTAACCCTAACCCTTAACCCCGACCCCGACTCCTACCGCGACCCTTACCCTAATCCTAATCTCTGACCCGGACTTCGAACCCAACCCGACCCTCAGCCCAACCCTAAACCATGATCAGGACCTTATCTCCGACGCTGACCCTAACCCTAAACCTTGACCCTGAACCTCACCATGACCCTCTCTTTGAACCCTGACAAGAACCCTGACCCTCACCATCACCCTGAATCTAAATTTTGACCCTCACCCTCACCGTGACGCTCATTCTCCACCTCACCCTAAACACTGACACTGACCCTCACCCGGACCCTAAGCCTGACCCTCACACTCACCCTCACCCTCAACCTCACACTACGTCCCGAAACTGACTCTTACTCAAACCATGACCCTGACGCTAAACCCTAACCCTTACCTTGACCCTGACCCTCACCCTCACCCTAAAGTTATGCCTAACCTGACCCTGACCCTGACCCTAATTCTAAATGTGAACATGACCCTTACCCTAACCCTAATCCTAACCATTAAACTAATACCTAACCCTCACCCGAACACTAACTCAAAACCCTAACCATAATCCTACCCCTAACAATAACCCTAACACTAACCCGAACACCAAAACCTTAACCTAACCCAAATACTAACCCGAAACTTAACACTAACGCTAACAGAAAACCCTAAACCTAAACCAAACACTAACCCTAACGCTAAAGCCCAGCCCTAGCCCTAACCCTAATCCTGTTCGTAACCCTAATCCTGACCTTTACCACGACGCTGACCCTTACTCTAAACCCTGCACTAACCTGACCCTGACCCAGACTCTAACCCTATACCCTGTCAATGACCCTGACCCTAAACAGGGACCTTGAACCTGACCCTGAACCCGACCCCTAGTACCCTACCCTGAAACCGACCCCGAACCTGAACCAACTTCGACACTAAACCTAAACCACGACCTCGAACCTGACACCGACACTGACAATAACCCGAAACCCTGATGCTGATTTTGACCCCAACCTTGACCTTAACAGTAAACACTGACCCTGACCTTCACCCTCACCCTTACCCTCAACATAAACCCTGAATCAGACCCTGGCACTCACCTGCACATTGACCCAAATACCTGAACCTAACCCTCACCGTCACCCACACCCTAAACCCGGACCCTGATTCTCACCCTCACTTTTTTTCTGACCCTAAACCCTGACCCTTATTCTGACCCTCAGGCTCACCCTAAGCAAAACCTAACCCTGAACCGACATTGACCCTAATCTGACTGTACATAAATTCTGACACTGACCATCGACCCTAAAACCTCACCCTGCTTTGACCCTGAATTTAAGACTATTCTAAACCTGATTCTGACCTCGACTTTTCTAACACTGACCCTGACCCTAACCCTGACCCTGACGCTAACCCTAAACATAACAATAAACCCTAACTTTAACCCTAACGTTGACCCTACAATAAACCCACACCCTGATCCTGACCCTAACCCTGATCCAAACACCAAGACTGACCCTGATCCTGACCCTAACTCTAGACGCTGAACCTGACCCGAAGTCCTAAACCTGAGCATCACCGCAACCCCGACCTCGACCCCGACCTTTAAACACTGACCCTGAACCAGACTCCTACCTCGAATCCAAGTTTGACCCTAACCCTTAACACCGACCCCGAATCCTACCGCGACCCTTACCCTAATCCTAACCTCTGACCCCGACTTCGAACCCAACCTTGACCCTCACCCCAACCTTAAACCATGACCAGGACCTTGTCTCCGATGCTGACCCTATCCCTAAATCTTGACCCTGAACTTCACCATGACCCTCACCCTGAACCCTGACAAGAACCCTGACCCTCGCCGTCACCCTGACAATAAATCCTGACCCCCAACCTCACCTTGACGCTCACGCTCCACCTCACCCTAAACACTGACCCTGACCCTCACTCTGACCCTAAATCTTGAGCCTCACTTTCATGCTTACCCTCAACCTCACACAAAATCCCGACCCTGACACTTACCCTCACCATGCCCCTGACCCTAAACCCTGACCCTTACCTTGACCCTGACCCTCATCCTGACCCTCAACCTCACCCTAAAGCTAAAAATAACCTGACCCTGACCCTAATCCTAAATGTGAACCTGACCTGGACCCTAACCCTAATTTTAACTATAAAACTAATTCCGAACCCTCACATGAACACTAACTCATAACCCTAACCCTCATCCTAACACTAACACTAACCCTAAAACCAAACCCTTACCCTTACCCAAACTCTAACCCTAACCTTAACACTAACCCTAACCCAAAACCCTAACCCTAACCCAAACACTAACCCTAACGCTAAAGCCCAGCCCTAGACCTAACCCTAATGCGGACCCTAACCTTAAATCGTGACCTTGACACTGACGCTTACCCTTACCCTAAACCCTACACTGAACCTGACCCTGACCCTGACTCTAACCCTATACCTTGGCAATGACCCTGACCCTATACAGGAACCATGAACCTGACCCTGAACACGACCCATAGTACCCTACCCTGACCCCGAACCCGACTCTGAACCCACCCCGACACTAAACCTAAACCACGACCCCGAACCTGACTCCGACCCTGACAATAACCCTAAACCCTGATGCTGATTTTGACCCCAACCTTGACCATAACAATAAACACTAACCCTGACCTTCACCCTCACCCTGACCCTCAACATAAATCCTGAATCAGACCCGGGCACTCACCTGCACATTGACCCTAAATCCTGAACCTATCCCTCACCGTCACCCACACCCTAAACCCGGACCCTGATTCTCACCCCTACTTTGTCCCTGACCCTAAACCCTGACCCTTACCCTGACCCTCAGCCTCACCCTAAGCGAAACCTAACCCTGACCCGACTTTGACCCTAATCTGACCCTACATGGATTCTGACCCTGAAATTCAACCCTAAAACTTCACCCTGTTTTGACCCTGAATCTAACACTATTCTAAATCTGATCCTGACCTCGACCCATCTAACCCTGACCCTTACCCTAACGCTGACCCTAACCCTGACCCTGACTCTAACACTAAACATAATTCTATACCCTAACCCAAAACCTAAAATTTACCCTACCATAATCCCTGACCCTGACCCTGACCCTAAACCTGACCCCAACACCTAGCCTGACACTGACCCTGACATTAACCGTAGACCCTGACTCTGACTTTAAACCCTGAACCTGAGCATCACCGCAACCCCGACCTCGACCCCGAACCCTAAACACTGACCCTGAACCCGACTCCTACCTCGAATCCAACTTTGACCCTAACCCTTAACCCCGACCCCGACTCCAACCGCGACCCTTTCCCTAATCCTAAACTCTGACCCCGATTTCGAAACCTACCCCGACCCTCACCCCAACCCTAAACCATGACCAAGACCTTGTCTCCGACGCTGACCTTAACCCTATACCTTGACCCTGAACCTCACCATGACCCTCACCCTGAATTCTGACAAGAACCCTGACACTCATCGTCATTCTGAATATAAATCCTGACCCCCTTCCTCACCTTGACGCTCACGCTGTACCTCACACTAAACACTGACCCTGACCCTCACCCTGACCCTATAACCTGACCCTCACCCTCACCCTCACCCTCAACCTCACACTAAATCCCGACCCTGACTCTTACCCTCACCGTGACCATGAACCAAAACCCTGACCATTACCTTGACCCTGTCCTTCACCCTAACCCTCACCCTCACCCTAAAGCTAAACCTAACCTGACCCTGACCCTGACCCTAATCGTAAATGTGACCCTGACCCTGACCCTAACCCTAATCCTAACCATAAAACTATTACCTAACCCTTACTTGAACACTAACTCAAAACCCTAACCCTAATCCTAACCCTAACACTAACCCTAACACCAAACACTTACCCTAACCCAAACACTAACCCTAACCTTAACACTAAACCTAACCTTAACACTAACCCTAACCCAAACACTAACCCTAACGCTAAAGCCCAGCACTAGCCCTAACCCTAATGCTTAACCTAACCCTAAAAACTGACCTTGACCCTGACGCTTACCCTTACCCTAAACCCTGCATTGAACCTGACCCTGACCCTGACTCTAACCCTATAACCTGTCAATGACCCTGACCTTAAACAGGGACCTTGAATCTGACCATTAACCCGACCGCTAGTACCCTACCCTGACCCCGACCCCGACCCTGAACCCACCTCGACACTAAACCTAAACCACGACCCCGAACCTGACACCGACCCTGACAATAACCCTAAACCCTGATGCTGATTTTGACCCCAACCTTGACCATAACACTAAAAGCTGACCCTGACCTTCACCCTCACCCTGACCCTCAACATAAACACTGATTCATACCCCGGCACTCACCTGCACATTGACCCTAATTCCTTAACCTAACCCTCATCGTCACCCACACCCTAAACCCGGACCCTGATTCTCACCCTCACTTTGTCCCTGACACTAAACCCTGACCCTAAGCCTCACCCTAAGCGAAACCTAACCCTGACCCGACTTTGACACTAATCTGACCCTACATGGATTCTGACTATGACCATCGACCCTAAAACCTCACCCTGTTTTGACCCTGAATCTGACACTATTCAAAACCTGCTCCTGACCTCGACCCTTCTTATCCTGACCCTGACCAACCCTGATCCTAACCCTGACGCTGACTCTAACACTAAACATAACCCTAAACCCTAACACTAACACTAACGTTGACCCTACCATAAACCCTGACCATGACCCTGACCCTAACCCTGTCCCCAACACCTAGCCTGACCCTGACCCTGACCCTAACGCTAGACCGTGACCCTGACCTTAAACTCTGAACCTGAGCATCACTGCAACCTCGACCACGACCCCGACCCCTAAACAGTGACCGTGAACCCGACTCCTACATCGAATCCAACTTTGACCCTATCCCTTAACCCTGACCTTGACTGTTACCGCAACCCTTACCCTAATTCTAAACTCTGACCCCGACTTCACACCCAACCTTGACCCTCACCCCAACTCTAAACCAAGAGAAGGACCTTGTCTTCCACGCTTACCCTAACCCTAAACCTAGACCCTGAACCTCACCCGGACCCTCACCCTGAACCCTGACAAGAACCCCGACCCTCCCCATCACCCTGACAATAAGTCCTGACCCTCAACCTCATCCTGATGCTCACGCTCCACCTCACCCTATACCCTGACCCTGACCCTCACCCTCACCCTGACCCTAAATCCTGACCCTCACCCTCACCCTCACCCTCAACCTAACACTAAATTCCGACCTGACCCTTACCCTCACCATGACACTGACCCTTAAACCTGACCCTTACCTTGACCCTCACCCTCACCCTCACCCTCACCCTAAAGCTAAACCTAACCTGACCCTGACCCTGACCCTAATCCTAAATGTGAACCTGACCCTGACCCTAACCCTAATTCTAACCATAAAAATAAAACCTAAACCTCATCCGAACACTAACTCAAAACCCTAACCCTAATCCTAACCCTAACACTAACCGTAACACTAACCCTAAAACCAAACTTTTACCCTAACCCAAACAAACCCTGACCTTAACACTAACCCTAACCCAAAAACCTAACCCTGACACAAACACTAACCCTAACGCTAAAACCGAGACCTAGCCCTTACCCTAATGCTGACCCTAACCCTAAACCTTGAATTTGACGCTGACCCTTACCCTAAACCCTACACTGAACCTGACCCTGACCCTAAACCCTGACCCTTACCTTGACCCTGACCCTCACACTCACCCTCACACTCACCCACACCCAAAAGGTAAACCTGACCTGACCAAGTCCTAACCTAAATGAACCTGACCTGACCCAATTCTTAAACTTAAAACCTAAACCCAACCCTCATTCCCTGAACCCAACTTAAAACCCCAACCCCTAATCATAACCCCAACACTTGACCAACACTAAACACCCCTAACACCAATCCCTTACACTAACACAAACACTAACTCCAAACTTAACACTAACCCTAACCAAAAACCCTAACCCTAACCCACTAACCCCCAAAGCCCAGCCCCACCTCACCCCAAAGCTGTCCCTGACCCCAAATCCTGACCTTGACTCCCTCAGTTACCCCACTCCTTAATCCCACCCCTGAACCTGACCCTGAATTTGACTCTAACCTATAACCCTGTCACTTTGACCCTGACCTAAACAGGACCTTGGAATGTGACTCTGAAACCGGCATGCCAAGTTCTCCTGCTGAACCCTGACCCAACCCCAACCCACCCCGACACTAAACCTAAACATAACCTGACACCCTTGACATAACGCTGTTTCCTGATGCTGGTCTTGATCGACCATAACACTAAACACTGACCCTGATTTTTCACCACCCAGACCTCAACATTAACTCTAGACCCCGCACTCACCCGCACACTGACCCTAAACCCAACTCTGCATCCACACCTAAACCCTGACCCCTGATTCTCACCTCACTCTAATGTCCCTGACCCCAAAACACCTGACCCCTTAACCCTGACCCTCACCCTCAACAAACCTAACCCTGACCCAACTTTGACCCTAATTTGACCCTACACATGATTGACCTGACTGACCGCCAAATCTCAATTCTGTTTGACCCCAATCTCTAATCCTAAACCTCATCCTGACCTCGACCTTTCTTACCCTTATCCTGACCCTAACCCTGACCCTAACCCTGACCCTTACTCTAACTCTAAACATAACCCTAAACCCTAAACCTCACCCTACCATTGACCCTACCATAAATCCTGACCCTGACCTTGACCCTAAACCTAGACATGACCCTGACCCTAAACCCTGGACCTGATCACCCACCCCACCTGACCTCCCCCAAACACTGACCCTGAACCTCAATTCTGTCTTGACTCTAACCCCAACCCCACTTGACCTCCTACCGCGACCCTTACCCTCATCCTAAACTCTTACCCCGACTTCGAACCCAACCCCGACCCTCACCTTAACCCTAAACCATGACCAAAACCTTGTCTCCGACGCTGACCCTAACCCTATTCCTTGACCCTGAACCTCACCATGACCCTCACCCTGAACCCTGACAAGAACCCTGACTCTCATCGTCACCCTGACAATAAATCCTGACCCCCAACCTCACCCTGACACTCACGCTCCACCTCACCCGAAACCCTGACCCTGACCCTCACCCTATCCCTAAATCCTGACCCGGACCCTCACCTTCACCCTCAACCTCACACTAAATCCCGACACTGACTCTTACACTCACCAAGACCCTAACCCTAATCACTGACCCTTACCTTGAACCTGACCCTCACACTCACCCTTACCCTTACCCTAAAGCTAAACCTAACCTGACCCTGACCCTGACCCTAATCCTAAATGTGAACGTGACCCTTACCCTAACCCTAATCCTAACCATACCCAACCCTAACCAAACCCAAAACCCCAACCCAAACCCTAACAGTAACCCTAACACTAATTCTAACACCAAACCCTTACCCTAACCCAAACACTAACCCTAACCTTAACACTAACCCTATCCCAAAATCCTAACCCTAACCCAAACACTAACCCTAATGCTAAATCCCAGAACTAGCCCTAAACTTAATGCTGACACTAAGCCTAATCCTGACCTTGACCCTGACGCTGACCCTTACCCTAAACCCTGCACTGAACCTGACCCTGACCCTGACTGTAACCCTATACCATTTCAATAACCCTGACCCTAAACAGGGACCTTGAACCTGACACTGAACCCGACCCCTAGTACCCTATCCTGACCTTGACCCCGAACCTGAACCCACTATGATACTAAACCTAAACCAAGACCTTGATCCTTACACCGACCCTGACAATAACCCTAAACCCTGATGCTGATTTTGACCCCAACCTTGACCATAACACTAAACAGTGACCCTGACCTTCACCCTCACCCTTACCCTCAACATAAACCCTAAATCAGACCCCGGCACTCAACTATACATTGACCCTAAATCCTGAACCTTACCTTCACTCTCACCCACACCCTAACCCCGAAACCTGATTCTCATCCTCACTTTGTCCCTCACCCTAAATCCTGACCCTAACCCTGACCCTCAGCCTCTCCCTAAGCGAAACCTAACCCTGACCCGACTTTAAACCTAATATGACACTACATGAATTCTGACTTTGACCATCGACCCAAAAATCCTCACCCTGTTTTGACCCTGAATCTAACATTATTCTAAACCTGATCCTCACCTCGACCCCTCTAACCCTGACCATGAACCTAACCCTGACGCTAACCCTGACCCTGACTCTAACCCTAACAATAACACTAATCCCTAACTCTACCCTAACGTTGACACTACCATAAACCCTGCCCCTGACCCTGAATTTAACCCTGACCCATACACCTAGCCTGACCCTGATCGTGACTCTAACACTAGACCCTGACCTTGACCCTAAACCCGGAACCTGAGCATCGCCGCAACCCCGACATCGACCAAGACCCCTAAACACTGAACCTGAACCCGACTCCGACCTCAAATCCAACTTTGATTTTAACCCTTAACCCCGACCCCGACTTTTACCGCAACAATTACCCTAATCATAAACTTTGACACCGACTTCGAACCCAACTCTGACCCTCACCCCAACCCTAAACCATGACCAAGACCTCGTCTCCGACGCTGACCCTAACCCTAAACCTTGCTCCTGAACCTCACCATTACCCTCACCCTGAACCCTGACAAGAACACTTACCCTAACCGTCACCCTGACAATAAATCCTGACCCCAACCTCACCTTGACGCTCATGCTCCACCTCACACTAAACCTTGACACTGACCCTCACACTGACCCTGAATCCTGACCCTCACACTCACCCTCACCCTCAACCTCACACTAAATCCTGACCCTGACTCTGAAACTCACCATGACCCTGACCCTAAACCCTGAACCATACCTTAACCCTGACCCTCACACTCACAATCACCCTCACCCTAAAGCTAAACCTAACCTGACACTGACCCTGACCCTAATACTAAATGTGAACCTGACCCTGACCCTAACCCTAATCCTAACCATAAAACTAATACCTAACCCTCACCCGAACACTAACTCAAAACCCTAACCCTAATCCTAACCCTAACACTAACCCTAACACTAACCCTAACACCAAACCCTTACCCTAACCCAAACACTAACCCTAACCTTAACACTAACCCTAACCCAAAACCCTAACCCTAACCCAAACACTAACCCTAACGCTAAAGCCCAGCCCTAGCCCTAACCCTAATGCTGACCCTAACCCTAAATCCTGACCTTGACCCTGACGCTGACCCTTACCCTAAACCCTACACTGAACCTGACCCTGACCCTGACTCTAACCCTATACCCTGTCAATGACCCTGACCCTAAACAGGGACCTTGAACCTGACCCTGAACCCGACCCCTAGTACCCTATCCTGACCCCGACCCCGACACTAAACCTAAACCACGACCCCGAACCTGACACCGACCCTGACAATAACCCTAAACCCTGATGCTGATTTTGACCCCAACCTTGACCATAACACTAAACACTGACCCTGACCTTCACCCTCACCCTGACCCTCAACATAAACCCTGAATCAGACCCCAGCACTCACCTGCACATTGACCCTAAATCCTGAACCTAACCCTCACCCTCACCCACACCCTAAACCCGGACCCTGATTCTCACCCTCACTTTGTCCCTGACCCTAAACCCTGACCCTTACCCTGACCCTCAGCCTCACCCTAAGCGAAACCTAACCCTGACCCGACTTTGACCCTAATCTGACCCTACATGGATTCTGACTTTGACCATTGATCCTAAAACCTCACAGTGTTTTGACTCTGAATCTAAGACTATTCAAAACCTGATCCTGACATCTACACTTCTAACCCTGACCCTGACCCTAACACTGACCGCAACACTGACCCTGACTCTAACCCTAAACATAATCCTAAACCCTAACCCTAACACTAACGTTGACCCTACCATAAACCCTGACCCTGACCCTGACCCTAACACTGACCCCAACACCTAGCCTGACCCTGACCCTGACTCTAACCCTAGACACTGACCCTGATCCTAAACCCTGAACCTGAGCATCACCGCAGCCCTGACCTGGACCCCGACTTCTAAACACTGACCCTGAACCCGACTTCTACCTCCAAAACAACTTTTACCCTAACCCTTAACCTTGACCCTGACTCCTACCGCGACCCTTACCCTAATCCTAAACTCTGACCCGACTTCGAACCCAACCCGGATACTCACCCTAACCCTAAACCATGACCAGGACCTTGTCTCCGACGCTGACCCTAACCCTAAACCTTGACCCTGAACCTCACCATGACCCTCACCCTGAACCCTGACAAGAACCCTGACCCTCACCGTCACCCTGACAATAAATCCTGACCCCCAACCTCACCCTGACGCTCACGCTCCACCTCACCCTAAACCCTGACCCTGACACTCACCCTGACCCTAAATCCTGACCCTCACCCTCACCCTCAACCTCACACTAAATCCCGACCCTGACTCTTACCCTCACCATGACCCTGACCTTAAACCCTGACCCTTACCTTGACCCTGACCCTCACCCTAACCCTCACCCTCAACCTAAAGCTAAACCTAACCTGACCCTGACCCTAATCCTAAATGTGAACCTGACCCTAACCCTTATCCTAACCATAAAACTAATACCTAAACCTCACCCGAACACTAACTCAAAACCCTAACCCTAATCCTAACCCTAACACTAACCCTAACACCAAACCCTAACCCTAACCCAAACACTAATTCCAACCTTAACACTCAACCCAACCTAAAACCCCTCACCCCAAAACCCCAAACACTAACAGCCCTAACGCCAAAGCCCCAGCCCCAGACCCTAACTCATGCTGACCCTAACCCTCAATCCTGACCTTGACCCTGACGCTTGACCTCAACCCTAAAACCCGCAACCTGAACCTGACACCTGAACTCTTGACCCTGACCTGACCTTTCAACTGACTGCCCAAAGCTAAACCCTGACTTTGCAATTCAATGAACCCGACCCTGACATCAACCCCACTACCCCAGCTGACCCAACACCCCAATCTGACCACTGAATCCAACCCCATATTACCCCAAACCTAGAACCACCAACCCCAACCCGACAATTCTTAACCCCAAACACTAAGTCTAACCTTAACGCCAACAATTTTGAACCCCAACCTTGACCCCATAACACTAAACATTGACCCTGACTTTCACGCCAAACTGACCCTGCTAAACCCAAATCAGAACCCAACCCAAATTCTGAACTCACCCTGATTGACCCTAAATCCTGAACCAAACCCACACCTCACCCATCCCTAAACACGGACCCTGATTCTCCAATCACTGTCTCTGACCCTAACCCTGACCCTTACCCTGACCCTCAGCCTCATCCTGGACACCTGACCCTCAATTCTGACCTCACTGGACCTCTAAACCACTGATTTTAACCTGACATCGACCCTAAACCTGATGCTGATTTGGCCCAGACC
The DNA here is from genome assembly GCA_030015415.1 of Cynopterus sphinx. Lineage (NCBI taxonomy): Eukaryota > Metazoa > Chordata > Mammalia > Chiroptera > Pteropodidae > Cynopterus > Cynopterus sphinx. Next base: position 129,039 of record JAKZJJ010000090.1, read on the forward strand.
AATAACACTATTCTAAACACTGACCCTGACCTAACACCCTATCCTAAACCTTCCTGATACTGACTCAGATCCCAACACCTGGACTTCAAATCCTGAACCCAACCCCCACACCTAACCCCAAACAAGATCCTGACCCTAACCCCACTTTGACCCCACACCTAAACCCCAATTCTGACCCTGACCCTAACCTAACGTTGACCCAACCTGACCTGACCTTGACCCCCTGACCCCAACACCTAGACTCTGACCCTGACCCCAAAACCTGACCCTGGACCTGAAAACCCCAAACTTGATCCTGACATCTAATTCCCTAAACCCCTGAACCCCTGACCGTAAACCCTGAACCCCAACCCTGACCCTGACTCTAACCCCTAAACCTGAACCCCAAACACTCCTAACCCTAACTTTAACCTATAATAAACCCCTGACTCTGACCTGACCCCACCATGACCCCAACCCTAAACCTGACAGGACCCTTGACTCCAACCCGACCTGACCCTAACCCAACCTGAACCTGAACCTCACAACCCCATCCTCACCCTAACCCTGAAACAGTGACCCTGGAACCTGACACTGCAACCCTCACAACCTGACCCTGACTAACCCTGACCCCAACCTCACCCCTGACCCTAAACCTAAACCTGACCGACTCACCCAACACCCTGACCCCTCCAACCCCAAACCTAAACCCTGACCTGACCCCAACCCCAAAACCTGAACCCTGAACCACCTCACCCTAACCCTCAATCCTACACACCTGACAAACCTGACCCCAATCCTAAATGTAACATGACCCTGACCTAATAAACCTGACCTCACACCCTGGACCCCCAACCCCAAATCTAAACCTAATCCTGACCCCTGACCAACAACTAAACCCCAAACCCCCTCACCCTAATCACCAAACCCCTGATCCCAATCCTAAAAACCTTAACCAACCCCAAACCAAATCTAACACCCAACACTAACAGTAATCCCAAAATCCCCTAACCAACAAACCAACCCCTAACCCTAATTCTAACCCTAACCCAAACACTAACCCTAACGCTAAAGCCAAGCCCTAGCCTTGAACCTAATGCTGACATTACCCTAAATCCTGAACTTGACCCTGACGCTGACCCTTACCCTAAATTCTACACTGAACCTGACCCTGACCCTGACTCTAACCCTATACCTTGTCAATGACCCTGACCCTAAACAGGGACCTTGAACCTGACCCTGAACCCGACCATAGTACCCTACCCCGACCCCGAACCCAAACCTGAACACACCTTGACACTAAATCTAAACCACGACCCCGATCCTGACACCGACCCTGACAATAACCCTAAACCCTGATGCTGATTTTGACCCCAACCTTGACCATAACACTAAACACTGACCCTGACCTTCACCCTCACCCTGACCCTCAACATAAACCCTGAATCAGACCCCGGCACTCACCTGCACATTGACCCTAAATCCTGAACCTAACCCTCACCCTCACCCACACCCTAAACCCGGACCCTGATTCTCACCCTCACTTTGTCCCTGACCCTAAACCCTGACCCTTACCCTGACCCTCAGCCTCACCCTAAGCGAAACCTAACCCTGACCCGACTTTGACCCTAATCTGACCCTACATGGATTCTGACTTTGACCATCGACCCTAAAACCTCACCCTGTTTTGACCCTGAATCTAACACTATTCTAAACCTGATCCTGACCTCGACCCTTCTAACCCTGACCCTGACCCTAAACCTGACCCTAACCTGACCCTGACTCTAACCCTAAACATAACCCTAAACCCTAACCCTAACCCTAACGTTGACCCTACCATAAACCCTGACCCTGACCCTGACCCTAACCCTGACCCCAACACCTAGCCTGACCCTGACCCTGACTCTAACCCTAGACACTGACCCTGACCCTAAACCCTGAACCTGAGCATCACCGCAACCCCGACCTCGACCCCGACCCCTAAACACTGACCCTGAAGCCGACTCCTACCTCGAATACAACTTTGACCCTAACCCTTAAACCCGACCTCGATTCCACCGCGACCCTTACCCTAATCCAAAACTCTGACCCCGACTTCGAACCCAACCTCGACCCTCAACCCAACCCTAAACCATGACCAGGACCTTGTCTCCGACGCTGACCCTAACCCAAACCTTGACCCTGACTCTCACCATGACCCTCACCATGAACCATGACAAGAACCCTGACCCTCAGCGTCACCCTCACAATAAATCCTGACCCCCAACCTCACCATTACGCTCACGCTCCACCTCACACTAAATCCTGACCTGACCTCACCTGACCCCTAAATCCTGACCTCACACTCACCTCACCCTCAAACTCACACTAAATCCTGACCGTGACTCTGACCCTCACCATGACCCTGACCTAAACCCTGACCCTTATCTTGACCCTGACCTCACCCTCACCTCACCCCACCCCAAAGCTAAACCTAACCTGACCCTGACCCTGACCATAACCCTAAATCGGAACCTGAACCTGACCCAACCCTAATCCTAACCATAAAACTAATACCTATCCCTCACCCGAACACCAACTCCAACCCCTAACCCTAATCCGAACCCCAACACTAACTCTAACACTAACCCCTAACACCAAACCCCACCCCAACCCAAACACTAACCCTAACTTTAACACTAACCCTAACCCCAAACCCTAACTCTAACCCAAACACTAACCCTAACGCTAAAGCCCAGACCTAACCCTAAGCCTAATGCTGACCCTAACCCTAAACCCTGACCTTGACAATGACGCTGATCCTTACCCTAAACCCTGCATTGAATCTGACCTGACCCTGAATCTAACCCTATACCCTGTCAATGACCCTGACCCTAAACAGAGACCTTTAACCTGACCCTGAACCCGACCCCTAGTACCCTACCCTGACCCCGACCCCGACCCTGAACCCACCTTGACACTAAACCTAAACCACGACCCCGAACCTGACACCGACCCTGACAATAACCCTAAACCCTGATGCTGATTTTGACCCCAAACTTGACCATAACACTAAACACTGACCCTGACCTTCACCCTCACCCTGACCCTCAACATAAACCCTGAATCAGACCCCGGCACTCACCTGCACATTGACCCTAAATCCTGAACCTAACCCTCACCCTCACCCACACCCTAAACCCGAACACTGATTCTCACCCTCACTTTGTCCCTGACCCTAAACCCTGACACTTACCCTGACCCTCAGCCTCACCCTAATTGAAAACTAACCGTGACCCAACTTTGACCCTAATCTGACCCTACATGGATTCTGACTTTGACCATCGACCCTAAAACCTCACCCTGTTTTGACCCTGAATCTAACACTATTCTAAACCTGATCCTGACCTCGACCCTTCTAATTCTCAACATGACCCTAACCCTGACCCTAAACCTGACCCTGACACTAAGCCTAAACATAACCCTAAACCCTAACCCTAACCCTAACGTTGACCGTACCATAAACCCTAACCCTGACCCTGACCCTAACTTTCGACCCTGACCCTGACCCTAAACCCTGAACCTGAGCATCGCCTCAACCACGACCTCGACCCCGACCGCTAAACACTGACCCTGAACCCGACTCATACCTAGAATCGAACTTGGACCCTAACCCTTAACCCCGACCCCGACTCCTACCGCCAACCTAACTCTAATTTTAAACTCTGACCCTGACTTCGAACCTGACCCCGACCCTCACCCCAACCCTAAACCATGACCAGGACCTTGTCTTTGACGCTGACCCTAACCCTAAACCTTGACCCTGAACCTCACCATGACCCTCACCCTGAACCCTGAGAAGAACCCTGACCCTCTCCGTCACCCTGACAATAAATCCTGACCGCCAACCTCACCCTGACGCTTACGCTCCACGTCACCCTAAACCCTGACCCTGACAATCATGCTGACCCTAAATTTTGACCCTCACCCTCACCCTCACCCTCAAACTCACACTAAATCCCGACTGTGACTCTTACCCTCACCATTACCCTGACCCTAAACCCTGACCCTTACCTTGATCCTGACCCTCACCCTCACCCTCACCCTCACCCTCACGCTAAAGCTAAAACTACCCTGACCCTGACCCTGACTCTAATCATAAATGTGAACCTGACCCTGACCCTAAACCTAATCCTAACCATAAAACTAATACCTAAACCTCACCCGAACAATAACTCCAAACCTAACCCTAATTTTAACCCTAACACTAACTCTAACACAAACACTAACACCAAACCCTTACCCTAAACCAAACACTAACCCTTACCTTAACACTAACTATTACCCAAAACCCTAACCCTAACCCAAACACTAACCCTAATGCTAAAGCCTAGCCCTAGCCTTGACCCTAATGCTGACTTACCGTAAATCCTTAACTTGACCCTGACGCTGAACCTTCCCCTAAAACCTACACTAAACCTGATCCTGACCCTGACTCTAACCCTATGCCCTTTCAATGACCTGACCGTAAACAGAAACCTTGAACCTAACTCTGAACCCGACCCCTAATACCTTAACCGGACCCCGACTTGACCCTGAATTCACCCTGACACTAAAACTAAACCACGACCCCGAACCTGACACCGACCCTCACAATAACCCTAAACCCTGATGCTGATTTTGACCCCAACCTTGACCATAACACTAAACACTGACCCTGACCTTCACCCTCACCCTGACCCTCAACATAAACCCTGAATCAGACCCGGCACTCACCTGCACATTGACCCTAAATCCTGAACCTAACCCTCACCGTCACCCACACCCTAAACCCGGACCCTGATTCTCACCCTCACTTTGTCCCTGACCCTAAACCCTGACCCTTACCCTGACCCTCAGCCTCACCCTAAGCGAAACCTAACCCTGACCCGACTTTGACCCTAATCTGACCCTACATGGATTCTGACTTTGACCATCGACCCTAAAACCTCACCCTGTTTTGACCCTGAATCTAACACTATTCTAAACCTGATCCTGACCTCGACCCTTCTAACCCTGACCCTGACCCTAACCCTGACCCTAACCCTGACCCTGACTCTAACCCTAAACATAACCCTAAACCCTAACCCTAACCCTAACGTTGACCCTACCATAAACCCTGACCCTGACCCTGACCCTAACCCTGACCCCAACACCTAGCCTGACCCTGACCCTGACTCTAACCCTAGACCCTGACCCTGACCCTAAACCCTGAACCTGAGCATCACCGCAACCCCGACCTCGACCCCGACCCTAAACACTGACCCTGAACCCGACTCCTACCTCGAATCCAACTTTGACCCTAACCCTTAACCCCGACCCCGACTCCTACCGCGACCCTTACCCTAATCCTAAACTCTGACCCCGACTTCGAACCCAACCCCGACCCTCACCCCAACCCTAAACCATGACCAGGACCTTGTCTCCGACGCTGACCCTAACCCTAAACCTTGACCCTGAACCTCACCATGACCCTCACCCTGAACCCTGACAAGAACCCTGACCCTCACCGTCACCCTGACACTAAATCCTGACCCCAACGTCACCTTGACGCCCACTCTCCACCTAACCATAAACCCTGACATTGACACTCACCCTGACCCTAAATCCTGACCCTCACCCTCACCCTCACCCTCAACCTCACACTAAATCCTGACCCTGACTCTTACCCTCACCATGACCCTGACCCTAAACCCTGACCCTTACCTTGACCCTGACCCTCACCCTCACCCTCACCCTCACCCTAAAGCTAAACCTAACCTGACCCTGACCCTGACCCTAATCCTAAATGTGAACCTGACCCTGACCCTAACCCTAATCCTAACCATAAAACTAATACCTAACCCTCACCCGAACACTAACTCAAAACCCTAACCCTAATCCTAACCCTAACACTAACCCTAACACTAACCCTAACACCAAACCCTTACCCTAACCCAAACACTAACCCTAACCTTAACACTAACCCTAACCCAAAACCCTAACCCTAACCCAAACACTAACCCTAACGCTAAAGCCCAGCCCTAGCCCTAACCCTAATGCTGACCCTAACCCTAAATCCTGACCTTGACCCTGACGCTGACCCTTACCCTAAACCCTACACTGAACCTGACCCTGACCCTGACTCTAACCCTATACCCTGTCAATGACCCTGACCCTAAACAGGGACCTTGAACCTGACCCTGAACCCGACCCCTAGTACCCTACCCTGACCCCGACCCCGACCCTGAACCCACCCCAACACTAAACCTAAACCACGACCCCGAACCTGACACCGACCCTGACAATAACCCTAAACCCTGATGCTGATTTTGACCCCAACCTTGACCATAACACTAAACACTGACCCTGACCTTCACCCTCACCCTGACCCTCAACATAAACCCTGAATCAGACCTTGGCACTCACCTGCACATTGACCCTAAATCCTGAACCTAACCCTCACCGTCACCCACACCCTAACTCTCACTGATTCTCACCCTCTGACGCTCCCTGACCCTAAACCCTGACCCCTGATCCTGACTCAGACCTCACCCTAATCATAAAACCAATACCTGACCTCCCTGACACCAACTAATCTGACCCTACATGGATACTGACTTTGACCATCGACCTAAAACCTCACCTTTTTTTTACCCTGAATCTAACACTATTCTAATCCTGATCCTGACCTCAACCCTTCTAACACCCTGCTGACCCTAACCCTGACCCTGACCCTTGACCCTGACTCTAACCCAACATAACCCCAAACAACCCTAACACTAACTTTGACCTACCATAAACCCTGACCGTGACCCTACCCCTAACCCTGACCCCAATCCCTACCCTGACCCTGACCCTGACCCTAACCCTAGACCCTGACACTGACCCTGAACCTGAACCTGAGCATCAACGCAACCCCAACCCACTGACCCAAACACTGACCCTGAACCCGACTCCTACCTCAAATCCAACTTTGACCCTAACCCCTAACCCCGACCCCGACTCCTAACCTGACCCTTTACCTAATCCTAAACTCTGACCCAACTTCAACCCAACCCCACCTCACCCCAACCCTAAACCATGAGCAGGACCGTGGCTCCAACGCGTCCTCTACCCCTAAACCTTGACACTGAACCTCACCATGACCCTCACCAGAAACCCTGACAAGAACCCTGACCCTAACCATCACCCGGACAATAAACCCTGAACCCAACCTCACCCTGATGCTCACGCTCCACCTCACCCTAAAACCTGACCTTGACCCTCACCCTCACCCTAAATCCTGACCTCACCTCACCCTCACCCTCAACCTCACACCAAATCCGACCCCTGACTCACCTCACCATGACCCTGACTCCAAACCCTGACCCTTACCTTGACCTGACCTCACCCCACCCTCACCACCCTCACCTAAAGCCAAACCTAACCTGACCCTGACCTGACCCTAATCCTAAATGTGAACCTGACCCCTGACCCAACCCTAATCCCTAACCATAAAACCAATACCCAACACTCACCCGAACACTAACTCAAAACCCCAACCCTAATCCTAAAACCCAACACCTAACCCCAACACCTAACCCCAACCAAACCCCACCTAACCCAAACACTCAACCCTAACCTTAACACTAAACCCAACCCAAAACCCTAACCCCAACCCAAACACTAACCCTAACGCCAAAGCCCAGCCCAGCCTAACTCAATGCTGACCCCTAACCCCAAATCGTGACCTTGACCCTGACGCTGACCTCACCCTAAACCCTGCACTGAACCTGACCCTGACCCTGACACTACCCCTATACCCTGTCAATTAGCCTGACCCTTAACAGGGACCCTTGAACCTGACCCTGAACCCAACCCCCATTCCCTACCCTGACCCAAACCCCAACCCTGAAACCCAACCCAACACTAAACCTAAACCACGACCAACCTGACACCCAATTCTAACAATAACCCTAAACCCTGATGCTGATTTTGACCCCATCCTTGACCATAACACTAAACACTGACCCTGACCTTCACCATCACAGTGACACTCAAGATAAACCCTGAATCAGACCCCGGGACTCACCTGCACATTGATACTAAATCCTGAACCAAACCCACACCCTCACCCACATCCTAAACTCGGACCCCTGATTCTCACCCTCACTTTGTCCCCACCATAAACCCTGACCCTTACCCTGACCCTCAGCCTCACCCTAAGCGAAACCTAACCCTGACCCGAATTTGACCCTAATCTGACCCTACATGGATTCTGACTTTGACCATCGACCCTAAAACCTGACCCTGTTTTGACCCTTTATCTAATACTATTCTATACCTGATCCTGACCTAGACCCTTCTAACCCTGATCCTGACCCTAACCCTGACGCTAAACATGACCCTGACTCTAACCACAAACACCAACCCAAAACCTAACCCTAACCCTAACGTTTACGCTACCATAATCCCTGACCCTGACCCTGACCCCAACCCTGACCCCAACTCCTAGCCTGATCCTGACCCTGTCTCTAACCCTAGACCCTGACCCTGACACTAAACCCTTAACCTGAGCATCATCGCAACCCCGACTTCGACCCCGACCCCTAAACACTGACCGTGAACCCGACTCCTACATCGAATCCAAATTTGACCCTAACCCTTAACCCTGACCTCGACTCCTACCGCGACCCTTACCCTAATCCTAAACTCTGAGAACGACTTCGAACCCAACCCCGACCCTCACCCCAACCCGAAACCATGACAAGGACCTTGTCGCCGACGCTGACCCTAACCCTAAATCTTGACCCTAAATCTCACCATGACCTCACCCTTAATCCAGACAAGAATCCTGACCCTCACCGTCACCCTGACAATAAATCCTGACCCCCAACTTCACCATGACGCTCTTGCTCCACCTCACCCTAAACCCTGACCCTTACCCTCACCCAGACCCTAAAACCTGACCCTCACTCTCATCCTCACCCTCAAACTCACACTAAATCCCGACCCTGACTCCTACACTCATCATGACCCTGACCCTAAACCCTGACCCTTAACTTGACCCTGACCCTCACCCTCACCGTCATCCTCACCCTAAAGCTAAACCTAACCTGACTCTGACCCTGACCCTAATCCTAAATGTGAACCTGACCCTTACCCTAACCCTAATCCTAACCATAATACTAATACCCAACCCTGAACACCTAACTCAAAACCTAACCCAACACTAACCCTAACACTAATCCTAACACTAACCCTAACACCAAACCCTTACCCTAACCGAAACACTAAACCTAACCTTAAGACTAACCCTAACCCAGATCCCTAACCCTAACCCAAACACTAACCCTAACGCTAAAGCCCAGCCCTAGCCCTAACCCTAATGCTGACCCTAACCCTAATCCTGACCTTGACCCTGACGCTGACCCTTACCCTAAACCCTACACTGAACCTGACCCTGACCCTGACTCTAACCCTATACCCTGTCAATGACCCTGACCCTAAACAGGGACCTTGAACCTGACCCTGAACCCGACCCCTAGTACCCTACCCTGACCCCGACCCCGACCCTGAACCCACCCCGACACTAAACCTAAACCACGACCCCGAACCTGACACCGACCCTGACAATAACCCTAAACCCTGATGCTGATTTTGACCCCAACCTTGACCATAACACTAAACACTGACCCTGACCTTCACCCTCACCCTGACCCTCAACATAAACCCTGAATCAGACCCCGGCACTCACCTGCACATTGACCCTAAATCCTGAACCTAACCCTCACCCTCACCCACACCCTAACCCGGACCCTGATTCTCACCCTCACTTTGTCCCTGACCCTAAACCCTGACCCTTACCCTGACCCTCAGCCTCACCCTAAGCGAAACCTAACCCTGACCCGACTTTGACCCTAATCTGACCCTACATGGATTCTGACTTTGACCATCGACCCTAAAACCTCACCCTGTTTTGACCCTGAATCTAACACTATTCTAAACCTGATCCTGACCTCGACCCTTCTAACCCTGACCCTGACCCTAACCCTGACCCTAACCCTGACCCTGACTCTAACCCTAAACATAACCCTAAACCCTAACCCTAACCCTAACGTTGACCCTACCATAAACCCTGACCCTGACCCTGACCCTAACCCTGACCCCAACACCTAGCCTGACCCTGACCCTGACTCTAACCCTAGACCCTGACCCTGACCCTAAACCCTGAACCTGAGCATCACCGCAACCCCGACCTCGACCCCGACCCCTAAACACTGACCCTGAACTCGACTCCTACCTCGAATTTAAATTTGACCCTAACCCTTAACCCTGACCCCGACTTTTATCGCGAACCTTACCCTAATCCTAAACTCTGACCCCGACTTCGAACCCAAAACCGACCCTCACCCCACCCTAAACCATGACCAGGACCTTGTCTCCGACGCTGACCCTAACCCTAAACCTTGACCCTGAACCTCACCATGACCCTCACCCTGAACCCTGACAAGAACCCTGACCCTCACCGTCACCCTGACCCTAAATTTTGACCCTCACCCTCACCGTGACGCTCACGCTCGACCTCACCCTAACCCTGACCCTGACCCTCACCCTGCCCTAAATCCTGACCCTCACCCTCACCCTCACCCTCAACCTCACACTAAATCCCAAACCTTACTCTAACCCTCACCATGACCCTGACACTAATCCCTGACCCTTACCTTGACTCTGACCCTCACCCTCAACCTCACCCTCACCCTAAACCTAAACCTAACCTGACACTGACCCTGACTCAAATCCTAAATGTGAACCTGACCCTGAACCTAATCCTAATCCTAACCATAAAACTAATACCGAACCCTCACCCGAACACTAACTCAAATCTCTCCCCCTAATCCTAACCCTAACACTAACCCTAACACTAACCCTAACACCAAACCCTTACCCTAACACGAACACTAACGTTAACTTTAACACTAACCCAACCCAAAACCCTAATTCTAAACCAAACACTAACCCTAACGCTAAAGCCCTGCCCTAGCCATAACCCTAATGCTGACCCTAACCCTAAATTCTAACCTTGACTTTGACACTGACACTTACCCTAAACCGTACACTGAACCTAACGCTGAACCTGACTCTAACCCTATACCCTGTCAGAGACCCTGACCCTAAACAGGGACCTTGAACCTGACCCTGAACCCGACCCCTAGTACCCTACCCTGACCCCGACCCCAAACCTGAACCCACCCCGACACTAAACCTCAACCACTACCCCGAACCTGACACCGACCCTGACAATAACCCTAAACCCTGAACCTGAGCATCACCGCAACCACGACCTTGACCCCGACCCCTAAACACAGACCCTTAACCCGACTCCTACCTCGAATCCAACATTGAACCTAACACTTAACCCCGACCCCGACTCCTACCGCGACCCTTACCCTAATCCTAAACTCTGACCCCGACCTCGAACCCGACCCCGACCGTCAACCCAACCCTAAACCATGACAAAAACCTGGTCTTTGACGCTGACCCTAACCCTAAAACTTGAACCTGAACCTCACTATGACCCACACCCGAAACGCTGACAATAACCCTGACCCTCACCGTCACCATTACCCTGATTTTGACCCTCACTCTCACCATGACGCTCATGCTCGAACTCACCCTAACCCTGACCCTGACCCTCACCCTGCCCTAAATCCTGACCCTCACCCTCACCCTCACCCTCAACCTCATACTAAATCCCGAACCTGACTCTTACCCTCACCATGACCCTGACCCTGAACCCTGACCCTTACCTTGACTCTGACCCTCACCCTCACCCTCACCCTAAAGCTAAACCTAACCTGACCCTGACCCTAATCCTAAATGTGAACCTGACCCTCACCCTAACCCTAATCCTAACCATAAAACTAATACCTAACCCTCACCCGAACACTAACTCAAAACCCTAACCATAATCCTAACCCTAACACTAACCCTTAGACTAACCTTAAAAACAAACCCTTACCCTAACCCAAACACTAACCCTAACCTTAACACTACCCCTAACCCAAAACCCTAACACTAACCCAAACACTAACCCTAACGCTAAAGCCCATCCCTAGTCCTAACCCTAATGCTGACCCTAACCTTAAATTCTGACCTTGACCCTGACGCTGACCCTTAACCTAAACCCTACACTGAACCTGACCCTGACGCTGACTCTGGCCCTATACCCTGTCAATTACCCTGATCCTAAACAGGGACCTTGAACCTTACCCTGAACCCGACCCCTAGTACCCTACACTGACCCTTACCCCGAACCTTAACCCACCCCGACACTAAACATCAACCACTACCCCGAACCTGACACCGACCCTGACAATAACCCTAAACCCTGATGCTGATTTTGACCCCAACCTTGACCATACCACTAAACATTAACCCTTACCTTCACCCTCACCCTGACTCTCAACATAAACCCTGAAACACACCCCGGCAAACACCTGCACATTGACACTAAATCCTGAACCTAACCCACACCGTCACCCACACCCTAAACCCGGACCCTGATTCTCACCCTGACTTTGTCCCTGACCTAAACCCTGACCCTTACCCTGACCCTCAGCCTCACCCTAAGCGAAACATAACCCTGACCCGACTTTACCCTAATCTGACCATACATGGCTTCTGATTTTGACCATCGACCCTAAAACCACACCCTGTTTTGATCCTGAATCTAACACTATTCTAAACCTGATCCTGACCTCGACCCTTCTAACCCTGACCCTGACCCTAACCCTGACCCTAACTCTGACCCTGACTCTAACACTAATCATAACCCTAAACCCTAACCCTAACCCTAAAGTTGACCCTACCATAAACCCTAACCCTGACCCTGACCCTAAACCTGACCCCAACACCTAGCCTGACCTTGAAACTGCCTCTAACGCTAGACCCTGACCCTGACCCTAAACCCTGAACCTGAGCATCACCGCAACCCCGACCTCGACCCCGACCCCTAAGCACTGACCCTGAACCCGAGTCCTACCTCGAATCCAACTTGACCCTAACCCTTAACCCCGACCCCGACTCCTACCGCAACCCTGATCCTAATCTTAAACTCTGACCCCGACTTCGAACCCAACCCCGACCCTCACCCCAACCCTAAACCATGACCAGGACCTTGTCTCCGACGCTGACCCTAACTCTAAACCTTGACCCTGAACCTCACCATAACCCTCACCCTGAACCCTGACAAGAACCCTGACCCTCACCGTCACCCTGACAATAAATCCTGACCCCCAACCTCACCATGACGCTCACGCTCCACCTCACCCTAAACCCTGACCCTGACACTCACCCTGACCCTAAATCCTGACCCTCACCCTCACCCTCACCTTCAACCTCACACTAAATCCCGACCCTGACTCTTACCCTCACCATTAACCTTACCTTGACCCTGACCTTCACCCTCACCCTCACCCTTATCCTAATGCTAAACCTAACCTGACCCTGACCCTGAAACTAATCATAAATGTGAACCTGACCCTGACCCAAACCCTAATTCTAACCATAAAACTAATACCTAACCCTCACCCGAACACTAACACAAAAACCTCACCCTAAACCTAACCCAAACACTAACCCTAACCTTAATACTGACCCTAACCCAAAACCCTTACACTAACCCAAACATTATTACTAACGCTAAAGCCCAGCCCTAGGCCTAACCCTAATGCTGACACTAAACCTAAATCCTGACCTAGACCCTAACGCTGACCCTTATTCTAAACCCTACACTGAACCTAACCCTGACCCTGACTCTAACCATATACCCTGTCAATTACACTGACCCTACACAGGGACCTTGAACCTGACCCTGAACCCGACCCCTATTATCCTACACTGACCTAGACCCCGACCATGAACCCACCTTGACACTAAACCTAAACCACGACCCCAAACCTGACACAGACCCTAACAATAACCCTAAACCCTGATGCTGATTTTGACCCCAAACTTGACCATAACACTAAACACTGACCCTGACCTTCACCCTCACCCTGACCCTCAACATAAACCCTGAATCAGACCCCGGCACTCCCCTGCACAATGACCCTAAACCCTGAACCTAATCCTTACCGTACCCCAAACCTGAAACCCGAACCCTTATTCTCACTCGCACTATGTCCCTGACCCTAAAACCTGACCCTTACCCTGACCCTCAGCCTCACCCTAAGCGAAACCTAACCCTTACCCGACTTTGACACTATTCTGACCCTACATGGATTCTGACTTTGACCATCGACCCTAAAACCTCACCTTGTTTTGACCCTGAATCTAACACTATTCTAAACCTGATCCTGACATCGACCCTTCTAAACCTGATCCTGACCCTAACCCTGACCCTAACCCTAACCCTGACTCTAACCGTAAACATAAAACTAACCCCAACGCTAACCCAAACGTTGACCCTACCATAAACCCTGACCCTGAACCTGACCCTAATCCTGACCCCAACACCTAGCCTGACCCTTACCCTGACTCAAACCCTAGACCCTGACTCTGACCCTAAACCCTGAACCTGAGCATCACCGCAACCCCGACCTCGACCCCGACCCTTAAACACTGAACCTGAACCCGACTCCTACCTCGAATCCAACTTCGATCCTAACCCTTAATTCCGACCTTGACTCCTACCGCGACCCTTATCCTAATCCTAAACTCTGACTCCGACTTCGAACCCAACACCGACCCTCACCCCAAACCTAAACCATGACCAGGACCTTGTCTCCAACGATGAACCAATTCCTAAACCTTGACCCTGAACCTCAACATGACCCTCACCCTAAACACAGACACGAACGCTGACCCTCACCTTCACCCTGACGTTAAATCCTCACCCTCACCCTCACCCTCAACCTAAACCTCACACTGAATCCTGACCCTCACTGTCAAACTCACCATGACCCTGAACCTAAACCCTGACCCTTACCTTGACCCTGACCCTCACACTCACCCTCACACTCACCCTAAAGCTAAAACTAACCTAACCCTGACCCTGACCCTAATCCTAAATGTTAACCTGACCCTGAGCCTAACCCTAATCCTAACCATAAAACTAATACCTAACCCTCACCCGAACACTAACTCAAAACCCTAACCCTAATCCTAACCCTAACACTAACCCTAACACTAACCCTAACACCAACCACTAACCCTAACCTAGAAATTAACCATAACCTTAACACTATCCGTAACCCAAAACCCTAACCCTAACCCAAACACTAACCCTAACGCTAAAGCCCAGTCCTAGCCCTAACCCTAATGCTGACCCTAACCCTAAATCCTGCCCTTAACCCTGACGCTGATTCTTACCTTAAACCCTACACTGAACCTGACCCTGACCCTGACTCTAACCCTATACCCTGTCAATGACCCTGACCCCGGCACTCACCTTCACGTTGACCCTAAATCCTAAACCTAACCCTCACCCTCTCCCACACCCTAAACCCGGACCCAGATTCTACCCTCACTTTTTCCCTGACCCTATACCCTGACCCTAACACTGACCCTCAGTTTCACCCTAAGCGAAACCTTACCCTGACCAGACTTTGACCCTAATCTGCCCCTACTTGGATTTTGACTTTGACCATCGACCCTAAAACCTCAACCTGTTTTAACCCTGAATCTAACACTATTCTTAACCTGGTCCTTACCTCGACCATTCTAACCCTGACACTGACCCTAACCCTGACCCTGACTCTAACCCTAACCATAACCCTAAACCGTAACCCTAATTCTAACGTTGACCCTACCATAAACCCTGACCCTGACCCTGACTCTATCCCTAGACCCTACCCTAAATCATAAATCTGAGCATCACTGCAACCCTGACCTCAAACCTGACCACTAAACACTGAACCTAAACGCGACTCCTACCTCAAAGCCAACTTTGACCCTAAGCCTTAACCCCGACCCTGACTCCTACCGCGACCCTTATCCTAATCCTAAACTCGGACACCTACTTCGAACCGAACACCGACCTTCACCACAACCCTAAACCATGACAAGGACCTTGTCTCCAACGTTTACCCTATCCCTAAACCTTCACCCTGACCCTCACCATAACACTCACCTTGAACTCTGACATGAACCCTGACACTCACGGTCACCCTGACCCTAAATCCTGACCCTCATCCTCACCCTGACGCTCACGCTTCACCTCACTCGAAACCATGACCCTGAAACTCTCCCTGAAACTTAATCCTGATTCTCACCTTCACCCTCACGCTCAATCTCACACTACATCCCGACCCAGACTCTCACTCTCACCATGACCCTGACCCTAAGCCCTGACCCTTACCTTGACCCTGAAACTGACACTGACCCTCACCCTCACCCTCACTCTAAAGCAAACCTAACCTGACCCTGACCCTGACCCTAAACTTAAATGTGAACCTGACCCTGACTCTAAAGCTAATCCTACCCATAAAACTAATACCTAAACCTCACCCGAACACTAACTCAAAAAACTAACAGTAATCCTAACCCTTACACTGACCCTAACATCAAACCCTTACCCTAACCAAACACTAAACCTAACCTAAACACTAAACCTAACCCAAAACCCTAACCCTAAACCAAACACTAACCCTAACGCTAAACCGCAGCCCCAGCCTTAACCGTAATGCTGACCCTAACCCTAAATCCTGACCTTGCCCCTGCCGCTGACCCTTACCCTAAACCATACACTGAACCTGACCCTGACCCTGACTCTAACCCTATACCCTGTCAATGACCCTGACCCTAAACAGGGACCTTGAACCTGACCCTTAACCCGACCCCTAGTACCCTACCCTGACAACGACCCCGACCTTGAACCCACCCCGACACTAAACCTAAACCACGACCCTGAACCTGACACCGACCCTGACAATAACCCTAAACCCTGATGCTGATTTTGACCCCAACCTTGAACATAACACTAAACACTGACCCAGACCTTCACCCTCACCCTGACCCTCAACATAAATTCTGAATCAGACCCCGGCACTCACCTTCACATTGACCCTAAATCTTGAACTTATGAGTCACCCTCACCCACACCCTAGACCCGGACCCTGATTCTCACCCTCACTTTGTCCCTGACCCAAAATCCTGACCCTTACCCTGACCCTCAGCCTCACCCTAAGCGAAACCTAACCCTGACCCGACTTTGACACTAATCTGACCCTACATGGATTCTGACCCTGACCATCGACGCTAAAACCTCACCCTGTTTTGACCCTGAATCTAACCCTATTCTACACATGATCCTGCCCTCGACCCTTCTAAACCTGACCCTAACCCTGAACCTTACTCTAACCCTAAACATAACCCTAAACCGTAACCCTAACACTAACGTTGACCCTACCATAAACCCTGACCCTGACCCTGACCATAACCCTGACCCCAACACCTAGCCTGACCCTGACCCTGACCCTAACCCAAGACCCTGACCCTGATTCTAAACCGTGAACCTGAGCATCACCGAAACCCCGACCTCGACCCCGACCCCTATACACTGATCCTGAACCCGAGACCTACGCCGAATCCAACTTTGACCCTAACTCTTACCCCGACACCGACTGCTACCGCGACCATTACCCTAATCCTAAACTTTGACCCAGACTTCGAACCCAACCTTGACCCTCACCTCAACCCTAAACCATGACAAGGACCTTGTCTTGACGCTGACCCTAATTCTAAACCTTGACCCTGAACCTCAAAATGACCCTCACCCTGAACACTGACAAGACCACTGACCCTCATATCACCCTGACCTAAATCCTGACCCTCAACCTCACCATGAGCTCACATCACCTCACCCTAACCCTTGACCCTGACCCTCACCGTGACCCTAAATCCTGACCCTCACACTCACCCTTACCCTCAACCACACACTAAATCATGACCCTAACTCTTACCTCACTCACCATGACCCAAACCTGACCCCCTTTTACCTTTATCTTGACCTCACCCTCACCCTCACCCTCACCCTAAAGCTAAACCTAACCTGACCATGACCCTGACCCTAATCCTAAATGTGAACCCGACCCTGACCCTAATTCAAATCCTAACCATAAAACTAATACCTAACCCATACCCGAACACTATCTCAGAACCATAACCCTAATCCTAACGCTAACACTAAACCTAACACTAACCCTAACACCAACCCTTACCATAACCCAAACACTAAACCTAACATTAACACCAACCCTAATCAAAAACCTTAACCCTAACACAAACACTAACCCTAATGCTAAAACCCAGCCCTAGACCTAACCCTAATGCTGAAACTAACCCTAAATTTTGACCTTGACACTGACGCTGACCCTAAAGCTAAACCCTACACTGAACCTGACCCTAACCCTGACCAAAACCCTGACCCAACCCTGACCTCACCGACTCTCACCCCTAAACCTGACCCTGACCCTCACCTGACCCTAAACTGACCCTCACCCTCACCCTCATACTCAACTACTAAACCCCCGACCCTGACCTGACCTAAACTTAACCCACCTGACACACCTGACCTCTCACTCAACCTCAACCCCTAAACACTTACCTGACTGACCTGACCCTAATCCCTTGAACCTGACCTGACCTAACCCTCCTAACCATAAAATTAATACCTCCCCTGAACACTAACTCACCCTAACCTGACCTAACCCACACTAACCATAACCCTAACCCACCAAACCCTACCTAACCCAAAACCCTAACTTGACCTAACACTAACCCAAAACTCTGAACCTAAACAAGCTTAACCTAAACCCAGACCTCACTAACCCTAATTGACCTAACCTAAATCCTGACCCTGACTGACCCTTATCCTAAACCTACACTGAACCTGACCTGAACCTGACTCTAACTATACCTGACCTGACTAAAACAGGAACCTTGAACCTGACCCTTAACCCGACCTAAGTATTCTGACCCCGACCCCGACCCTGAACCCACCCCGACGCTAAACCTAAACCACGACACGAAACCTGACACCGACCCTGACAATAACCCTAAACCCTGATTACGATTTTGATTCCAACCTTGACCATAACACTAAACAATGACCCTGACCTTCACCCGCACCCTGACCCTCAACAGAAACCCTGAATCAGACCCCGGCACTCACCTTCACATCGACCCTAAATCCTGAAACTAACCCTCACCCTCACCCACACGCTAACACCGGAACCTGATTCTCACCCTCACTTTGACTGTGACCCTAAACCTTGACCCTTACCCTGACACTAAGCCTCACCTAAGCGAAACCTAACCCTGACCCGACTTTCACCCTAATCTGACTCTACATGGATTCTCATTTTGACTATCGACCGTAAAACCTCACGCTGTTTTGACCCTGAATCTAACACTATTCTAAACCTGATCCTGACCTCAACACTTCTAACCCTGACCCTGACCCTAACCCTGACCCTGACTCTAACACTAAACATAACCCTAAACACTAACCCTACGTTGACCCCACCATAATGACTCTGACCTTAACCCTGACGCCAACATTTAGCTTGACCCTGACCCCAACATTAACCCTAGACCCTGACCCTGACCCTAAACCCTTAATCTGAGCATCACCGCAACCCCGACCTCGACCCCGCCCCCTAAACACTGACCCTGAACCCGACTCCTACCTCGAAAACAACTTTGACCCAAACACATTACCCCGACCCCGACTCCTACCAGTACCTTTATTCTAACCCTAAACTCTGACCCGACTTCGAACCCATCACCGACCCTCACCCCAACCCTAAACCATGACCAGGACCTTGTCTCCGACGCTGACCCTAACCCTAAACCTTGACCCTGAACCTCACCATGACCCTCACCCTGAACCCTGACAAGAACCCTGACCCTCACCGTCACCCTGACAATAAATCCTGACCCCAACCTCACCCTGACGCTCACGCTCCACCTCACCCTAAACCCTGACCCTGACCCTCACCCTGACCCTAAATCCTGACCCTCACCCTCACCCTCACCCTCAACCTCACACTAAATCCCGACCCTGACTCTTACCCTCACCATGACCCTGACCCTAAACCCTGACCCTTACCTTGACCCTGACCCTCAACCTCACCCTCACCCTAAAGCTAAACCTAACCTGACCCTGACCCTGACCCTAATCCTAAATGTGAACCTGACCCTGACCCTAACCCTAATCCTAACCATAAAACTAATACCTAACCCTCACCCGAACACTAACTCAAAACCCTAACCCTAATCCTAACCCTAACACTAACCCTAACACTAACCCTAACACCAAACCCTTACCCTAACCCAAACACTAACCCTAACCTTAACACTAACCCTAACCCAAAACCCTAACCCTAACCCAAACACTAACCCTAACGCTAAAGCCCAGCCCTAGCCCTAACCCTAATGCTGACCCTAACCCTAAATCCTGACCTTGACCCTGACGCTGACCCTTACCCTAAACCCTACACTGAACCTGACCCTGACCCTGACTCTAACCCTATACCCTGTCAATGACCCTGACCCTAAACAGGGACCTTGAACCTGACCCTGAACCCGACCCCTAGTACCCTACCCTGACCCCGACCCCGACCCTGAACCCACCCCGACACTAAACCTAAACCACGACCCCGAACCTGACACCGACCCTGACAATAACCCTAAACCCTGATGCTGATTTTGACCCCAACCTTGACCATAACACTAAACACTGACCCTGACCTTCACCCTCACCCTGACCCTCAACATAAACCCTGAATCAGACCCCGGCACTCACCTGCACATTGACCCTAAATCCTGAACCTAACCCTCACCCTCACCCACACCCTAAACCCAGACCCTGATTCTCACCCTCACTTTGTCCCTGACCCTAAACCCTGACCCTTACCCTGACCCTCAGCCTCACCCTAAGCGAAACCTAACCCTGACCCGACTTTGACCCTAATCTGACCCTACATAAATTCTGACTTTGACCATCGACCCTAAAACCTCACCCTGTTTTGACCCTGAATCTAACACTATTCTAAACCTGATCCTGACCTCGACCCTTCTAACCCTGACCCTGACCCTAACCCTGACCCTAACCCTGACCCTGACTCTAACCCTAAACATAACCCTAAACCCTAACCCTAACCCTAACGTTGACCCTACCATAAACCCTGACCCTGACCCTGACCCTAACCCTGACCCCAACACCTAGCCTGACCCTGACCCTGACTCTAACCCTAGACCCTGACCCTGACCCTAAACCCTGAACCTGAGCATCACCGCAACCCCGACCTCGACCCCGACCCCTAAACACTGACCCTGAACCCGACTCCTACCTCGAATCCAACTTTGACCCTAACCCTTAACCCCGACCCGACTCCTACCGCGACCCTTACCCTAATCCTAAACTCTGACCCCGACTTCGAACCCAACCCCGACCCTCACCCCAACCCTAAACCATGACCAGGACCTTGTCTCCGACGCTGACCCTAACCCTAAACCTTGACCCTGAACCTCACCATGACCCTCACCCTGAACCCTGACAAGAACCCTGACCCTCACCGTCACCCTGACAATAAATCCTGACCCCCAACCTCACCCTGACGCTCACGCTCCACCTCACCCTAAACCCTGACCCTGACCCTCACCCTGACCCTAAATCCTGACCCTCACCCTCACCCTCACCCTCAACCTCACACTAAATCCCGACCCTGACTCTTACCCTCACCATGACCCTGACCCTAAACCCTGACCCTTACCTTGACCCTGACCCTCACCCTCACCCTCACCCTAAAGCTAAACCTAACCTGACCCTGACCCTGACCCTAATCCTAAATGTGAACCTGACCCTGACCCTAACCCTAATCCTAACCATAAAACTAATACCTAACCCTCACCCGAACACTAACCCAAAACCCTATCCCTAATACTAACCCTAACACTAACCCTAACACTAACCCTAACACCAAACCCTAACCCTAACCCAAACACTAACCCTAACCTTAACACTAACCCTAACCCAAAACCCTAACCCTAACCCAAACACTAACCCTAACGCTAAAGCCCAGCCCTAGCCCTAACCCTAATGCTGACCCTAACCCTAAATCCTGACCTTGACCCTGACGCTGACCCTTACCCTAAACCCTACACTGAACCTGACCCTGACCCTGACTCTAACCCTATACCCTGTCAATGACCCTGACCCTAAACAGGGCTCTTGAACCTGACCCTGAACCCGACCCCTAGTACCCTACCCTGACCCCGACCCCGACCCTGAACCCACCCCGACACTAAACCTAAACCACGACCCCGAACCTGACACCGACCCTGACAATAACCCTAAACCCTGATGCTGATTTTGACCCCAACCTTGACCATAACACTAAACACTGACCCTGACCTTCACCCTCACCCTGACCCTCAACATAAACCCTGAATCAGACCCCGGCACTCACCTGCACATTGACCCTAAATCCTGAACCTAACCCTCACCCTCACCCACACCCTAAACCCGGACCCTGATTCTCACCCTCACTTTGTCCCTGACCCTAAACCCTGACCCTTACCCTGACCCTCAGCCTCACCCTAAGCGAAACCTAACCCTGACCCGACTTTGACCCTAATCTGACCCTACATAAATTCTGACTTTGACCATCGACCCTAAAACCTCACCCTGTTTTGACCCTGAATCTAACACTATTCTAAACCTGATCCTGACCTCGACCCTTCTAACCCTGACCCTGACCCTAACCCTGACCCTAACCCTGACCCTGACTCTAACCCTAAACATAACCCTAAACCCTAACCCTAACCCTAACGTTGACCCTACCATAAACCCTGACCCTGACCCTGACCCTAACCCTGACCCCAACACCTAGCCTGACCCTGACCCTGACTCTAACCCTAGACCCTGACCCTGACCCTAAACCCTGAACCTGAGCATCACCGCAACCCCGACCTCGACCCCGACCACTAAACACTGACCCTGAACCCGACTCCTACCTCGAATCCAACTTTGACCCTAACCCTTAACCCCGACCCCGACTCCTACCGCGACCCTTACCCTAATCCTAAACTCTGACCCCGACTTTGAACCCAACCCCGACCCTCACCCCAACCCTAAACCATGACCAGGACCTTGTCTCCGACGCTGACCCTAACCCTAAACCTTGACCCTGAACCTCACCATGACCCTCACCCTGAACCCTGACAAGAACCCTGACCCTCATCGTCACCCTGACAATAAATCCTGACCCTCACCCTCATCCTGAAGCCCACGCTCCACCTCACTCTAAACCCTGACCCTGACCCTCACCATGACACTAAATCCTGACCCTCACCCTCACCCTCACCCTCAAACTCACACTAAATTTCGACCCTGACTCTTACTGTCACCATGACCGTGACCCTAAACCCTGACCCTTACCTTGACCCTGACCCTGACCCTCACCCTCACCCTCACCCTAAAGCTAAACCTAACCTGACCCTGACCCTGACCCTAATCCTAAATGTGAACCTGACCCTGACCCTAACCCTAATCCTAACCATAAAACTAATACCTAACCCTCACCGAACACTAACTCAGAATCCTAACCCTAATCCTAACCCTAACACTAACCTTAACACTAAACCTAACACCAAACCCTTACCCTAACCCAAACACTAACCCTAACTTTAACACTAACCCTAACCCAAAACCCTAACCCTAACCCAAACACTAACCCTAAAGCTAAAGCCCAGCCCTAGCCCTAACCCTAATGCTGACCCTAACCCTAAATCCTGACCTTGACCCTGACGATGACCCTTACCCTAAACCCTACACTGAACCTGACCCTGACCCTGACTCTAACCCTATACCTTGTCAATGACACTGACCCTAAAAAGGGTCCTTGAACCTGACCCTAACCCAGACCCCTAGTACCCTACACTGACCCCGACCCCGACCCTGAACCCACCCGAACACAAAACCTAAACCACGACCTCGACCTGACACTGACCCTGAGAGTAACCCTAAACCCTGATGCTGATTTTGACCCCAACCTTGACTATAACACTAAACACTGACCCTGACCTTCACCCTCACCCTGACCCTCAACATAAACCCTGAATCAGACCCCGGCACTCACCTGCACATTGACCCTAAATCCTGAACCTAACCCTCACCCTCACCCACACCCTAAACCCAGACCCTGATTCTCACCCTCACTTTGTCCCTGACCCTAAACCCTGACCCTTACCCTGACCCTCAGCCTCACCCTAAGCGAAACCTAACCCTGACCCGACTTTGACCCTAATCTGACCCTACATGGATTCTGACTTTGACCATCGACCCTAAAACCTCACCCTGTTTTGACCCTGAATCTAACACTATTCTAAACCTGATCCTGTCCTCGACCATTGTAACCCTGACCCTGACCCTAACCCTGACCCTAAACCTGACCCTGACTCTAATGCTAACTAAAACCCTAATTTTTAACCCTAAACCTAACGTTGACCCTACCATAAACCCTGACCCTGACCCTGACTCTAACTCTGACCTCAACACCAAGCCTGACACTGACCCTGACTCTAACCCTAGACCCTGACACTGACCCTAAACCCTGAAACTGAGCATCACCGCAACCCGACCTCGATCCCGACCCATTAACTCTGACACTGAACCCGACTCCTACCTCGAATCCAACTTTGACGCTAACATTAACCCCGACCCCGACTCCTCCCGCGACCCTTACCCTAATGCTAAACTCTGACCCCGACTTCGAACCCAACCCAGACCCTCACCCCAACCCTAAACCATGACCAGGACCTTGTCTCCGACGCTGACCCTAACCCTAAACCTTGACCCTGAACCTCACCATGACCCTCACCCTGAACCCTGACAAGAACCCTGACCCTCACCGTCACCCTGACAATAAATCCTGACCCTCAACCTCACCCTGACGCTCACGCTCCACCTCACCCTAAACCCTGACCCTGACCCTCACCCTGACCCTAAATCCTGACCCTCACCCTCACCCTCACCCTCAACCTCACACTAAATCCCGACCCTGACTCTTACCCTCACCATGACCCTGACCCTAAACCCTGACCCTTACCTTGACCCTGACCCTCACCCTCACCCTAAAGCTAAACCTAACCTGACCCTGACCCTGACCCTAATCCTAAATGTGAACCTGACCCTGACCCTAACCCTAATCCTAACCATAAAACTAATACCTAACCCTCACCCGAACACTAACTCAAAACCCTAACCCTAATCCTAACCCTAACACTAACCCTAACACTAACCCTAACACCAAACCCTTACCCTAACCCAAACACTAACCCTAACCTTAACACTAACCCTAACCCAAAACCCTAACCCTAACCCAAACACTAACCCTAACGCTAAAGCCCAGCCCTAGCCCTACCCTAATGCTGAACCTAACCCTAATCCTGACCTTGACCCTGACGGTGACTTATACCCTAAAACCTACACTGAACATGACCCTGACCCTGACTCTAACCCTATACCCTGGTATTGACCCTGACCCTAAACAGGGACCTTGAACCTGACCCTAAACCCGACCCCTAGTACATTACCCTGACCCCGACCGCGATACTGAACCAACCCCGACACTAAACCTAAACCACGAACCGGAACCTGACAACGATCCTGACAATGACCCTAAACCCTGATGTTGATTTTGACCCCAACCTTGACCATAACACTAAACACTGACCCTGACCTTCACCCTCACCCTGACCCTCAACATAAACCCTGAATCAGACCCCGGCACTCACCTGCACATTGACCCTAAATCCTGAACCTAACCCTCACCGTCACCCACACCCTAAACCCGGACCCTGATTCTCACCCTCACTTTGTCCCTGACCCTAAACCCTGACCCTTACCCTGACCCTCAGCCTCACCCTAAGCGAAACCTAACCCTGACCCGACTTTGACCCTAATCTGACCCTACATGAATTCTGACTTTAACCATCGACCCTAAAACCACACCCTGTTTTGACCGTGAATCTAACAGTATTCTAAACTTGATCCTGACCTCGACCCTTCTATCCCTGACCCTGACCCTAACCGTGACCCTGACTCTAACCTAAACATAAACCTAATCCCTAACCCTAACCCTAACGTTAAACCTACCATCAACCCTGACCCTGACCCTGACCCTAACCCTGACCCCAACACCTAGCCTGATCCTGACCCTGACTCTAACCCTAGACCCTGACCCTGACCCTAAACCCTGAACCTGAGCATCACCGCAACCCCGACCTCGACCCCGACCCCTAAACACTGACCCTGAACCCGACTCCTACCTCGAATCCAACTTTGACCCTAACTTTTAACCCCGACCCGGACTCCTACCGCGACCCTTACCCTAATCCTAAACTCTGACCCCGACTTCGAACCCGTCTCCAACCCTCACACCAACCCTAAACCATGACCAGGACCTTGACGCCGACGCTGACCCTAACCCTAAACCTTGACTTTGAACCTCACCATGACCCTCACCCTAAACCCTGACAAGAACACTGACCCTCACTGTCACCCTGACAATAAATCCTGAACCCCAACCTCACCGTGACGCTAACGCTCCACCTCAACCTAAACCCTGATGCTGACCCTCACTCTGCCCTTAATCCTGACCCTCACCCTCACCCTCACCCTCAACCTCACACTAAATCCCGACCATGACTCTTAACCTCACCATGACCCTAACCCTTACTTTGACCCTGACCCTGAAACTCACCCTCACCCTAAAGCTAAACCTAACCTGACCCTAACCCTGACCCTAATCCTAAATTTGAACCTGACCCTGACCCTAACGTTAATCCTAACCATAAAATTAATACCTAATCCTCAAACGAAAACTAACTCAAAACCCTAACCCTAATCCGAACCCAAACACTAATCCTAACACTAACCCTAACACCAAACCTTACCCGAACCCAAACACTAACCCTAACTTTAACACTAACCCTAACCCAAAACCCTAACCCTAAACCAAACACTAACACTAACGCTAAAGCCCAGCCCTAGCCCTAACCCTAATGCTGACCCTAACCCTAAATCCTGACCTTGACCCTGACGCTGACCCTTACCCTAAACCCTACACTGAACCTGACCCTGACCCTGACTCTAACCCTATACCCTGTCAATGACCCTGACCCTAAACAGGTACCTTGAACCTGACCCTGAACCCGACCGCTAGTACCCTACCCTGATCCCGACCCCGACCCTGAACCCACCTTGACACTAAACCTAAACCACGACCCCGAACCTGACACCGACCCTGACAATAACCCTAAACCCTGATGCTGATTTTGACCCCAACCTTGACCATAACACTAATCACTGACCCTGACCTTCACCCTCACCCTGACACTCAACATGAACCCTGAATCAGACCCCGGCACTCACCTTCAAATTGACCTTAAATTCTGAACATAACACTCACCCTAACCCACACCCTAAACCGGAACCCTGATTCTCACTCTCACTTTGTCCCTGACATAAACCCTGACCCTTACACTGACCCTCAGCCTCACCCTAAGCGAAACCTAACCCTGACTCGACTTTGACCCTAATCTGACCCTACATGTACTCTGACTTTGACCATCGACCCTAAAACCTCACCCTGTTTTGACCCTGAATCTAACACTATTCTAAACCTGATCCTGACCTCGACCCTTCTAATCCTGACCCTGACCCTGACCCTAACCCTGACCCTAACCCTGACCCTGACTCTAACCCTAAACATAACCCTAAACCCTAACCCTAACCCTAACGTTGACCCTACCATAAACCCTGACCCTGACCCTGACCCTAACCCTGACCCCAACACCTAGCCTGACCCTGACCCTGACTCTAACCCTAGACCCTGACCCTGACCCTAAACCCTGAACCTGAGCATCACCGCAACCCCGACCTCGACCCCGACCCTAAACACTGACCCTGAACCCGACTCCTACCTCGAATCCAACTTTGACCCTAACCCTTAACCCCGACCCCGACTCCTACCGCGACCCTTACCCTAATCCTAAACTCTGACCCCGACTTCGAACCCAACCCCGACCCTCACCCCAACCCTAAACCATGACCAGGACCTTGTCTCCGACGCTGACCCTAACCCTAAACCTTGACCCTGAACCTCACCATGACCCTCACCCTGAACCCTGACAAGAACCCTGACCCTCACCGTCACCCTGACAATAAATCCTGACCCCCAACCTCACCCTGACGCTCACGCTCCACCTCACCCTAAACCCTGACCCTGACCCTCACCCTGACCCTAAATCCTGACCCTCACCCTCACCCTCACCCTCAACCTCACACTAAATCCCGACCCTGACTCTTACCCTCACCATGACCCTGACCCTAAACCCTGACCCTTATCTTGACCATTACACTCACCCTCACCTCACCCTCACCCTAAAGCTAAACCTAACCTGACCCTGACCCTGACCCTAATCCTAAATGTGAACCTGACCCTGACCCTAACCCTAATCCTAACCATAAAACTAATACCTAACCCTCACCCGAACACTAACTCAAAACCCTAACCCTAATCCTAACCCTAACACTAACCCTAACACTAACCCTAACACCAAACCCTTACCCTAACCCAAACACTAACCCTAACCTTAACACTAACCCTAACCCAAAACCCTAACCCTAACCCAAACACTAACCCTAACGCTAAAGCCCAGCCCTAGCCCTAACCCTAATGCTGACCCTAACCCTAAATCCTGACCTTGACCCTGACGCTGACCCTTACCCTAAACCCTACACTGAACCTGACCCTGACCCTGACTCTAACCCTATACCCTGTCAATGACCCTGACCCTAAACAGGGACCTTGAACCTGACCCTGAACCCGACCCCTAGTACCCTACCCTGACCCCGACCCCGACCCTGAACCCACCCCGACACTAAACCTAAACCACGACCCCGAACCTGACACCGACCCTGACAATAACCCTAAACCCTGATGCTGATTTTGACCCCAACCTTGACCATAACACTAAACACTGACCCTGACCTTCACCCTCACCCTGACCCTCAACATAAACCCTGAATCAGACCCCGGCACTCACCTGCACATTGACCCTAAATCCTGAACCTAACCCTCACCCTCACCCACACCCTAAACCCAGACCCTGATTCTCACCCTCACTTTGTCCCTGACCCTAAACCCTGACCCTTACCCTGACCCTCAGCCTCACCCTAAGCGAAACCTAACCCTGACCCGACTTTGACCCTAATCTGACCCTACATAAATTCTGACTTTGACCATCGACCCTAAAACCTCACCCTGTTTTGACCCTGAATCTAACACTATTCTAAACCTGATCCTGACCTCGACCCTTCTAACCCTGACCCTGACCCTAATCCTGACCCTAACCCTGACCCTGACTCTAACCCTAAACATAACCCTAAACCCTAACCATGAACCTAAAGTTGACCCTAACATTAAACCCTGACCCTGAACCTGACCCTAACCCGGAACCCAACACCTAGCCTGACCCAGACCCTGAATCTAACCCTAGACCTTTACCCTGACCCTATACCCTGAACCTGAGCATCACCGCAACCTCGACCTCGACCCCAACCCCTGAATACTGACCCTGAACCTGACTCCTATCTCGAATCCAACTTTGACCCTAATGCTTATTTCCGACCCCGACTCCTAACCCTACCCTAATCCTAAATTCTGAGACCGACTTGAAAACCCAACCCCGACCCTCACCCCAACCCTAAACCATGACCAGGACCTTGTCTCCGACGCTGACCCTAACCCTAAACCTTGACCCTGAACCTCACCATGACCCTCACCCTGAACCCTGACAAGAACCCTGACCCTCACCGTCACCCTGACAATAAATCCTGACCCTCAACCTCACCCTGACGCTCACGCTCCACCTCACCCTAAACCCTGACCCTGACCCTCACCCTGACCCTAAATCCTGACCCTCACCCTCACCCTCACCCTCAACCTCACACTAAATCCCGACCCTGACTCTTACCCTCACCATGACCCTGACCCTAAACCCTGACCCTTACCTTGACCCTGACCCTCACCCTCACCCTCACCCTCACCCTAAAGCTAAACCTAACCTGACCCTGACCCTGACCCTAATCCTAAATGTGAACCTGACCCTGACCCTAACCCTAATCCTAACCATAAAACTAATACCTAACCCTCACCCGAACACTAACTCAAAACCCTAACCCTAATCCTAACCCTAACACTAACCCTAACACTAACCCTAACACCAAACCCTTACCCTAACCCAAACACTAACCCTAACCTTAACACTAACCCTAACCCAAAACCTAACCCTAACCCAAACACTAACCCTAACGCTAAAGCCCAGCCCTAGCCCTAACCCTAATGCTGACCCTAACCCTAAATCCTGACCTTGACCCTGACGCTGACCCTTACCCTAAACCCTACACTGAACCTGACCCTGACCCTGACTCTAACCCTATACCCTGTCAATGACCCTGACCCTAAACAGGGACCTTGAACCTGACCCTGAAACCGACCCCTAGTACCCTACCCTGAACCCATGCCGACACTAAACCTAAACCACGACACCGAGACTGACACCGACCCTGACAATAACCCTAAACCCTGATGCTGATTTTGACCCCAACCTTGACCATAACACTAAACACTGACCCTGACCTTCACCCTCACCCTGACCCTCAACATAAACCCTGAATCAGACCCGGCACTCACCTGCACATTGACCCTAAATCCTGAACCTAACCCTCACCCTCACCCACACCCTAAACCCGGACCCTGATTCTCACCCTCACTTTGTCCCTGACCCTAAACCCTGACCCTTACCCTGGCCCTCAGTCTCACCCTAAGCGAAACCTAACCCTGACCCGACTTTAACCCTAATCTGACCCTACATAAATTCTGACTTTGACCGTCGGCCATAAAAGCTCATCCTGTTTTGACCCTGAATCTAACACTATTATAAAGCTGATCCTGACCTCGACCCTTCTAACCCTAACACTGACCCTAACGCTGACCCTCATTCTAACCCTAAACATAACCCTAAACCCTAACCCTAACTCTAACGTTGACCGTAGCATAAACCCTGACACTGACCCTGACCCTAACCCTGACCCCAACACCTAGCCTGACCGTGACCCTGAGTCTAAACCTAGACCCTTACCCTGACCCTAAACCCTGAACCTGAGCATCACCGCAACCCCAACCTCTACCTTGACCCCTAAACACTGAACCTGAACCCGACTCCTACCTTGAATCCAAATTTGACCCTAACCATTAACCCCCACCCCGACTCCTACAGCGACCCGTACCCTAATCATAAACTCTGACCCAGACTTTGAACCGAACCACGACCCTCACACCAACTCTAAGCCATGACAAAAACCTTGTCTCCGACGCTGACCCTAACCCTAAACCTTGACCCTGAACCTCACCATCACGCTCAACCTGAACCCTGACAGAAAAGAACCTGACCCTCACTCCCGTCACCCCTGACCAATAAATCCTGACCCCTCAACCTCACCCCTGACGCTCACGCATCCACCACCTCACCCCTGAACCCTGACCCTCACCCCTGACCTTAAATCTTGACCCTCAACCCTCACCCTCACCCTCAATCTCCACACTAAATACCCCTGACTCTTACCCTCCACCATGACCCTGCCTAATCCCTGACAGTACCTTGACCCTGAAACTGACCCTCACCTCACACTCATGCTAAAGCTAAGCCTAACCCTGACCTGACTGTTCGTCCTAAATGTGAACCTGACCCTGACCCTAACACTAATCGTAACCATAAAATTAATACCTAACCCTCACCGAACACTAACTCAAAACCCCAACCCTAACCCTAACCCTAACACAACACTAACACCAAACCCTAACCTTAACCCAAACACTAATAATAACGAAAAGCAAAACCTAACCCCTAGCAGAACACTAATTGCTGACACTAACCTAACGCTGACCTTGGCCTAACCGTGACCATAACCTAAATTGACCTTGACCTTCAACACTAAACCCTGCACTGAACCTGACCCTGACTCTGACTCTAACTTCATACCATTTCAATGACCCTGACCCTTAACAGGGACCTTGAACCTGACCCTGAACCCGACCCCTAGTACCCTACACTGACCCCGACCCTGAACCCACCCCGACACTAAACTTAAACCACGACCCCGAACCTGACACCGACCCTGACAATCACCCTAAACCCTGATGCTGATTTTGACCCCAACGTTGACCGTAACACTAAACACTGACCCTGATCTTCACCCTCACCCTGACACTCAACATAAACCCTGAATCAGACCTTGGCACTCACTTTTACATTGACCATAAATCCTGAACCTAACCCTCACCCTCACCCACACCGTAAACCCGGATCCTGATTCTCACCCTCACTTTGTTCCTGACCCTAAACACTGACCCTTACCCTGACCCTCAGCCTCACCCTAAGCGAAACCTAACACTGACCCGACTTTAACCCTAATCTTACCTTACATGGACTCTGACTTTGACCATCTACCCTAAAACCTCACCCTGTTTAGACCCTGAATCTAACATTATTCTAAACCTGATCCTGAACTTGACCCTTCTAACCCTGACCCTGACCCTAACCCTTATCCTAACCCTGACCCTGACTTCCTGGAACACTAACCTAACACAGAAACCCTACCCTTCAGTCCCTAACTTTTAACCCACCACCATGAAACCCCAACCCTAACACATTCTAAACCTGATTTAACACCTATGCTAAGCCGACCCTGACCTGACTCTAACCCAGCATCTTTGACCCTGAACCCTAAAGCCTGAGCAAACAGACCTGGCTCACTCTGCTCCTGACCACCTCGACCCTGACCTAAACACTGCCCTGAACCACTTCGAATTACCCTACCTAAACAGGGACATTCAACACAGCCCTAACTCTGCCCTGGTACCGTGCTTGTCATTTCATGACCCCACCACCTCCGATCCTAAACTCTGGCCCTTCGAACGCCCTTGAACTCACACCCGACCCTCACCCCCAACCCTAAACCAGGCAGCAGGTCCTATTGTCTCCGGCCTCACTTCCCTAACCCTAAACCTTGACCGTGAACACACTAACCCTATGTTGACCCTCACCCTCAAAATGAACTGACAAAAACCTGACCCTCACCATGCACATGACCCCTAAATTTTGGTACCTCCCCTCACCGTGACGCTCACGCTCCACCTCACCATAAACCCTGAACCAGACCTCACCCTGTCCCTAGGTAATCTTGACCACTGACCCTCAGCCTCACACTTTAGGCTCAACCTAAAACTTTGACACTAATCCCTGCCATTGCTCTTTACCTCACCCATGACTTTGACCCCTAGCTAATCTAACTCACCCTCACCCTCACCCTCCTCTAAATCTAAACCTAACACACTGGCTATGACCCTGACCTAATCACTGATATGAATGTGAACCTGACCTGACCTAACTCTGTAACCTAATAACCTTAAAACTAATTACTTAACCCTCACCCCGAAACTAGCTAACTAAGTTTAACCCTAATCCAAACCCTAAACTGACCCCTTTAAAACTAACATTAACAGCTAACCTAAGCGTTAAAACCTAACCCTAACAAAACCTAACACTAACTTGAACACTTGATTCCCAGACCTAGCCTAAACCTAATGCTGAGCCCTAACTCTAAACCTTTGACCTTGACCTGGCCTTTGACCCAGTACCCTAAACCCGTGCACTGAACCTGGGCTAATTCAAGCCAACCTGACCCCTAAACCTTACCACGAACACCTAGAACCTTACCCCACACCCCTGACCTCATGACCCCTGGAGACCCCTTCCGACGCTGACCACTTCTAGCTTGCCCTAAATTCTGACTCTCACCTCACCCTCACACTCCAACCTCTCCTACAAGAACAGGCCGACCCTGACGTCAGCCTTACCCTCACCATGACCCTCACCCTCAACCGTGACCCTTACATTGGCGTATACCTGACCCCTCAAGTCACCCTCAACCTCACTCCTGACAGCTAAACCTAACCTGGCCTCCCACTGACCCCTGACCTAATCTCCTCAAGACATCCCGACCCTGATTCCCACTAGCCCACCCACCAAATGACCGTGACCCATAAAACTAAGCTCTACCTCACCTTGGCCCCTAGCTACTAACCTCACCCTAATCCCTAACCTAATCCCTAGAAACCTGTAAGCCTGTAACTTGGCCTAATCCTAACATAAAACTACTTACCTAACCCTCTTACCCTTACCTAAACAAAACACTAGTACAACCCCTAACATTAACCCCTATAACACTAACACTAACCCAAAACCTAACCTAAGCCCAAGCACTAACCTAACATGTGGCAGACACCCCCTTCCCTAGCCTAACACTAATGCTGACCTTAACCCTAAATCCTGACCTTGACCTGACAGCCAATATTTGACCCTTACCCTATGCCTTACACTGAACACAGACTGACACTGACCCTGACTTTAACCCCTATACATGTCCAGCGATGATCCTTACCCTAAACAATGCCCTTGAACCTGACCGTAAACCCGACCCCTAATACCCTATCCTGAACCCGACCCCGACCCTGAACCCACCCCGACACTAAACCTCAACCAGGACCCCGAACCTGACAAAGACCCTGACAATAATTCTAAACCCTGATGCTGATTTTGACTTCAACCTTGACCATAACACTAAACACTGACCCTGACCTTCACCCTCACCCTGACACTCAATATAAACCCTAAATCAGACCCAGACACTCACCTGCACATTGACCCTGAATCCTGAACCTAACCCTCACGGTCACCCACACCTTATACCCGGACCCTGATTCTCACCCTCACTTTGTCCCTGACCATAATCCCTGACCCTTACCCTGACCCTCAGCCTCACCCTAAGCGAAACCTAACCCTGACCCGACTTTGACCCTAATCTGACCCTACATGGATTCTGACTTTGACCATCGAACCTAAAACCTCACCCTGTTTTGACCCTGAATCTAACACTATTCTAAATCTGATCCTGACCCCGACCCTTCTAACCCTGACCTTTTCCTAACCCTGACCCTAACCCTGTCCCTGAATCTACCCTAAACATAACCAAAACCCTAACCCTAACCCTAACATTGACCCTACCATAAACCCTGAACCTGACCCTGACCCTAACCCTGACCCCAACACCTAGCCTGACCCTGACCCTGACTCTAACCCTAGACCCTGACCCTGACCCTAAACCCTGAACCTGAGCATCACCGCAACCCCGACCTCGACCCCGACACCTAAACACTGACCCTGAACCCGACTCCTACCTCGAATCCAACTTTGACCCTAACCCTTAACCCCGACCCCGACTCCTACCGCGACCCTTACCCTAATCCTAAACTCTGACCCCGACTTCGAACCCAACCCCGACCCTCACCCCAACCCTAAACCATGACCAGGACCTTGTCTCCGACGCTGACCCTAACCCTAAACCTTGACCCTGAACCTCACCATGACCCTCACCCTGAACCCTGACAAGAACCCTGACCCTCACCCTGACCCTAAATTTTGACCCTCACCCTCACCGTGACGCTCACGCTCGACCTCACCCTAACCCTGACCCTGACCCTCACCCTGCCCTAAATCCTGACCCTCACCCTCACCCTCAACCTCACACTAAATCCCGACCCTGACTCTTACCCTCACCATGACCCTGACCCTAAACCCTGACCCTCACCCTCACCCTCACCCTCACCCTAAAGCTAAACCTAACCTGACCCTGACCCTGACCCTAATCCTAAATGTGAACCTGACCCTGACCCTAACCTAATCCTAACCATAAAACTAATACCTAACCCTAACCCGAACACTAACTCAAAACCCAACACCAACCTAACCCCTAACACTAACCCTAACCTAACACTAATCCTAACCCTAACCCAAACACCTAACACTAACCCCAACACTAAACCTAACTTAACACTAACCCTAATCCAAACACTAACCCTAACCCAAAAACCCTAACCGTAACGCTAAAGCCCAGCCCTAGCCCTAACCCTAATGCTGACCCTAACCCTAAATCCTGACCTTGACCCTGACGCTGACCCTTACCCTAAACCCTACACTGAACCTGACCCTGACCCTGACTCTAACCCTATACCCTGTCAATGACCCTGACCCTAAACAGGGACCTTGAACCTGACCCTGAACCCGACCCTAGTACCCTACCCTGACCCCGACCCCGACACTAAACCTAAACCACGACCCCGAACCTGACACCGACCCTGACAATAACCCTAAACCCTGATGCTGATTTTGACCCCAACCTTGACCATAACACTAAACACTGACCCTGACCTTCACCCTCACCCTGACCCTCAACATAAACCCTGAATCAGACCCCGGCACTCACCTGCACATTGACCCTAAATCCTGAACCTAACCCTCACCGTCACCCACACCCTAAACCCGGACCCTGATTCTCACCCTCACTTTGTCCCTGACCCTAAACCCTGACCCTTACCCTGACCCTCAGCCTCACCCTAAGCGAAACCTAACCCTGACCCGACTTTGACCCTAATCTGACCCTACATGAATTCTGACTTTGACCATCGACCCTAAAACCTCACCCTGTTTTGACCCTGAATCTAACACTATTCTAAACCTGATCCTGACCTCGACCCTTCTAACCCTGACCCTGACCCTAACCCTGACCCTAACCCTGACCCTGACTCTAACCCTAAACATAACCCTAAACCCTAACCCTAACGTTGACCCTACCATAAACCCTGACCCTGACCCTGACCCTAACCCTGACCCCAACACCTAGCCTGACCCTGACCCTGACTCTAACCCTAGACCCTGACCCTGACCCTAAACCCTGAACCTGAGCATCACCGCAACCCCGACCTCGACCCCGACCCCTAAACACTGACCCTGAACCCGACTCCTACCTCGAATCCAACTTTGACCCTAACCCTTAACCCCGACCCCGACTCCTACCGCGACCCTTACCCTAATCCTAAACTCTGACCCCGACTTCGAACCCAACCCCGACCCTCACCCCAACCCTAAACCATGACCAGGACCTTGTCTCCGACGCTGACCCTAACCCTAAACCTTGACCCTGAACCTCACCATGACCCTCACCCTGAACCCTGACAAGAACCCTGACCCTCACCGTCACCCTGACAATAAATCCTGACCCTCAACCTCACCCTGACGCTCACGCTCCACCTCACCCTAAACCCTGACCCTGACCCTCACCCTGACCCTAAATCCTGACCCTCACCCTCACCCTCACCCTCAACCTCACACTAAATCCCGACCCTGACTCTTACCCTCACCATGACCCTGACCCTAAACCCTGACCCTTACCTTGACCCTGACCCTCACCCTCACCCTCACCCTCACCCTAAAGCTAAACCTAACCTGACCCTGACCCTGACCCTAATCCTAAATGTGAACCTGACCCTGACCCTAACCCTAATCCTAACCATAAAACTAATACCTAACCCTCACCCGAACACTAACTCAAAACCCTAACCCTAATCCTAACCCTAACACTAACCCTAACTCTAACCCTAACACCAAACCCTTACCCTAACCCAAACACTAACCTAACCTTAACACTAACCCTAACCGAAAACCCTAAACCTAACCCAAACACTAACCCTAACGCTAAAGCCCAGCCCTAACATTACCCTAATTCTGACCCTACCTTTAAATCCTGACCTTGACCCTGACGCTGACCCTTACCCTAAACCCTACACTGAACCTGACCCTGACCCTGACTCTAACCCTATACCCTGTCAATGACCCTGACCCTAAACAGGGACCTTGAACCTGACCCTGAACCCGACCCCTAGTACCCTACCCTGACCCCGACCCCGACCCTGAACCCACCCCGACACTAAACCTAAACCACGACCCCGAACCTGACACCGACCCTGACAATAACCCTAAACCCTGATGCTGATTTTGACCCCAACCTTGACCATAACACTAAACACTGACCCTGACCTTCACCCTCACCCTGACCCTCAACATAAACCCTGAATCAGACCCCGGCACTCACCTGCACATTGACCCTAAATCCTGAACCTAACCCTCACCGTCACCCACACCCTAAACCCGGACCCTGATTCTCACCCTCACTTTGTCCCTGACCCTAAACCCTGACCCTTACCCTGACCCTCAGCCTCACCCTAAGCGAAACCTAACCCTGACCCGACTTTGACCCTAATCTGACCCTACATGAATTCTGACTTTGACCATCGACCCTAAAACCTCACCCTGTTTTGACCCTGAATCTAACACTATTCTAAACCTGATCCTGACCTCGACCCTTCTAACCCTGACCCTGACCCTAACCCTGACCCTAACCCTGACCCTGACTCTAACCCTAAACATAACCCTAAACCCTAACCCTAACCCTAACGTTGACCCTACCATAAACCCTGACCCTGACCCTGACCCTAACCCTGACCCCAACACCTAGCCTGACCCTGACCCTGACTCTAACCCTAGACCCTGACCCTGACCCTAAACCCTGAACCTGAGCATCACCGCAACCCCGACCTCGACCCCGACCCCTAAACACTGACCCTGAACCCGACTCCTACCTCGAATCCAACTTTGACCCTAACCCTTAACCCCGACCCCGACTCCTACCGCGACCCTTACCCTAATCCTAAACTCTGACCCCGACTTCGAACCCAACCCCGACCCTCACCCCAACCCTAAACCATGACCAGGACCTTGTCTCCGACGCTGACCCTAACCTAAACCTTGACCCTGAACCTCACCATGACCCTCACCCTGAACCCTGACAAGAACCCTGACCCTCACCGTCACCCTGACAATAAATCCTGACCCCAACCTCACCCTGACGCTCACGCTCCACCTCACCCTAAACCCTGACCCTGACCCTCACCCTGACCCTAAATCCTGACCCTCACCCTCACCCTCACCCTCAACCTCACACTAAATCCCGACCCTGACTCTTACCCTCACCATGACCCTGACCCTAAACCCTGACCCTTACCTTGACCCTGACCCTCACCCTCACCCTCACCCTCACCCTAAAGCTAAACCTAACCTGACCCTGACCCTAATCCTAAATGTGAACCTGACCCTGACCCTAACCCTAATCCTAACCATAAAACTAATACCTAACCCTCACCCGAACACTAACTCAAAACCCTAACCCTAATCCTAACCCTAACACTAACCCTAACACTAACCCTAACACCAAACCCTTACCCTAACCCAAACACTAACCCTAACCTTAACACTAACCCTAACCCAAACCCTAACCCTAACCCAAACACTAACCCTAACGCTAAAGCCCAGCCCTAGCCCTAACCCTAATGCTGACCCTAACCCTAAATCCTGACCTTGACCCTGACGCTGACCCTTACCCTAAACCCTACACTGAACCTGACCCTGACCCTGACTCTAACCCTATACCCTGTCAATGACCCTGACCCTAAACAGGGACCTTGAACCTGACCCTGAACCCGACCCCTAGTACCCTACCCTGACCCCGACCCCGACCCTGAACCCACCCCGACACTAAACCTAAACCACGACCCCGAACCTGACACCGACCCTGACAATAACCCTAAACCCTGATGCTGATTTTGACCCCAACCTTGACCATAACACTAAACACTGACCCTGACCTTCACCCTCACCCTGACCCTCAACATAAACCCTGAATCAGACCCCGGCACTCACCTGCACATTGACCCTAAATCCTGAACCTAACCCTCACCGTCACCCACACCCTAAACCCAAACCCTGATTCTCACCCTCACTTTGTCCCTGACCCTAAACCCTGACCCTTACCCTGACCCTCAGCCTCACCCTAAGCGAAACCTAACCCTGACCCGACTTTGACCCTAATCTGACCCTACATAAATTCTGACTTTGACCATCGACCCTAAAACCTCACCCTGTTTTGACCCTGAATCTAACACTATTCTAAACCTGATCCTGACCTCGACCCTTCTAACCCTGACCCTGACCCTAACCCTGACCCTAACCCTGACCCTGACTCTAACCCTAAACATAACCCTAAACCCTAACCCTAACCCTAACGTTGACCCTACCATAAACCCTGACCCTGACCCTGACCCTAACCCTGACCCCAACACCTAGCCTGACCCTGACCCTGACTCTAACCCTAGACCCTGACCCTGACCCTAAACCCTGAACCTGAGCATCACCGCAACCCCGACCTCGACCCCGACCTTTGAAAACTGACCCCGAACCCGACTCCTATCTAGAATCCAACTTTGACCCTAACACTTAAACCCGACACCGACTCCTACCGCGACTCTTACCCTAATTTTAAACTCTGACCCCGAATTCGAACCCAGACCCTCACACCAACCCTAAACCATGACCAGACCCTTGTCTCAGATGCTGACCCTAACCCTAAACCTTGACCCTGAACCTCACCATGACCCTCACCCTGAACCCTGACAAGAACCCTGACCCTCACCGTCACCCTGACAATAAATCCTGACCCCAACCTCACCCTGACGCTCACGCTCCACCTCACCCTAAACCCTGACCCTGACCCTCACCCTGACCCTAAATCCTGACCCTCACCCTCACCCTCACCCTCAACCTCACACTAAATCCCGACCCTGACTCTTACCCTCACCATGACCCTGACCCTAAACCCTGACCCTTACCTTGACCCTGACCCTCACCCTCACCCTCACCCTAAAGCTAAACCTAACCTGACCCTGACCCTGACCCTAATCCTAAATGTGAACCTGACCCTGACCCTAACCCTAATCCTAACCATAAAACTAATACCTAACCCTCACCCGAACACTAACTCAAAACCCTAACCCTAATCCTAAACCTAACACTAACCCTAACACTAACCCTAACACCAAACCCTTACCCTAACCCAAACACTAACCCTAACCTTAACACTAACCCTAACCCAAAACCCTAACCCTAACCCAAACACTAACCCTAACGCTAAAGCCCAGCCCTAGCCCTAACCCTAATGCTGACCCTAACCCTAAATCCTGACCTTGACCCTGACGCTGACCCTTACCCTAAACCCTACACTGAACCTGACCCTGACCCTGACTCTAACCCTATACCCTGTCAATGACCCTGACCTAAACAGGGACCTTGAACCTGACCCTGAACCCGACCCCTAGTACCCTACCCTGACCCCGACCCGACCCTGAACCCACCCCGACACTAAACCTAAACCACGACCCCGAACCTGACACCGACCCTGACAATAACCCTAAACCCTGATGCTGATTTTGACCCCAACCTTGACCATAACACTAAACACTGACCCTGACCTTCACCCTCACCCTGACCCTCAACATAAACCCTGAATCAGACCCCGGCACTCACCTGCACATTGACCCTAAATCCTGAACCTAACCCTCACCCTCACCCACACCCTAAACCCGGACCCTGATTCTCACCCTCACTTTGTCCCTGACCCTAAACCCTGACCCTTACCCTGACCCTCAGCCTCACCCTAAGCGAAACCTAACCCTGACCCGACTTTGACCCTAATCTGACCCTACATGAATTCTGACTTTGACCATCGACCCTAAAACCTCACCCTGTTTTGACCCTGAATCTAACACTATTCTAAACCTGATCCTGACCTCGACCCTTCTAACCCTGACCCTGACCCTAACCCTGACCCTAACCCTGACCCTGACTCTAACCCTAAACATAACCCTAAACCCTAACCCTAACCCTAACGTTGACCCTACCATAAACCCTGACCCTGACCCTGACCCTAACCCTGACCCCAACACCTAGCCTGACCCTGACCCTGACTCTAACCCTAGACCCTGACCCTGACCCTAAACCCTGAACCTGAGCATCACCGCAACCCCTACCTCGATCCCAAACCCTAAACACTGACCCTGAACCCGACTCCTACCTCGAATCAACTTTGACCCTAAACCTTACCTTGACCCCGACTCCTACCGCGACCCTTACCCTAATCCTAAACTTTGACCCCGACTCAAACCCAACCCCGACCCTCACACCAACCCTAAACCATGACCAGGACCTTGTCTCCCACGCTGACCCTAACCCTAAACCTTGACCCTGAACCTCACCATGACCCTCACCCTGAACCCTGACAAGATCCCTGACCCTCACTGTCACCCTGACAATAAATCCTGACCTCCAACCTCACCATGACGCTCACGCTCCAACTCATCCTAAACACTGACCCTAACCCTCACCCTGACCCTAAATCCTGACCCTCACCCTCACCCTCACCCTCAACCTCACACTAAATCGCGACCCTGACTCTTACCCTCACCATGACCCTAACCCTAAACCCTGACCGTTTCCTTGACCCTGACCCTCACCCTCACCCTCACCCTAAAGCTAAACCTAACCTGACCCTGACCCTGACCCTAATCCTAAATGTGAACCTGACCCTGACTCTAACCCTAATCCTAACCATAAAACTAATACCTAACCCTCACCCGAACACTAACTCAAAACCCTAACCCTAATTCTAACCCTAACACTAACCCTAACACTAACCCTAACACCAAACCCTTACCCTAACCCAATCACTAACTCTAACTTTAACACTAACCCTACCCAAAAACTTACCCTAACCCAAACACTAACCCTAACGTTGAACCCCAGCCCTAGCCCTAACCCTAATGCTGACCCTAACCCTAAATACTGACATTGACCCTGACGCTGACCATTACCCTAAACCCTAAAC
This sequence comes from Cynopterus sphinx, assembly GCA_030015415.1. Lineage (NCBI taxonomy): Eukaryota > Metazoa > Chordata > Mammalia > Chiroptera > Pteropodidae > Cynopterus > Cynopterus sphinx. The sequence goes on from JAKZJJ010000090.1 coordinate 171,802, forward strand.
TGAACATGACCCTGAAACTGACTCTAACCCTATACCCCGTCAATGACCCTGACCTTAAACAGGAATCTTGAACCTAACCCTGAACAGGACCCCTAGTACCTTACCCTGACCCCGACCCCGACACTGAACCCACCCCGACACTAAACCCCGACCCTACTCTTACCCTCACCATGACCCTGACCCTAATCCCTGACACTTACCATGACCCTGACCCTCACCCTCACCCTCAACCTCACCCTAAAGCTAAATCTAAACTTACCCTGACACTGACCCTAATCCTAAATGTGAACCTGACCCTAATCCTAACCCTAATCCTAACCATAAAACTAATACCTAACCCTCACCTGAACACTAACACAAAACCCTAACCCTAATCCTAACCCTAACACAAACCCTAACATCAAACCCTTACCCTAACCTAACACTAACCGTAACCTTAACACTAACACTACCCAAAACCCTAACCCTAACCCAAAAACTAACCCTAACGCTAAAGCCCAATACTAGCCCTAACAGTAATGCTGACCATTACCCTAAATCCTGACCTTGACCCTGAAGCTGACCCTTAAACTAAACCCTACACTGAACCTGACCCTGACCCTGACTCTAACACTATACCCTGTCAATGAACCTGACGCTAAACAGGGACCTTGAAACTGACCCAGAACACGACCCCTAGTACCCAACCCTGACCCCAACCTTGACCGTGAACCCACCCCGACACTAAACTTAAACCACGACCCCGAACCTGACATTGATCCTGACAATAACCCTAAACCCTGATGCTGATTTTGACCCCAATTTTGACCATAACACTAAACACTGACCCTGACCTTCACCATCACCCTGACCCTCAACATAAACCCTGAATCAGACCCCGGCACTCACCTGCACATTGACCCTAAATCCTGAAACTAACCCTGACCGTCACCCACAACCTAAACCCGGACACTGATTCTTACCCTCACTTTGTCCCTGACCCAATACCCTGACTCTTACCCTGACCCTCAGTCTCACCCTAAGAAAACTCTACCATAAATTGTGACCCTGACCCTGACCGTAACCCTGACCCCAACATCTAGACGACCCTGATCCTGACTCTAACCCTAGACACTGACCCTGACACTAAACCCTGAACCTGAGCATAACCGCAACCCCGACCTCGACTCCGTGCCAAAACACTGACCCTGAACCCGACCTCTACCTCGAATTCAACTTTGACCCTAACCCTTAACCCTGACCTCGACTCCTACTGCGACCCTCACCCTAATCATAAACTCTGACTCCGACTTCGAACCCAACCCCGACCCTCACCCCAACCCTAAACCATTACAACGACCTTGTTTCCGACGCTGACCTAACCCTAAACCTTGACCCTGAACCTCACCATGACTCTCACCCTGACCCTGACAAGAACCCTGACCCTCACCGTCAACCTGACCCTAAATTTTGACCCTCACTGTCACGGTGACGCTCACGCTCCACCTCACCCTAAACCCTGATCCTGACACTCACCCTGCCCTAAATCCTGACCCTCACCCTCAACCTCACCCTCAACCTCACACTAAATCCCGACCCTGACTCTTACCCTCACCATGACCCTGACCCTAAACCCTGACCCTTACCTTGACCCTTACCCTCACCCTCAACTTCACCCTCACCCTAAAGCTAAACCTAACATGACCCTGAACTTAATCCTAAATGTGAACCTGACCCTGACCCTAACCCTAATCCTAACCATAAAACTAATACCTAACCCTCACCCGAACACTAACTCAAAACCCTAATTCTAATCCTAACCCTAACACTAACCCTAACATTAACCCTAACACCAAACCCTTATCTTAAGGCAAACACTAACCCTAAACTTAACACTAACCCTAACCCAAAACCCTAACCCTAACCAAAATACTAACCCTAACGCTAAAGCCCAGACCTAGCCCTAAACCTAATGCTGTCCCTAACCCTAAATCCTGACCTTGACCCTGACGCTGACCCTTACCCTACAGTGAACCTGACCCTGACCCTGACTCTAACCCTATACCCTGTCAATGACCCTGACCCTAAACAGGGACCATGAACCTGACCCGGAACCCGACCCCTAGTACCCTACCCTGACCCTGACCGCAATCCTGAACCAACCCCGACACTAAACCTAAACCACGACCCCGAACCTGACATTGATCCTGACAATAACCCTAAACCCTGATGCTGATTTTGACCCCAACCTTGACCATAACACTAAACACTGACCATGACCTTCACCCTCACCCTGACCCTCAACATAAACCCTGAATGAGACCCTGGCACTCACCTTCACATTGGCCCTAAATCCTGAACCTAACCCACACCCTCACCCACACCCTAAACTCAGACCTTGATTCTCACCCTCACTTTGTCCCTGACCCTAAACCCTGACACTTACCCTGACCCTCAGCCTCACCCTAAGCGAAACCTAACCCTGACTTGACTTTGACCCTAATCTGACCCTACATGGATTCTGACTTTGACTATTGACCGTAAAACTTCACCCTGTTTTGACCCTGAACATAAAACTATTCTAAACCTGATCCTGACCTCGACCTATTGAACCCTGATCCTGACCCTAACCCCGACCCTAACCCTTACCCTGACTCTAACCCTAACCAAAACTCTAATCCCTAACCCTAACCCTGACGTTGACCCTACCATAAACCCTGACCCTGACCCTAACCCCAACGCTGACCCCAACTCCTATCGTGACCCTCATCCTGACTCTAACCCTAGACCCTGACCCTGAACCTAAACCCTGAACCTGAGCATCACCGCAACCCGGACCTCAACCCCGACCCCTAAACGCTGACCCTGAACCCGACTCCTACCTCGAATCCAACTTTGACCCTAACCCTTAACCCCGACCCTGACTCCTACCGCGACCCTTATCCGAATCCTAAACTCTGACCCCGACTCAAACCCAACCCCGACGCTAACCCCAACCCTAAACCATGACCAGGACCTTGTCTCTGACGCTGACCCTAACCCTAAACCTTGACCCTGAACCTCACCATGACCCTCACCCTGAACCCTGACAAGAAGCCTGACCCTCACATTCACCCTGACAATAAATCCTGACCCCAAACCTCACCATGACGCTCACGCTCAACGTCACCCTAACCCCTCACCCTGACCCTCACCCTGCCCTAAATCCTGACCCTCACCCTCACCCTCACCCTCAACCTCACCTTAAATCCCGACCCTGACTCTTACCCTCACCATGACCCTGACCCTAAACCCTGACCCTTACCTTGACCCTGACCCTCATTATCACTCACACCCTAAAGCTAAATCTAACCTGACCCTGACCCTGACTCTAATCGTAAATGTTAACCTGACCCTGACCCTAACCCTAATCCTAATCATAAAATTAATACCTAACCCTCACCCGAACACTAACTCAAAACCCTAACCCTAATCCTAACCCTAACACTAACCCTAACACTAACCCTAACACCAAACCCTTACCCTAACCCAAACACTAACCCTAACCTTAACACTAACCCTAACCCAAAACCCTAACCCTAACACAAACACTAACCCTAACGCTAAAGCCCAGCCCTAGCCCTAACCCTAATGCTGACCCTAACCCTAAATCCTGATCTTTACCGTGACGCTGACCCTTACCCTAAACCCTACACTGAACCTGACCCTGACCCTGACTCTAACCCCATACCCTGACAATGACCCTGACCCTAAACCCGGACCTTCAACCTGACCCTGAACCCGACCCCTAGTCCCCTACTCTGACCCCGACCTTGACCCTGAACCCACCCCGACACTAAACCTAAAGAATGACCCCGAACCTGACACCGACCTTGACATTAACCCTTTACCCTGATGCTGATTTTGACCCCAACCTTGACCATAACACTAAACACTGACACTGACCTTCACCCTCACCCTGACCCTCTACATAAACCCTGAATCAGACCCCGGCACTCACCTTCACATTGACCCTAAATCCTGAACCTAACCCTCAACCTCACCCACACCCTAAACCCGGACCCTGATTCTCACCCTCACTTTGTCCCTGACCCTAAACCCTAACCCTTACCCTGACCCTTAGCCTCACACTAAGCGAAACCTAACCCTGACCCAACTTTGACCCTAATCTGACCCTACATGGATTCTGACTGTGACCATCGACCCTAAAACCTCACCCTGTTTTGACCCTGAATCTAACACTATTCTAAACCTGATCCTGACCTCGACGCTTTTAACCCTTACCCTGACCCTAACACTGACCCTAACCCTGACCCTGACTCTAACCCTAAACATAACCCTAAACCCTAACCCTAACCCTAACGTTGACCCTACCATAAACCCTGACCCTGACCATGACCCTAACCCTGACACCAATACCTAGCCTGACCCTGACCCTGACTCTAATCCTAGACTCTGACCCAGACCCTAAACCCTGAACCTGAGCATCACCGCAACCCCGACCTCGACCCCGACCCCTAAACACTGACCGTGAACACGACTCCTAACTCGATTTCAACTTTGACCCTAACCCTTAACCCAAACCCCAACTCCTACCTCGACCCTTACCCTAATCCTAAACTCTGACCCCGACTTCGAAACCAACCCCGACCCTCACCCCAACACTAACTTATGACCAGGGCCTTGTCTCCGACGCTGACCCTAACCCTTAACTTGAACCTTAACCTCACCATGACCCTCACCCTGAACACAGACAAGAACCCTGACCCTCACCGTAACCCTGATAATAAATCCTGACCCCCAACCTCACCCTGACGCTCACGGTCCACCTCACCCTAAATTCTAACCCTGACCCTCACCCTGACCCTAAATCCTGACCCTCACCCTCACCCTCACCCTCATCCTCACACTAAATCCCGACCCTGACTCTTACCCTCAGCATGACCCTGACTCTAAACCCTGACCCTTATCTTGACCCTGACCCTCACTCTCACCCTCACCCTCACACTAATGTTAAACCTAACCTGACCCTGATTCTAATCATACATGTGAACCTGACCCTGACCCTAACCCTATTCCTAACCATGAAACTAATACCTAAAAGACTCCCATACACTTAATTAAAACCGTAACCCTAATCCTAACCCTAACACTAACCCTAACACTAACCATACACCAAACCCTTACCCTAACTCAAACATTAACCCTAACCTTAACACTAACCCTAACACAAAAACCTAACCCTAACCCAAACACTAACCCTAACGCTAAAACCCAGCCCTAGCCCTAACCCTAATGCTGACCCTAACCCTAAATCCTGAACTTGACCCTGACGCTGACCCTTACCCAAAACCCTACACTGAACCTGACCCTGCCCCTGACTCTAACCTTAAACCCTGTCAATGACCCTGACCCTAAACAGGGATTTTGAACCTGACCCTGATCCCGACCCCTAGTACCCTACCGTGACCCCGAACCCGATCCTGAATTCACCCCGACACTAAACCTAAACCACGACCCCGAACCTGACACCGACCCTGACAATTATCCTAAACGCTGATGTTGATTTTGACCCCAACCTTGACCATAACACTAAAAACTGATCCTGACCTTCACCCTCACCCTGACCCTCAACATAAACCCTGAATCAGACCCCGGCACTCACCTTCACATTGACCCTAAATCCTGAACCTAACCCTCACCCTCACCCACACCCTAAACCCGGAACCTGATTCTAACCCTCACTTTTTCCCTGACACTAAACCCTGACCCTTACCCTGACCCTCAGCCTCACCCTAAGCGAAACCTAACTCTGACACGACTTTGACCCTAATCTGAGCCTAAATACTGACCCTCACCCTCACCCTCAACCTCAACCTCACACTAAAACCTGACCCTCACTCTCAACCTAATCATGACCCTGACCCTAAACCCTGACACTTACCTTGACCCTGACCCTCACACTCACCCTCACCCTCACCCTAAAGCTAAAACTAACCTGACCATTACCCTGACCCTAATCCTAAATGTGAACCTGACCCTTATCCTAACCCTAATCCTAACCATAAAACTAATTCCAAACCCTCACCCGAACACTAACTCAAAACCCTAACCCTAATCCTAACCCTCAAACTAACCCTAACACTAACCCTAACACCAAACACTAACCCTAACTTAGAAACTAACACTAAACTTAACACTAACCCTAACACAAAACCCTAATTCTAACCCAAAACTAACACTAATTCTTAAGCCCAGTCCTAGCCCTAACCCTAATGCTGACCCTAAACCTAATTCTGACCTTGACCCTGACGCTGACCCTTACCTTAAAGCCTACAGTGAACCTGACCCTACCATAAAGAATGACCCTTACCCTGACCCTGTCTCTGATCCTAAACCCTGACCCTGACCCTAAACCCTTAAACTTAACATCACCGCAACCTTGATTTGACCCCGACCCCTGAACACTAACCCTGAACTAGACTCCTATCTCGAATTCAACTTTGATCCTAACCTTTAACACCGACCCTGACTCCTATCGCGACCCTTATCCTAATCCTAAACTCTGACCACGAGTTCGAACCCAACATCGACCTTCACAAAAACCCTAAACCATGAACAGGACCTCGTCTCCGACGCTGACCCTAACCCTAAACCTTGACCCTGAACCTCACCATGACCCTCATCCTGAACCCTGACAAGAACCCTGACCCTCACCGTCACCCTGACAATAAGTCCTAACCCTCAAACTCACCCTCACGCTCACGCTCCACCTCACCCTAAACAATGACCCTGACCCTCACCCAGACCCTAAATCCTGACCCTCACCCTCACCCTCACCCTAAACATCACACTAAATTTTGACCCTGATTCTTACCCTCACCATGACCCTGACCCTAAACCCTGACCCTAACCTTGACCCTGACCCTCAACCTCACCCTCACCCTCACCCTAAAGCTAAACCTAACCTGATCCTGACCATGACACTAATCCTAAATGTGAACCTGACCCTGACTCTAACCCTAATTCTAACCATAAAACTAATACCTAACCCTCACCTGAACACTAACTCAAAATCCTAACCCTAATCCTAACCCTAACACTAAACCTAACACTAACCTAACACCAAACCCTTACCCTAACCCAAACACTAAACCTAACCTTAACACTAACCCTAACCCAAAACCCTAACCCTAACCCAAACACTAACCCTAACGCTAAAGCGCATCCCTAGCCCTAATACTAATGCTGACACTAACCCTAAATCCTGACCTTGACCCTGACGCTGAACTTTACCCTAAACCCTACACTGAACCTGACCCTGACCCTGACTCTAACACTATACCCTTTCAATGACCCTGACCCTAAACAGGGACCTTGAACCTGACCCTGAACCCGACCCCTAGTAACCTATCCTGACTCCGACCCCGACACTAAACCTAAACCACGACCCCGAACCTGACACCGACCCTGACAATAAATCTAAACCCTGATGCTGATTTTGACCCCAACCTTGACCTTAACACTAAACACTGACCCTGACCTTCACCCTCACCCTGACCCTCAACATAAACCCTGAATCAGACCCCGGCACTCACCTGCACATTGACCTTAAATCCTGAACCTAACCGTCACCGTCTCCCACACCCTAAACCCGGACCCTGATTCTCACCCTCACTTTGTCTCTGACCCTGACCCTAACCCTCACCATGACCCTGACCCTAAACCCTGAACCTTACCTTGACCTTGACCCTCACCCTCACCTCTTTCTAATGCTAAACCTATCCTGACACTGACCATGACCCTAATCCTAAATGTGAACCTGACCCTGACCCTAACCCTAATCCTAACCATAAAACTAATACCGAACCCTCACCCGAACACTAACTCAGAACCCTAACCCTAATCCTAACCCTAACACTAACCCTAAAACTAACCCTAACACCAAACCCTTACCCTAACCCAAACACTAACCCTAACCTTAACACTAACCCTAACCCAAACACTAACCTTAACGCTAAAGCGCAGCCCTAGCCCTAACTCTTATGCTGACGCTAACCCTAAATGTGACCTTGACCCTGACGCTGACCCTTACCCTAAAACCTACACTGAACCTGACCCTTTCACTGACTCTAACCCTATAACTTGTCAATGACCGTAACCCTAAACAGGGACTTTGAACCTGACCCTGAATCCGACCCCTAGTACCCTACCCTGACCCAAACCCCAAACCTGAACCTACCCCAACACTAAACCTAAACCACGACCCCGAACCTGACACCGACCCTGACAATAACCCTAAACCCTGATGCTGATTTTGACCCCAAACTTGACCATAACACTAAACACTGACCCTGACCTTCACCCTCACCCTGACCCTCAACAAAATCCCTGAATCAAATTCCGGAACTCACCTTCACATTGACGCTAAATCTTGAACCTAACCATCACCCTCACCCACACCCTAAACTGGGAACCTGATTCTCACCCTCACTTTGTCCCTGACCCTAAACCCTGACCCTTCCCTGACCCTCTGCCTCACCCTAAGCGAACCTAACCCTGACCCGACTTTGACCCTAATCTGACCGTACATGGATTCTGACCCTGACCATCGAACCTAAAACCTCACCCTGTTTTTACCCTGAATCTAACACTATTCTAAACCTGATCCTGACCTCGACCCTTCTAACCCTGACCCTGACCCTAACCCTGACCCTAACCCTAACCCTGACTATAACGCTAACCATAACCCTAAACCCTAACCATAACCCTAATGTTGACCCTACCATAAACCCTGACCCTGACCCTGACCCTAACCCTGACCCCAATGCCTAGCCTGACCCTGACCCTGACTCTATCCCTAGACCCTGACCATGACCCTAGACCCTGAACCTGAGCATCACCGCAATCCCGACCTCGAACCCGACCTCTAAACACTGACCCTGAACCCGACTCCTAACTCGAATTTAACATTGACCCTAACTCTTAACCCCGACCCCGACTCCTACCGCGACCCTTTCCCTAATCCTAAACTCTGACCCCGACTTCGACCCAACCCCGACCCTCACCCCAACCATACACCATAACCAGGACCTTGTCTCCGACGCTGACCCTAAACCTAAACGTTGACCCTTTAACTCACAATGATGCTCACCCTAAACCCTGACATGAACCCTGACCCTCACCGTCACCCTGACCCTAAATTTTGACCCTCACCCGCACCCTGACGCTCACGTACCACCTCACCCTAAACCCTGACCTTGACCTTCACACTGACCTTAAATCCTGACCCTCACCCTCACCCTCGCCCTCAACCTCACTCTAAATTCTGACCATGACTCTGACCCTCACCATGACCCTGACCGTAATCCCTGACCCTTACCTAGACCCTGATCCTCACCCTCACCCTCACCCTAAAGCTAAACCTAACTTGACCCTGACCCGGACCCTAATCCTAAATGTGAACCTGACCCTGACCCTAACCCTAATCCTAACCAAAAAACTAATACCTAACCCTCACTCGAACACTAACTCAAAACCCTAACCCTAATCCTAACCCTAACACTAACCCTAACACTAACTTTATCATCAAACCCTTACCCTAACGCAAACACTAACCCTAACCTTAACACTAACCCTCACTCTAAAGCTAAACGTAACCTGACTCTGACCCTGACCCTAATCCAAAATGTGAACCTGACCCTGACTCTAAACCTAATCCTAATCATGAAACTAATACCTAAACCTCACCCGAACACTAACTCAAAACCCTAACCTTAATCCTAACACTAACACTAACCCTAACACTAACCCTAACACCAAACCCTTACCCTAACCCAAACACTAACCGTAACGCTAAAGCCCAGCCCTAGCCCTAACACTAATGCTGACACTAACCCTAAATCCTGATCTTGACCCTGACGCCTACCCTTACCCAAACACTACACTGAACCTGACCCTGACCCTGACCCTGATCCTACCCCTGACCTTAACACCTAGCCTGACCCTGACCCTGAATCTAACCCTAGACCCTGACCCTGACCCTGAACCTTGAACCTGAGCATCACCGCAACCTCGAACTTCACCCCGACCCCTGAACACTGACCCTGACCCAGATTCCTTCCTCGAAACAAACTTTGACCCTAACCCTTAACCCCGATCCCGACTCCTACCGTGACCCTTACCCTAATCCTAAACTCTGACCCCAACTTCGAACCCAACCCCGACCCTCACCCCAACCCTAAACCATGACCAGGACCTTGGCTCCAACGCTGCCTCTAACCCTAAACCTTGACACTGAACCTCACCATGACCCTCACCCTGAACCCTGACTCGAACCCTGACCCTCACCGTCACCCTACCCTAAATCCTGACCCTCAACCTCACCCTGACGATAACGCTTTACCTCACCCTAAACCCTGACCCTGACACTCTCACTGACCCTAAATTCTGACCCTCACCCTCACCCTCACTCTCAACCTCACACTAAATTCCGACCCTTACTCTCACACTCAGCATGACCCTGACCCTAAACCCTGACCCTTACCTTGACCCTGAAACTGACCCTGACCCTCATTCTCACCCTCACTCTAAAGCTAAACCTAACCTGACCCTGACCTTGACCCTAATCCTAAATGTGAACCTGACCCTGACCGAAACCCTAATCCTAACCATAAAACGAATACCTAACCCTCACCCGAACACTAACTCAAAACCCTAACCCTAATCCTAACCCTAACACTAACCCTAACACTAACCCTAACACCAAACCCTTACCCTAACCCAAACACTATCCCTAACCTTAACACTAACCGTAACCAAAAACCCTCACCCTAACCCAAACACTAACCCTAACGCTAAAGCCCAGCCCTAGACCTAACTCTTATGCTGACCCTAACCCTAAATCCTGACCTTGACCCTGACGCTGACCCTTACCCTAAACCCTACACTGAACCTGACCCTGACCCTGACTCTAACCCTATACCTTGTCAATGACCGTAACCCTAAACAGGGACCTTGAACCTGACCCTGAATCCGAACCATATTACCCTACCCTGACCCAAACCCCAACCTAAAGCTAACCCGACACTAAACCTAAACCACGATCCCGAACCTGACACCGACCCTAACAATAACCCTAAACTCTGATGCTGATTTTGACCCCAACCTTGACCATAACACTAAACATTGACCCTGACTTTCACCCTCACCCTGACCCTCAACATAAACCCTGAATCAAATTCCGGCACTCACCTGCACATTGACCCTAAATCCTGAACCAAACCCAGACCCTCACCCACACCCTAAACCCGGACCCTGATTCTCACCCTCACTTTGTCTCTGACCCTAAACCCTGACCCTTACCCTGACCCTCAGCCTCACCCTAAGCGAAACCTACCCCTGACCCGACTTTGACCCTAATCTGACCCTACATTGATTTTAACCCTGACCATCGACCCTCAAACCTCACCCTGTTTTGACCCTGAATCTAACACTATTCTAAACCTGATCCTGACCTCGACACTTTTAACCCTGCCCTGACCCTAACCCTAAACCCTGAACCTGAGCATCACCGAAACCACGACCTCGACCCCGACCCTTGAACAATGACCCTGAACGCGACTCCTACCTCAAATCCAACTTTGATCCTAACCCTTAACCCCGACCCCGACCCCTACCGCGACACTTACCCTATCATAAACTCTTACTCCGACTTCGAACCAAACTCCGACCCTCACCCCAACCCTAAACCATGACCAGGACATTGCCTCCGACTCTGACCCTAACCCTAAACCTTGACCTGAACCTCACCATGACCCTCACCCAGAACCCAGACAAGAACCCTGCCCCTCACCGTCACCTGACACTAAATCCTGATCCCCAACCTCACCTTGACGCTCATGCTCCACCTCACACTAAACCTTGACACTGACCCTCACCCTGACCCTAAACCCTGACCCTCACTCTCACTCTCACCCTCAACCTAACACTAAATCCTGACCCTGATTTTGAAACTCACCATGATCCTGACCCTAAACACTGAACCTTACCTTAACCCTGACCCTCACCCTCACACTCACCCTCACCCTAAAGCTAAACCTAACCTGACCCTGACCCTGACCCTAATACTAAATGTGAACCTGAACCTGACTCTAACCCTAATCCTAACCATAAAAATAATACCTAACCCTCACCCGAACACTAACTCAAATCCCTAACCCTAATCCTAACCCTAACACTAACACTAACACTAAGCCTAAAAACAAATTCTAACCCTCACCCAAACACTAACACTAACACTAAAGCCCAGCCCTAGCCCTAACCCTAATGCTGACCCTAACCCTAAATCCTGACCTTGACCCTGACGCTGACCCTTACCCTAAACCCTACACTGAACCTGACCCTGACCCTGACTCTAACCCTATCGCCTGTCAATGACCCTGACCCTAAACAGGGACCTTGAACCTGACCCTGAACCCGACCCCTAGTACCCTACCCTGACCCCGAACCCGACCCTGAACCCACCCCGACACTAAACCTAAACCACGACCCCGAACCTGACACCGACCCTGACAATAACCCTAAACCCTGATGCTGATTTTGACCCCAACCTTGACCATAACACTAAACACTGACCCTGACCTTCACCCTCACCCTGACCCTCAACATAAACCCTGAATTAGACCCCGGCACTCACCTTCACATTGACGCTAAATCTTGAAACTAACCCTCACCCTCACCCACACCCTAAACCCAAACCCTGATTCTCACCCTCACTTTATCCATTATCCTAAACCCTGACACTTACCCTGACCCTCAGCCTCACCCTAAGCGAAACCTAACCCTGACCCGACTTTGACCCTAATCTGACCATACATGGATTCTGACCCTGACTATCGAACCTAAAACCTCACCCTGTTTTGACCCTGAATCTAACACTATTCTAAACCTGATCCTGACCTCGACCCTTCTAACCCTACCCTGACCCTAACCCTGAACCTGACCCTGACCCTAACTCTAACCCTAACCCTAACAATAACCCTAACCCTAACCCTAAACCCTAACCCTAATCGTAACCCTAACCCTAATCCTAACCCTAACCCTAACCCTAACACTAACCCTAACCCTATACCCTAACCCTAACTCTAGCCCTAAACCTAACCCTAACCCTCACCCTAACCAAACCCTAACCCTAACCCTAACCCTAACCCTAACCTTAACCCTAACCCTAACCCTAACCCTAACCAAACACTAACCCTAACCCTAACCCTAACCCTAACCCTAACCCTAACCCTAACCCTAACCCTAACCCTAACACTCTAAACCTAATTCTAACCCTAAACCTAACCCTAACCCTAACCCTAAATTCTAACCCTAATTCTAACCCTAACCCTAACCCTAACCCTAACCCTAACCCTAACCCTAACCCTAACCCTAACCGAACCCTAACCCTCACCCTAACCCTAATCCTAACCCTAACCCTAACCCTAACCCTCTAACTCTAACCCCATACCTAATTCTAACCTTAATTCTAACCCTAACCCTAACCCTAAACCCTATCCCTAACCCTAACTCTAACCCTAACCCTACCCCAACCCTAACCCTAACCCTATCCCTAACCCTAACCCTAACCCTAACGCTCTAATCCTAACCCTAACCCTAACCCTAACCCTAAACCTAACTCTAACCCTCACCCTAACCCTAACCCTAACCCTAACCCTAACCCTAACCCTAACCCTAACACTAACCCTCACCCTCACACTCACCCTAACCCTCACCCTTACCCTAACCCTCACCCTAACCCTCACCCTCACCCTCACCCGCACCCGCACCCTCAACCTCACCCTCACCCTCACCGTCACCCGCACCCGCACCCTCATCCTCACCCTCAGCCTCACCCTCTTCCTTAGCCTCACCCTCACCCGCACCCCCACCCGAACCCGCACCCTCACCCTCACCTGCACCCTCACCCTTATCCGGACCCCCACCCCACCCCCACCTTCACCCGCACCCGCACCTTCACCCTCACCCTCACCCTCTACCCTAATTTGCACCCTCACCGTCACCCGCACCCCCACTTCCACCTTCACCCCCACCCTCACCCTCACACTCATTATCAAACCTCACACTAACGCTCATACTCACCTTGACACGCTCACACTCACACTCACACTCACTGTCTCACTCACTCCCACTGTCAACCTCACACTCACTCCCATTTTTTCACTCTCACTCAATTTCACACTCACGCTCACACTCACAATCGCATTCACAATCACCCTTACTCTCACCCTCACTCCCACAGTGTGAGAATGAGAGTGACTGTGAGGTTGACTGTGAAAGTGAAGGTGAGAGTGATGGTGAGCATAAACTGAGGTTTACTGTCAGGGTGAGAATGATGGTGAGTGTAAAAATAAGTGTGAGTGTTTGAGTGAGAGTCAGTTAGTGTGAGCATAAGTGTGAGGGTGAGTGTGAGAATGAGAGTGAGATTGAGGATGAGTGTGAGGTTGAGTTGACTGTTAGCGTGATGGTGAGACTCAGGGTGAGATTTAGATAAGTTTGATTCTGAGGAAGAGAATGAGAGTGAGAGATAAGTTGAATGTGAGGGTGAGAGTGAGGGTGAGTGTGAGTTTGAGGGTGATCGTGAGTGTGAGGGTGAGTGTGAGAGAGAGTGTGAGTGTAAGTGTGATGGTGAGTGTGAATGTGATGGTGTGAGAATGAGTGTGAGCGTGAGTTTGACTCTGAGGGTGAGAATGAGAGTATGGGTTAGCGTGATAGTGCATGTGAGTGTCAGAGTTAACATCAGGTTGAGAGTTAGCGTGAGGGTGAGGTGGACGATGAGAATGAGGGTGAGCGTGAAGGTGAGTGGTGTGTGAGTGTGAGCGTGAGTGTGAGAATGAGTGTGAGATTGAGGGTGAGTGTGAAGGTGAGTCGAGTGTTAGAGTGATGGTGAGACTCAGGGTGAGAGTTAGATAAGTTTGATGCTAAGGAAGAGAATGAGAGTGAGAGATAAGGTGAATGTGAGGGTTAAAGTGAGTGTGAGTGTGAGTGTGAGAATGATTGTGAGTGTGAGGAAAGTCTGAGAGTGAGTGGGCGTGTGTGATAACGAGTGTGAATATGATGGTGAGTGTGAGAATGTTTGTGAGTGTGAGTTTGAGTCTGACGGTGAGGGTGAGGGTGTGGTTAGCGTAATAGTGGGGGTGATTTCAGAGTTATAGTTAGCATCAGGTGAGAGTTAGCGTGAGATTGAGTCTGACGGTAAGAATGAGAGTGAGCGGGATGGTGAGTATGAGTGTGAGGTAGAGTGTTAGTGTCAGGCTATTAGGTTAAGGTTGAGGGTGCGGTGAGTGTGAGGGTGTGTGTGATGCTGAATATGAGGCTAGCGTAAAAGTGAGAGATAGCGTTAGGGTGATGGTGAGAATGTGATAGACGATGAGAGTGATTGTTTAAGTGAGGGTGAGCATGAAAATTAGCTTGAAAATTAGGGTGCGAGTGTTAATGTGAGAGTGATGATGTGATTCAGAATGAGAGTTAGTTAACGTTGATGCCAAAAATAAGAATAAGGGTGAACGTGAGGGTGAGTGTGAGTGTGAACGTGAGAGTGAGGGTGAGTGTGAGAATGGGAGTAAGAGGTTGACAGTGGGAGTGAGAAGGAGAGTGAGGGTGAGTGTAAAGTAAGGGTGAGTGTCAGGTAAAGAGTGATGGTTACTATGTGTTTGACTGTAGGAGTGAGTTCAGAGTGAGTGTGAGTGTGAATGTGAGTGTGATTGTGAGTGTGACTGTGAGCGTGAGTGTGAGGGTGAGTGAGGGAATGAAATTGTGAGGTTGACTGTGGGAGTGCGTGTGAGAGTGAGTGTGAGTGTGAGTGTGAGAATGAGTGTGAGAGCGAGTGTCAGTGTGAATGCGCGTGTGAATGTGAATGTGAGTGTGAGCGTGAGAGTGAGGGTGAGTGAGGGAATGAAAGTGTGAGGTTGACTGTGGGAGTGCGTGTGAGAGTGAGTGTGAGGGTGAGCGTGAGAGTGAGGGTGAGTGTGAGGGCGAGTGTGACTGTAAGTGTGATGGCGACTGTGAATGTGAGTGTGAGCGTGAGTGTAAATGTGAGTGAGTGAATGAACCTGTGAAAATGACTGTGGGAGAGCATGTGATAGTGTCAGTGTGAGTGTGAGGGTGAGTGTATGTGTCAAGGCGAGTGTGAATGTGATGGTGAGTGTGAGAGTGAGTGTGAGCGTGAGTGTGAGTGTGAGCGTGAGTGTGAGGGTGAGTGAGGGAATGAAAGTGTGAGGTTGACTGTGGGAGTGCGTGTGAGAGTGCATGTGAGAGTGAGTGTGAGTGAGAGCGTGAGTTTGAGGGTGAGTGTGAGAGCGAGTGTGAATGTAAGTTTGAAGGCGAGTGTGAATGTGATGGTGAGTGTTAGAATGAGTGTGAGCATGAGTGTGAGTCTCAGGGTGAGGGTGAGAGTGTGGGTTAGCGTAATAGTGCGGGTGAGTTTTAAGTTATAGTTAGCATCAGGTTGAGAGTTAGCATGAGATTGAGTCTGACGGTGAGAATGAGAGTGAGCGTGATGGTGAGGCTGAGGATGAGAATGAGGGTGAGAGATAAGGTGAATGAGAGGGTGAGAGTGAGTGTGAGTGTGAATGTGAGTGTGAATGTGAGTGTGAGTGTGAGCGTGAGGGTGAGTGAGGGAATGAAAGTGTGAGGTTGACTGTGGGAGCGCGTGTGAGAGTGAGCGTGAATGTGAGTGTGAGGGTGAGTGTGAGGGCGAGTGTGAATGTGATGGTGAGTGATAGAATGAGTGTAAGCGTGAGCGTGAGCGTGAGGGTGAGCGTGAGTGTAAAGGTGAGTGTGAGAGCGAGTGTGAGTGAGGACGAGTGTGAATGTCAGTGTGAGCGTGAGTGTGAGGGTGAGAGGGGAAATGAAAGTGCGAGGTTGACTGTGAGAGTGCGTGTAAGAGTGAGTATGAGCGTGAATGTGAGTTTGAGCGTGAGTGTGAGGGTGAGTGAGGGAATGAAAGTGTGAGGTTGACTGTGGGAGTGCGTGTGAGAGAGAGTGTGAGTGTGAGTGTGAGGGTGAACGTGAGTGTGAGGGTGAGTGAGAGAATGAAAGTGTGAGTTTGACTGTGGGAGTGCGTGTGAGAGTGAGAGTGAGTGTGAGTGTGAGTGTGAGGGTGAGTGTGAGTGTGAGCGTGATTTTGAGAGCGAGTGTGAGTGTTAGTGTGATGGCGAGTGTGAATGTGATGGTGAGTGTTAGACTGAGTGTGAGTGTGAGCGTGAGTTTGAAGGTGAGTGTGAGAGCGAGTGTGAGTTTAAGTGTGAAGACGAGTGTGAATGTGAGTTTGAGCGTGAGTGTGAGGGTGAGTGAGGGAATGAAAGTGTGAGGTTGACTGTGGGAGTGCGTGTGAGAGTGAGTGTGAGTGTGAGTGTGAGGGTGAGTGTGAGTGTGAGCATGAGAATTAGTGGGGGAATCAGAGTGTGAGGTTGACTGTGGCAGTGCGTGTGAGAGTTAGTGTGAATGTGAGTATGAGAATGAACGTGAGTGTGAGGGTGAGTGTGAGAGCTAGTGTGAGTGTAAGTTTGAAGGCGACTGTGAATGTGATGGTGAGTGTTAGAATGAGTGTGAGCGTGAGTGTGAGGATGAGTGTGAGAGCGAGATTGAGTGTAAGTGCGAAGGCGAGTGTGAATGTGATGGTGAGTGTTAGAATGAGTGTGAGCGTGAGCGTGAGTGTGAGGGTGAGCGTGAGTGTGAATGTGTGCGTAAAAGCGAGTGTGAGTGTAAGTGTTAAGGCAAATGTGATTGTGATGGTGAATGTTAGAATGATTGTGGGCGCGAGCGTGAGTGTGAGGGTGAGTGTGAGTGTGAAGGTGAGTGGGAGAGCGAGTGTGAGTGTAAGTGTGAGTGTGAGCGTGAGTGTAAGTGTGAGTGTGAGGGCGAGTGTGAGTGTAGTTTGATGGCGAGTGTGAATGTGATGGTGAGTGTTAGAATGAGTGTGAGCGTCAGGGTGAGGGTGAGCGTGAGTGTGAAGGTGAGTGTGAGAGCGAGTGTGAGTGTAAGTGTGAAGGCGAGTGTGAATGTGAGTGTGAGCGTGAATGTGAGACTGAGTGAGGAAATTAAAGTGTGAGATTGACTTTGGGAGTGCGTGTGAGAGTGAGGGTGAGGGTGAGTGTGAGAGCGAGTGTGAGTGTGAGGGTGCGTGAGGGAATGAAAGTGTGAGGTTGACTGTGGGAGTGCGTGTGAGAGTGAGTGTGAGTGTGAGTGGAGGGTGAGCTTGAGTATGAGGGTGAGCGTGAGTGTGAAAGTGAGTGTGAAAGCGAGTGTGAGTGTAAGTGTGAAGGCGAGTGTGAATGTGATGGTGAATGTTATTGTGATTGTGAGTGTGAGTGTGAGCGTGAGTGTGAGGATGACTGAGGGAATGAAAGTGTGAGGTTGACAGTGGGAGTGCGTGTGAGTGAGTGAGAGTGAGAGGAGTGTGAGGTGTGAGTGAAGTGAGTGAGTTTGAGCGTGATGAGTGTGTGAGAGAGTGTGATTGTGAGAGCGAGATTGAGTGTAAGTGCGAAGGCGAGTGTGAATGTGATGGTGAGTGTTAGAATGAGTGTGAGCGTAAGTATGAAGGTGAGCGTGAGTGTGAATGTGAGTGTTAAAGTGAGTGTAAGTGTAAGTGTGAAGGCGAGTGTGAATATGGTGGTGTGTGTTAGAATGAGTGTGAGCGTGAGCGTGAGTGTGAATGTGATTGTGAGTGTAAGCGTGAGTGTGAGGATGAGTGAGGAAATGAAAGTGTGAGTTTGACAGTGGGAGTGCGTGTGAGAGTAAGTGTGAGTGTGATTCTGAAGGTGAGCGTGAGTATAAGGGTGAGTGTGAGAGCGAGTGTGAGTGTAAGTGTGAGGGTGAGTGTGAATGTCATCGTGAGTGTGAGAATGTCTGTGTGTGTGAGTTTGAGTCTGAGGGTGAGGGTGATGTGTGGGTTAGCGTAATAGTGTGGGTGAGTTTCAAGTTATAGTTAGCATCAGGTTGAGAGTTAGCGTGAGGGTGAGGCTGAGGATGAGAATGAGGGTGAAGGGTAAGGTGAATGAGAGGGTGAGAGTGAGTGTGAGTGTGAATGTGAGTGTGATTGTGAGTTTGAGTGTGAGCGTGATGGTGAGTGAGGGAATGAAAGTGTGAGGTTGACTGTGGGAGTGTGTGTGAAAGTGAGTGTGAGTGTGAGGGTGAGCGAGGGAATGAAAGTGTGACGTTGACTGTGAGTGTGCGTTTGAGAGTGAATGTGAATGTGACTGTGAGTGTGAGGGTGAGTGTGAGGGCGATATGAGTGTATGTGTGAAGGCGAGTGTGAATGTGATGGTGATTGTGAGAGTGTGTGTGAGCGTGATTGTGATGATGAATGAGGGAATGAAAGTTGTGGTTGACAGTGGGAGTGCCTGTGAGAATGAGTGTGAGTGTGAATATGAAGGTGAGCTTGAGTGTGAGTGTGAGTGAGAGAGCGAGTGTGAGTGTAAATGTGATGGCGAGTGTGAATGTGATCGTGAGTGTGAGAATGTCTTTGTGCGTGAGTTTGAGTCTGAGGGTGAGAGTGAGAGTGTGGGTTAGCGTAATAGTGTGGGTGAGTTTCAAGTTATAGTTAGCATCAGTTTGAGAGTTAGCGTGAGGGTGAGGCTGAGGATGAGAATGAGGGTGAGTGTGAGGGTGAGTGTGAAAACGAGTGTGAGTGTAAGTTTGAAGGCGAGTGTGAATGTGATGGTGAGTGTTAGAAGGAGTGTGAGCGTGAGTGTGAATGTGAGTGTGAGAGCGATTGTGAGTGTAAGTGTAAAGGCGAGTGGGAATGTGATGGTGAGTGTTAGAATGAGTGTGAGCGTGAGTGTGAGGGTGAGCGTGAGTATGAAGGTGGTGAGTGTGGGTGTGAGTGTGGCAGTGTGAGTGTAAGTGTGAAGGCGAGTTTGAATGTGATGGTGGGTGTTAGAATGAGTGTGAGCGTGAGTGTGAGGGTGAGTGTGAGAGCGAGTGTGAGTGTAAGAGTGAATCGAGTGTGAATGTGATGCTGAGTGTTAGAATGAGTGTGAGCATTAGTGTGAGGGTGAGCGTGAGTATGAAGGTGAGCGTGAGTGTGAATGTGAGTGTGAAAGCGAGTGTGAGTGTGAAGGCGAGTGGGAATGTGATGCTGAATGTTAGAATGAGTGTTAGCGTGAGCGTGAGTGTGAGGGTGAGCATGAGTATGAAGGTGAGCATGAGTGTGAATGTGAGTGTGAAACCGAGTGTAAGTGTAAAGGGGAGTGTAAATGTGATGCTGAAGGTGAGCGTGAGTGTGAGGGTGAGTGTGAGAGCGAATGTGAGTGTAAGTGTGAAGGCGAGTGTGCATGTGATGGTGAATGTTAGAATGATAGTGAACGCGAGCGTGAGTGTGAATGTGAGTGTGATTGTGAGTGTGAGTGTGAGCGTGAGTGTGAGGATGAGTGAGGGAATGAAAGTTGTGGTTGACAGTGGGAGTGCCTGTGAGAGTGAGTGTGAGTGTGAATATGAAGGTGAGCTTGAGTGTGAGTGTGAGTGAGAGAGCGAGTGTGAGTGTAAGTGTGATGGCGAGTGTGAATGTGATCGTGAGTGTGAGAATGTCTGTGTGCGTGAGTTTGAGTCTGAGGGTGAGGGTGAGAGTGTGGGTTAGCGTAATAGTGTGGGTGAGTTTCAAGTTATAGTTAGCATCAGTTTGAGAGTTAGCGTGAGGGTGAGGCTGAGGATGAGAATGAGGGTGAGTGTGAGGGTGAGTGTGAGAGCGAGTGTGAGTGTAAGTGTGAAGGCGAGTGTGAATGTGATGGTGAGTGTTAGAATGAGTGTGAGCGTGAGTGTGAGGGTGAGTGTGAGAGAGATTGTGAGTGTAAGTGTGAAGGCAAGTGTGAATGTGATGGTGAGTGTTAGAATGAGTGTGAGCGTGAGTGTGAATGTGAGTGTGAGAGCGATTGTGAGTGTAAGTGTAAAGGCGAGTGTGAATGTGATGGTGAGTGTTAGAATGAGTGTGAGCGTGAGTGTGAGGGTGAGCGTGAGTATGAAGGTGAGCGTGAGTGTGAATGTGAGTGTGAAAGCGAGTGTGAGTGTAAGTGTGAAGGCGAGTGTGAATGTGATGGTGAGTGTTAGAATGAGTGTGAGCGTGCGTGTGAGAGTGAGTGTGAGTGTGAGTGTAAGTGTGAACGCGAGTGTGAATGTGATGCTGAGTGTTTGAATGAGTGTTAGTTTTAGTGTGAGGTTGAGCGTGAGTGTGAATGTGATTGTGAGAGCGAGATTGAGTGTAAGTGCGAAGGCGAGTGTGAATGTGATGGTGAGTGTTAGAATGAGTGTGAGCATGAGCTTGAGTGTGAGGTTGAGCGTGAGTGTTAAGGTGAGTGTGAGAGCGAGTGTGAGTATAAGTGTGAGGTTTAGCGTGAGTTTGAGTGTGAGTGTGAGGTAGAGCCTTAGTGTCAGGCTGAGATTAGGTTGAGGATGAGGGTGTGGTGAATGTGAGGGTCGTGTGATGCTGAATATGAGGCTCGCTAAAAGTGAGAGTTAGCGTTTGGGTGAGGGTGAGAATGTGGTAGACGGTGAGGGTGACTGTTTAGGTGAGGGTGAGCATAAGAATGAGCTTGAGAATTAGGGTGCGAGTGATAGTGAGTGAGTGTGAACGTGAGCGTGAGGGTGAGAATCAGCGTGAAGTGAGGGGAGGCTGAGGGAGAGAGTGAGGGATAGGGTGAGTGTGATAGTGAATGTGAGCATGATTCTGAGAGTGCGTGTGAGAATGAGGGTGAATGTGATGTCGAGTGTTATTGTGAGAGTGTTGATGTGATTCAGAATGAGAGTTAGTTAACGTTGATGCTGAGGATAAGAATAAGGGAGAACGTGAGGGTGAGTGTGAGTGTGATTGTGAGTGTGAATGTGAGAGTGAGTGTGACGGTGAGTGAAACTAACCCTAACCCTGACGATCACTCTGAACCTAAACGTACACCTAAACTTGACCTAAACCTGTTTCTAAACCTCACGCTCACCTTCTTCTTCACCTGCACCCTACCGCTCATTCTCATCCTCAACCTCACCATCACACTCACCCTTACACTCACCCTCACTCTAAACTTCATTTTCACACTCATCCTCACACTACTGCTCACACTCACCCTCGCCCTGACACTCACGCACACCCTCATTTTCATCCTCACACGTTCACACTCACCCTCACTGTCTTCCTCAACCTTACACTCACTATCATGCTAACTCTAACAATGTCGCTTACCGACACACTCAAATTAACACTCACCTTCACACTCAAACTTACCCAGACCCTAATCTTGAAACACACCCTGTATCTGACCCTGACCCGAACCCTGACACTGACCCTAACCGTGACCCTAACCCTGATAATGATTCTAACCCTAACCATAACCCTAAACCCTAACCCTAACGTTGACCCTACCATAAACCCTGACCCTGACCCTGACCCTTACCCTGACCCAAACACCTAGCCTGACCCTGACCCTGACCCTAACCCTAGACCCTGACCCTGACCCTAAACCCTGAACCTGATCATCACCGCAACCCAACCTCGACCCCGACCCCTAAACACTGACCCTGAACCCGACTCTTACCTCGAATCCAACTTTGACCCTAACCCTTAAACCCGACCCCGACTCCTACTGCGACCCTTACCCTAATCCTAAACTCTGACCCCGACTTTGAACCCAACCCCGAAGCTCACCCCAACCCTAAACCCTGACCAGGCCCTTTTCTCCGACGCTGACCCTAACCCTAAACCTTGACCCTGAACCTCACCATGACCCTCACCCTGAACCCTGACAAAAACCCTGACCCTCACCGTCACCCGGACAATAAAACCTGACCACCAACCTCACCCTGATGCTCACGCTCCACCTAACCCTATACCCTGACCCTGACCCTCACCCTGACCCTAAATCCTGACCCTCACCATCACCCTCAACCTCACACTAAATCCTGACCCTGACTCTCACCCTCACCATAACCCTGACCCTAAAACCTGACACTTACCTTGACCCTGACCCTCACCCACACCCTAAAGCTAAACCTAACCTGACCCTGACCCTAACCCTAATCCTAACCATAAAACTAATACTTAACCCTCACCGAACACTAACACAAAACCATAACTCTAATCGTAACCCAAACACTAACCCTAACACTAACCCTAACCCAAACAATAACCCTAACCTTAACACTAACTTAACGCTAAAGCCCAGCCCTCGTCCTAACCGTAATGCTGGCCCTAACCCTAAATCTTGACCTTGACCCTGACACTGACCCTTACCCTAAACCCTAAACTGACCCTGACCATCACCCTGAGTCTAACCCTATATCCTGTCAATGAACCTGACCCGAACAGAAACTTTGAACCTGAACCTGAACTCGACCCCTAGTACCCTACCCTGACCCCGAACCCGACCCTGAACCCAACCCGACACTAAACCTAAACCACGACCCCGAACCTGACACCGACCCTGACAGTAACCCTAAACCCTGATGCTGATTTTGACCCCAACCTTGACCATAACACTAAACACTGACCCTGACCTTCACCCTCGCCCTGACCCTCAAAATAAACCCTGAATCAGATCCCGACACTCACCTGCACATTGACCCTAAATCCTAAACCTTAACCTCACCGTCACCAACACCCTAAATCCGGACCCTGATTCTCACCCTCACTTTGTCCCTCACCCTAAACCCTGACTTTTACCCTGACCCTCAGCCTTACGCTAAGCGAAACCTAACCCTGACACGGCTTTGACCCTAATCTGACCCTACATTCATTCTGACTGTGACCATCGAACCTAAAACCTCACCCTGTTTTGACCCTGAATCTAACACTATTCTAAACCTAATCCTGACTTTGACCCTTCTAACCCTGACCCTGACCCTAACCCTGACCCTAACCCTGACCCTGATTCTAACCCTAAACATAACCCTAAACCCTAACCCTAACCCTAAAGTTTACCCTAGCATAAACCCTGACCCTGACACTGACCCTAACCCTGACCCCAACACCTAGCCTTACCCTGATTCTGACCCTAACCCTAGACCCTGACCCTGACCCTAAACCCTGAACCTGAGCATCACCGCAACCCCGACATCGACACCGACCCCTAAACACTGACCCTGAACCCGACTCCTACATCGAATCCAAATTTGACCCTAACACTTAACCCCGACCCCGCCTCCTACCGCGACCCTTACACTAATCCTAAACTCTGACCCTGACTTAAAACCCAACCCCGACCCTCACCCAAACCCTAAACCATGACCAGGACCTTGTCTCCGACGCTGACCCTAACCCTAAACCTTGACACTGAACCTCACCATGACCCTCACCCTGAACCCTGACAAGAACCCTGACCCTCACCGTCACCCTGACAATAAATCCTGACCCCCAACCTCACCCTGACGCTCACGCTCCACCTCACCCTAAACCCTACACTGACCCCCACCCTGACCCTAAATCATGAACCTCACCTTCAACCTCAACCTCACACTAAATCCCGACCCTGACTCTTACCCTCACCATGAGCCTGACCCTGAACCCGACTCTTACCTCGAATCCAACTTTGCCCCTAACCCTTAACCTTGACCCCGATTCCTACCGCGACCCTTACCCTAATCCTAAACTCTGACCCCGACGTCGAACCAAACCCCGACCCCCACCCCAACCCTAAACCATGACCAGGACCTTGTCTCCGACGCTGACCCTAACCCTAAACCTTGACCGTGAATCCCACCATGACCCTCACCCTGAACCGTGACAAGAACCCTGACCTTTACCGTCACCCTGACAATAAATCTTGTCCCCCAGTCTCACCCTGAAGCTCACGCTCCACCTCACCATAAACCCTGACCCTGACCCTCACCCTGACCCTAAATCCTGACCCTAACCCTAATCCTCACACTAAATCCCGACCCTGACTCTTACCCTCACCATGACCCTGACCCTAAACCCTGACCCTTAGCTTGAGGCTGACCCTCACCCTCACCCTCACCCTCACCCTAAAGCTAAACCTAACCTGACACTGACCCTGACCCCAATCCTACATGAGAACCTGACTCTGACCCTAACCCTAATCCTAACCATAGAACTAATACCTAAACCTCAACCGAGCACTAACTCAAAACCCTAACCCTAATGTTAAGCCTAACACTAACACTAACACTAACCCTAACACCAAACCCTTACCCTAACCCAAACACTAACCCTAACCTTAACACTAACCCTAACCCAAAACCCTAACCCTAACCCAAACCATAACCCTAACGCTAAAGCCCAGACCTAGCCCTAACCCTAATGCTGACCATCAACCTAAAACCTGACCTTGACCCTGACGCTAACCCTTACCCTAAACCCTGCACTGAACCTGACCCTGACCCTGACTCTAACCCTATACCATGTCAATGACCCTGACCCTAAACAGGGACCTTGAACCTGACCCTGAACCCGAACCCTAGTACCCTACCCTGACCCCGACCCCGACCCTGAACCCACCCCGACATTAAATCTAAACCACGACCCCGAACCTGACGCCGACCCTGACAATAACTCTAAACCCTGATGCTGATTTTTACCCCAACCTTGACCATAACACTAAACACTGACCCTGACCTTCACCCTCACCCTGACCCTCAACATAAACCCTGATTCAGACCCCGACACTCACCTTCACATTGACCTTAATTCTGAACCTAACCCTCCACCTAACCCACACCCTAAACCCGGACCCTGATTCTCACCCTCACTTTGTCCCTGACCCTAAACTCTGACCCTTACATTGACCCTCAGGCTCACCCTAAAGCAAAACCTAACCTGACCCTGACCCTGACTCTAATCCTAAATGTGAAACTGACCCTGACCCTAACCCTAATCCTAACCATAAATCTAATACCTAACCCTCACCCGAACACTAACTCAAAACCCTAACACTAACACTAACCCTAACACTAACCCTAACACCATACCCTAACCCTAACCCAACACTAACCCTAACTTTAACACTAACCCTAACCCAAAACGCTAACGCTAACCCAAACACTAACCCTAACGCTAAAGCCCAGCCCTAGCCCTATCCCTAATATTGACCCTAACACCAAATCCTGACCTTGACCCTGACGCTGACCCTTACCCTAAACCCTAAACAAATTCTAACCCTGACCCTGACTCTAACCCTATACCCTGTCAATAACCCTGACCCTAAACGGAAACCTTGAACCTGACCCTGAACCCGACCCCTAGTACCCTACCCTGACCCAGACCCCAACCCTGAACCCACCCCGACACTAAACCTAAACCATGACTCCGAACCTGACACCGACCCTGACAATAACCCAAAACGCTGATGCTTTTTTTGACCCCAACCTTGACCATAACACTAAACACTGACCCTGACTTTCACCCTCAACCTTACCCTCAACATTAACCCTGATTCAGACCCCGGCACTCACCTGCACATTGACCCTTAATCCTGAACCTAACCCTCACCGTCACCAACAACCTAAGCTCGGACCCTGATTCTCACCCTCACTTTTTCCCTGACCCTAAACCATGAACCTGAGCATCATGGCAACCCCGACCTCGACCCCGAACTCTAAACACTGAACCTGAACCTGACTCCTACCTCGAATCCAACTTTGACCCTAACCCTTAACCCGGACCCCGACTCCTACCGCGACCCTTACCCTAATCCTAAACTCTGACCCCGACTTCGAACCCAACCCCGACCCTTACCCCAACCCTAAACCATGAACAGCACCTTGTCTCCGACGCTGATTCTCACCCTAAACCTTGACCCTGAACCTCATCATGACCCTCACCCTGAACCCTGAGAAGAACCCTGGCCCTCACCGTCACCGTGAAAATAAATCCTAATTCCCAAACTCACCCTGACGCTCACGCTCCACCTCACCCTAAACCCTGACCCTGACCCTCACAATGACCCTAAATCCTGACCCTCACACGCACCCTCACTCTCAACTTCAAACTTAATTCCGACCCTGTCTCTTCCCCTCACGATGACCCGGACCCTAAACCCTGACTCTTACCTTGACCCTGACCCTCATCCTCACCCTAACCCTCACCCTAAAGCTAAACCAAACCTGACACTGACCCTGACCCTAATCCTAAATGTGAACCTGACCCTGACTCTAACCCTAATCCTAACCATAAAACTATGACCTAAACCTCACCCGAACACTAACTCAAAACCCTAACTATAATTCTAATCCTAACACTAACCCTAACACCAAACCCTTACCCTTACCCAATCACTAACCATAACCTTAACACTAACCCTAACCGAAAACCCTAACCCTAACCCAAACACTAACCCTAATGCTAAAGCCCAGCCCTAGCCATAACCCTAATGCTAAACCTAACCCTAAATCCTAACGTTGACCCTGACGCTGACGCTTACCCTAAACCCTACACTGAACCTGACCCTGACCCTGACTCTTACCCTATACCCTGTCAATGACCCTGACCCTAAACAGGGACCTTGAACCTGACCCTGAACCTGATCCCTAGTACCCTACCATGACCCCGACCCCGACCGTGAACCCACCCCAACACTAAACATAAACCACGACCCCGAACCTGACACCGACACTGACAATAACCCTAAACCCTGATGCTGATTTTGACGCGAACCTTGACCATAACACTAAACAATGACCCTTACCTACACCCTCACCCTGACCCTCAACATAAACCCTGAATCAGCCCCGGGCACTCACCTTCACATTGACCCTAAATCCTGAAACTAACCCTCACCCTCACCCTGACACTCAACATAAACCCTGAATCAGACCCCGGCACTCACCTTCACATTGACCCTAAATCCTGAACCTAAACGTCACCCTCACCCACACCCTAAACCCGGACCTGATTCTCACCCTCACTTTGTCCCTGACCCTAAACCCTGACCCTTACCCTGACCCTCAGCCTCACCCTAAGCGAAACCTAACCCTGACCTGACTTTGACCCTAATCTGACCCTACATGGATTCTGACTTTGACCATCGATCCTAAAACCTCACCCTGTTTTGACCCTGAATCTAACACTATTCTAAACCTGATCCTGACCTCGACCCTTCTAACCCTGACCCTGACCCTAACCCTGACCCTAACCCTGACCCTGATTCTAACCCTAAAGATAACCCTAAACCCTAACCCTAACCCTAACGTTGACCCTACCATAAACCCTGACCCTGACCCTGACCCTAACCCTGACCCCAACACCTAGCCTTACCCTGACACTGACTCTAACCCTAGACCATGACCCTGACCGTAAACCCTGAACCTGAGCTTCACCGCAACCCCGACCTCGACCCGACCCCTACACACTGACCCTGAACCCGACTCCTACCTCGAATCCAGCTTTGACCCTAACCCTTAACCCCGACCCCGTCTCCTAACACGATTCTTACCCTAATTTTAAACTCTGACACCCACTTCTAACCCAAAACCGAACCTCACCCCAACCCTTAACCATGACCAGGACCTTGTCTCCGACGCTGACCCTAACCCTAAACCTTGACCCTGAACCTTACCATGACCCTCACCCTGAACCCTGACGAGAAACTTGACCGTCCCCGTCAACCTGACAATAAATCCTGACCCCCATCCTCACCCTACGCTCACGCACCACCTCACCCTAAACCCTGACACTGACCCTCACACTGACCCTAAATCCTTACCCTCACCCTCACCCTCACACTCAACCTCTCACTAAATCCCGACCCTGACTCTTACCCGCACCATGACCCTTACCTTGACCTTGACCGTCACCCTCACACTCACCCTAAAGCTGAAACTAACCTGACTCTGACCCTGACCCTAATCCTAAATGTGAACCTGACCCTGACCTAACCCTAATCCTAACCATAAAACTAATACCTAACCCTCACCCGAACACTAACTCAAAACCCTAACCCTAATCCTAACCCTAACACTAACCGTAACACTAACCCTAACACAAAACTTTTACGCTAACGCAAACACTAACCCTAACCTTAACATTAACCCTATCCCAAAACCCTAACCCTAACCCAAACACTAACTCTAACGCTAAAGCCCAGCCCTAGCCCTAACACTAATGCTGACCCTAACGCTAAATCCTGACCTTGACCCTTACTCTGACCCTTACCCTAAACCCTACAGTGAACCTGACCCTGACCCTGACTCTAACCCTATACCCTGTCAATAACCCTGACCCTAAACAGGGACCTTGAACCTGACCCTGAACCCGACCCCTAGTACCCTACCCTGACCCCGACCCCGACACTGAACCCACCCCGACACTAAACCTAAACCATGACCCCGAACCTGACACCGACGCTGACAATAACCCTAAACCCTGATGCTGATTTTGATCCCAACCTTGACCATAACACTAAACACTGACCCTGACCTTCACACTCACCCTGACCCTCAACATAAACACTGAATCAGACCCCGGCACTGACCTGCCCATTGACCCTAAATCCTGAACCTAACCCTCACCGTCACCCACAACCTAAACCCGGACCCTGATTCTCACCCTCACTATGTTCCTTATCCTAAACCCTGATTCTTACCCTGATTCTCAGCCTCACCCTAAGCGAAACCTAACCCTGACTTGACTTTTACCCTAATCTGACCCTACATGGATTCTGACTTTGACCATCGACCCTAAAACCTCACCCTGTTTTGACCCTGAATCTAACACTATTCTAAACCTGATCCTGACCTCGACCTTTCTAACCCTGACCAGACACTAACCCTGACCCTAACCCTGACTCTGATTCTAACCCTAAACATAACACTATACCCTAACCCTAATTCTAACGTTTACCCTACCATAAACCCTGGCCCTGACCCTGACCCTAACCCTGACCCCAACACCTAGCCTGACCCTGACTCTAACCCTAGACCCTGACCCTGACCCTAAAAACTGAACCTGAGCATCACCGCAACCCCGACCTCGACCCCGACCCCTAAACACTGACCCTGAACACGACTCCTACCTCGAATCCAACTTTGACCCTAACCATTAACCCCGACCCGGACTCCTACCGCGACCCTTACCCTAATCCTAAACTCTGACCCCGACTTCGAAACCAACCCCGACTCCCACCCTAACCCAAAACCATGACCAGGACCTTGTTTCCGAGGCTGATTCTAACCCTAAACCTTGACACTGAACCTCACCATGACACTCACCCTGAACCCTGACAAGAACCCTGACCCTCACCGTCACCCTGACAATAAATCCTGACCCCCAACCTCACCCTGACGCTCACGCTCCAAATCATTTCTAAACCCTGACCCTGACTCTCACCCTGACTCTAAATCCTGACCCTCACACTCACCCTCATTCTTAACCTCACACAAAATCCCGACCCTGACTCTTACCCTCACCATGACCCTGACCCTAAACCCTGACCCTTACCTTGACCCTGACCCTCACCTTCACCCTCACCCTCACCCTAAAGCTAAACCTAACCTGACCCTGACCCTGACCCTAATCCTAAATGTGAACCTGACCCTGACTCTAAACCTAATCCTAACCATAAAACTAATACGTACCCTCACCCGAACACTAACTCAAAACCCTAACCCTAATCCTAACCCTAACACTAACCCTAACACATACCCTAACACCAAACTTTTACCCTAACGCAATCACTAAACCTAACCTTAACACTAACCCTAACCCAAAACCCTAACCCTAACCCAAACACTAACCCTAACGCTAAAGCCCAGCCCTAGCCCTAACCCTAATGCTGACCCTCACCCTCAACGCTGACCTTGAACCTGACGCTGACCCTTACCTTAAACCCTACACTGAACCTGGCCCTGACCCTGATTCTAACCCTATACCCTGTCAATGTCCCTGACCCTAAACAGGGCCCTTGAACCTGACCCTGAACCCGACCCCTAGGACCCTATTCTGACCCGGACCTTGACACTGAACCCACCCCGACACTAAACCTAAACCACGACCCCGAACCTGACACCGACCCTGACAATAACTTTAACCCTGATGCTGATTTTGACCCCAACCTTGTCCATAACACTAAACACTGACCCTGACCTTCACCCTCAACCTGACCCTCAACATAAACCCTGAATCAGACCCCGGCACTCACCTTCACATTGACCCTAAATCCTGAACCTAACCGTCACCGTCACCCACACCCTAAACCCGGACCCTGATTCTCACCCTCACATTGTCCCTGACCCTAAACCCTGACCCTTACCCTGACCCTCAGCCTCACCCTAAGCGAAACCTAACCCTGACCCGACTTTGACCCTAATCTGACCCTACATGGATTCTGACTTTGACCATCGACCCTAAAACCTCACCCTGTTTTGACCCTGAATCTAACACTATTCTAAACCTGATCCTGACCTCGACCATTCTAACCCTGACCCTGACCCTAACCCTGACCCTAACCCTGACCCTGACTCTAACCCTAAACATAACCCTAAACCCTAACCCTAACCGTAACGTTGACCCTACCATAAACCCTGACCCTCACCCTGACCCTAACCTTGACCCCAACACCTAGCCTATCCCTGACCCTGACTCTAACATTAGACCCTGACCCTGACCCTAAACCCTGAACCTGAGCATCACCGAAACCCCGATCTCGACCCAGACCCCTAAACACTGACCCTGAACTCGGCACCCACCTCGAACCCAACTTTGACCCTAACCCTTAACCCCGACCCCGACTCCTACTGCGACCCTTACCCTACCCTAAACTCTGACCCCGACTTCAAACCCAACCCCGACCCTCACCCCAAACCTAAACCATGACCAGGACCTTGTTTCTGACGCTGATCCTAACCCTAAACCTTGACCCTGAACCTCACCATAACCCTCACCCTGAACCCTGACAAGAACCCTGACCCTCACCGTCACCCTGACAATAAATCCTGACCCCCAACCTCACCTTGACGCTCACGTTCCACCTCACCCTAAAACCTGACCCTGACCCTCACCCTGACCCTAAATCCTGACCCTCACCCTCACCCTCACCCTCAACCTCACACTAAATCTCGACCCTGAATCTTACCCTCACCATGACCCTTACCTTGACCCTGACCCTCACCCTCACCCTCACCCTTACCCTAAAGCTAAACCTAACCTGACCCTGACCCTAATCCTAAATGTGAACCTGACCCTGACCCTAACCCTAATCCTAACCATAAAACTAATACCTAACCTTCACCCGAACACTAACTCAAAACCCTAACCATAATCCTAACCCTAACACTAACCCTAACACCAAACCCTTACCCTAACCCAAACACAAACACTAAACTTAACACTAACACTAACCCATAACCCTAACCCTAACCCAAACACGAACCCTAACGCTAAAGGCCAGCCCTAGCCCTAACCCTAATGCTGACCCTAATTCTCAATCCTGACCTTGACCCTGACGCTGACCCTTACCCTAAACCCTACACTGAACCTGACCCTAACCCTGACTCTGTCTCTATACCCTGTCAATGACCCTGACCCTGAACAGGGACCTTGAACCTGACCCTGAACCCCACCCCTAGTACCCTTCCCTGACCCCGACCCCGACCCTGAACCCACCTTGACACTAAACCTAAACCACGACCCCGAACCTGTCACCGACCCTGACAATAACCCTAAACCCTGATGCTGATTTTGACCCCAACCTTGACCACAACACTAAACACTGACACTGACCTTCATCCTCACCCTGACCCTCAACATAAACCCTGAATCAGTCCCCGGCACTCACCTGCACATTGACCCTAAATCCTGAACCTAACCCTCACCCTCACCCACACCCTAAACCCGGACCCTGATTCTCACCCTTACTTTGCCCCTGATTTAAACCCTGACCCTTACCCTGACCCTCATCCTCACCCTAAGTGAAACCTAACCCTGACTCTGCCCCGACCTGCGGGACCTAGTTATTCGTGGGCTCGAAAAGGGTCCAAACCTGAAAGGGAAACGGGCGAGAAAAAGGAGCGGAGGCAAGACAGTGTTCTGATCAAGCCTCAAAAATTTTATTTCAGAGCAGGTACATTTATACAGAAGAACAAAGGGAGGCAGGACTATAGGCAGGGGGGATACTAATTACAATGTCATTGGATCCTGGATGCTGGGGTGAGGGGCTGTAAAAGTTTAGAGGACATGGAGTGTGAAACGGGGAGTGTAAGGAAAGGGGAACTAGGGAGGAGGCAGTGGGCAGCTGCAGATGGTGATAACCTTCCAGCACGAGGGCAGCTCTCTGAAACAATTTATGATCAGCTAGTTCTCATAACAAACAGGGCAAAAAGGCATGTTCTCATGCAGGGGGGCTGGGCGGTCTGGATGAAGGACTTTTGGCTCCCAACATCTCCTCCCTTTCTGTATTAGAAAGGGTGGGCCTTATCCGAGTGAGGGAGTAGTGGCCTGACTCCTCCCGTGAGCCGTCGAGGCCCACTAGTTATGGCTCTTGGCATCTTTTGGGGAGGAGAGGCAGAGCCGTTTTGAAGTAGTAATCTTTTGGATACCAACCTCTATGCAAGTCAGGCATACTCACAGGGAAATCTAGAGGAGGTCATACGGGACCTTCCCTTGCGATGCTTCGCTCCACACTCAGCTCAGTACCCATACCCTTCTCCTCCTTTTAGAGGAGGTGGTAGGCATGCCTCTAGTTATCATGGCGTTCCCGTAGGGAGGGAGCTAGTCTCAGTGTACATCCCCCTTTTTAATAGACGTTGTCATAGACACTCTGTAAACACTTATTCCAGTTTAGTCATTCTTCTGACCTAAATCTAACACAAATGTACGTACTCTGCATTGTTTTAAAAGAAACCTATGATTACCACAGATGAAACCTCGCAGCTCAAAGGCTGTTTGCAGGTCGAGTGGCCCTTCTGATGGTTACTCTGTTCCAAACGTGGGCTAATTTAGCTGGCAGAACCTTCGAAGGTTGAAGGGGTTGACGCTCTAACTCCGTAGGTTTGGGCTTGTTTCCTGAAATCCTTAAAATGGTTAAAGAAGTACTGAAAGGAGGGAGAACATAGGACAATTTGAGAAGAAAGCCTGACCTATGTTAGTGAATACAGGTAAGAGAG